>CM075813.1:18891649-19456825 GCA_037975025.1 Excoecaria agallocha | reverse complement strand
TTAGGGATATTTAAGTAATTTCAATATTTGTTGCCCTAAGTATAAATAAGTCCCCTCCCTTTAAATGCTAAACCTCTACATGTAGACCCTCTACGATTTCACCTCATTCACTCTTCTCCCCAGCTTTATCGCCCTTTCCATGTACCCTCGACTTTGTGTAAATGGAGTTTCATTTTTGAGCTCATAAGCATCACCAACTTTATTCAATGTCCTTTGGTTGCTCTTTAATTTCCATTGTGTTCTTCTAAAGCCTTTCTCCCTGTAAGCTTTTGGACTTGTTTTGTTAGGTGGTTTATTTGATGGAACAAGATAGACTTCACAAAGCCCCAAGCAAGATAGAGGCACATAAAGATATACTATAAATACAATCACAGATCTTGAAGATTAATGACCTTGGGCAAATGGCAGAGCCTTTCATAAAGAAAAACGAAGACTGTGAAGATAAAGGTACAACGCCATTTTTTGAATTTTAAGCTTACCTGTGATCTGATTTCTTACTCAATTTTATACATCAATTTATTTTCCTCGATTGAATTGGGGACTCAATGGCTTAATCTTAGGTTAGCTGTGTTAGATCAGTGGTTAGCTTCTAGATCTATTTAATTTCATTGTGTTTACACACATTTGCTTCTAGATCTGATATGTGAAGGCTTATTTTCGCATCCTAATGAGATCTAGGATCTCTCTTCGTGCCCTTTTGATCAACGCATGTTCTCCTGTCTTCTCAACCGGTATGCCTTGTTCTTTCTTGTTATTAATTAATTATTTTGAACTCATAATGACATGAGCCTGCTTATCGGAGCTTTTTTTGTTCCAATTTGCTTGTTCGCTGTTGGCAGATCCCTAAGTTATATGGCCAGTTAAATTTCCCACAACTAGAAAAAATTGTCTCCCTCGATGTACACATTGGCAAGATTAATTGGTAAGTTTATCTCTTTTTTTTCAAGTCTCTGCTTATGCATTGGGTTTTGAAAATATTTGTTAGTGGTAAATTATATCTTTTGTTTATTAAACAATGCTGCTGTTAAATGATTGTTTTGATTTCACTAAAAATTATTGGTAAATTATATCTCTTATTTAATATTAATTTTAGTTATCTCTAATTTTGCAGCTTTTCTCTGATATTGATCCCAAGACTGTAGAAAATTTTCGTGCTCTTTGTACAGGTAAGATATGTGTGGTAAATTTAGTGTGTGATGATGATGCCTTTGCTTTTATTGGTTTTTCTTTTGTTACATATGTTATTTAGTTAATTGATGTAATTCTATAGGCTAGATGCAGCTGGGTGAGTAAACCATTATAAGACTGGACTTTTGATCATTAAGTTAGTGTTTGATTAAGGATCGTAAAAGTTTTTGATTTAATATGTTACTCTCATTCTCATGTATGCGGGTATGAGTACTATATCCCACTATGTCAACATGTAGAGGCCCTGTAGAAGTCAATTTCTTTCTTTTTTTATTTATCTTATATTGTCAAACGTATAATTCTCACATAATGGATTGTAGGTAACAACAAAGATGGAGTTAAATGATTTAATATTAGGGATTAGAATATAAAATGAGTTATAAAAATTATATAAAGGTGGTAAGAGAAAAAAATAAATATAGAAAATTATTTAAAAATATTAAAATTGATGGTTTAAATAAAATGAAAATATATGTTAATAGTGAAAAATAATGGTGGGGAGAACTCTTTTTTTCAAACAATAAGTTAATAATATCATTTTATTGCAAATTATGATCCAAACAAGGTCTTGATCGCTTGTAGCTAACAGTAAATTTGTGTTGTTCTTTGCAGACAAACTGGTCGGCTTCCAAGATTTTTGGTCCTAGCACCTACTCGTGAATTAGCAAAGCAAGTGGAGAAAGAAATTAATGAGTCTGGACCTTACTTGAGCACAGTTTGCATCTAAGGAGGGATTTCATATATTACACAACGAAATGCTCTCTCTCGTGGGGTTGATGTTATGGTTGGAACTCCAGGATGAATAATTGACTTGATAAATAGTAATAGCCTCAAATTGGGAGAAGTTGAATATTTAGTCCTTGCTGAAGCTGATCATATGCTTTCATTTTGTTTTAAGAAGGATGTGGAAATAATTTTAGTTAAATTGTTTCTTATTTTTTTGAAAAATAACTTTATTTAAATTGTTTCTATTCCTCTTTGCATTTTCCCCTTCCAAACACCCAATCTTTCATTGTATATCAGTCATCATCTTATTTTGGGTTGTTTTTGCCTTCATTTTATTTGTAACTCTTTTTCCCCTTCTTAAACAAGCTTTTACCATTTGCAGTTCTAGGGAGAAACTTGTATAATTAATATGGTTGTGATGCTTTTATTATTAAGTTTGTGATTCGAAAGTGTGTATAAACTTTTGAAATAATTTAAGAACTGTCTTAATTGTATTGTAGGTTGATGAACTGGCAAAGTAGATTTTGGATTCAAAGGAGAAGATTGAGTTTTACTGCAGTAAAATCCAAAGTGTACATTCTAGTTCTTCTTTTGAGCTTTATTAATAATTATGTTGAAAATTTTAAATAGGGACCTTCTTGTTTCTTCTACTAGCTTCTATATAGGTTTGTTCTCTGTTGGATTGCATATCTACCATAGATGATGATGATGATAATAATAATAATAATAATAATAATAATAATAATAATAATAATAATAATAATAATAATAATAATAATAATAATAATAATAATAGATATATAAAATTTACCTTGCTAATATACATAATAATCTTAGTTGTTTATTATTAATATTATTATTTTTATTATTATTATTATTATTATTATTATTATTATTATTATTATTATTATTATTTTGTAAAATTGCTAGGTGGTTATGGAACTTTAGAAGAATTGTTAGAGATAATTGCCTGGTCCGAGCTAGGGATTGATGAAAAACCTATAAGATTTGGTCTTTAGATGTTCTTAATATTTTCTAGTAGAAGAAATTGTTGGTTCTTTTTTAATATTTGTAACAGGTCGGATTATTAAATGTGGATGGATATTAAATATTTTATGATTTGCCTATCATTTTGCTATTCTAATTGTAAAAATTAAAAAATTATAATAATTGTTTGTGACGAAATGACTACGGATTATGCCGTCATAAATTTTTTTTTATCCTTGCAAAGAATAGCAACGAAATTTTAATTTCCGTTGCTAAAATAGCAACGAAATTTTAATTTCCTTTGCTATTTTTGCAACGGAATATTGAAATTGACCAATTCACCGAAATTTTCCTTGGTTGAATTTAGCAACGAAATTCATTTTTTGTTGCTAATTTTAGCAACGAAATTATATATTCATTACTAAAAAATAGCAACTACCACATTAGCAACCAAATTTTCCGTTGCTATTTTTTATTAGCAATTGAAATTGTCAATTTTCCGTTGCTAAATGGGAATTTTCTTGTAGTTGGGGTTGAGGCTTTTGAAATTGGGGTGGTTGATAAGGTTGTGATTGATAGGTAAAAGGGTAATGTGGTTGGCATTGGTTTTGATATGGTGGATGATTGTTACTATTGGAAGCTAAGTTTTTATTAAAGGGAGTCTTAGGTTAAGGTTTAGATGTAGATGTTTGGTTCCCTTCCCTCCATATAAAGTTAAGATGATTCTTCCACCCTAGATTGTATGTATTGCTATAGGGATTTAAAGCATTTACTTCATTTAATAAACCTTCTCCATTCTTAACTCCTAATGCTTTTTGACTTCCTGCATAAATATCATATCTATTAGATAACATTGATACATTTTGAGCCTTAAGCTCATTTGTTTCCTTTAAATGCTCATTTTTCATCAATTCCATTTGTGCCTTAAGGATAGCTATTTCATCCATATTATATACTCCTTGCTTCTTTTGTGTGGTTCTTAAGCTTGCCTATTAAACATCATTGGTAGCCATCTAATTAAGAAGTAAGAATACTTCTTTGGGAATTTGATTCATAAAGCTTCCATTTGATGCTACGCCTAGTAGGGGTCGTAGCTTGATTCACACCTGCATAAAAGATATGCATTAACTTATATACATCAAATTCATGGTGTGGGTAGCTTTTCAAGAGCCTTCTAAATCTTTCCCAAGCCTCATGGAATGGCTTCTCTTAAAACTGCCAGAATTCATTAATATTTTTCCTAATAAGGGCTATTTTGGTAGGTGGAAAGAATTTACACAAAAATTTCTCTTCCATTTGTTGCCATGAGTGAATAGATTGATTTGTCATCATTTGCAACCAATCCCTTACTTTACCAATAAAGGTAAAAGGGAATAACTTAAGTCTAATTGCATTCGTTAACACATTTGGGATTTGTACTATATCACTAATCTCTAAGAAGATTTCTAAGTGTTGAGCAGGATCCTCAATCTCTGAACCTGAAAATTGGTTTTTATGTACCATTATAATGGTAGCGGGTTTTATCTCAAACGTTTGGTGATGACGTATCCTAATTGTCCTAGGTTCTTTATTCCACTAAGGAATAGCAATCTCTAATGGTTCTAGGTATAAACCTATTCCCTTTAGCTTGATAAGGCACGTTTTTCTTTTATATCCTAGGTAGGGGTGGATCATTTATAGGTGGGTCATTAAGAGGTAGGTCATCTATATTGAAAGGTGGGTCTATCCTTTGATTATTCATTGTTTTTCGTAATCCTCTAATCCTATGAAATGTCCTCTCAATTTCAAGATCAATAGGCAAAATTGGATCGTTTCTCAACATAAACTATTGACACCTGCAAAATAAAAGAATAAAATCAAAAAATATATAAAGAAAAATAGAAAGAACAGATAAAATAAACTTTAAAAATCTAAAACAATTAAACAAACACCAATGTTCCCCAAAAATGGTGCTAAAAACTTGACCGGTATCTAGCAGCATACTAGATCGGTTGGTAATATAGGAAAATATAAATTAAGACTCTAAATATTGTACCCAAAGGAACTGTACAAGTGCAATTGATTTTAGATTCTTAAAATGAACACTTGTGTGGAACAAAAAAAAGAATCCCAAAGTTTTGATAATGAAGAGTAAACTAAACTTAAAATAGAAATTTAAATAACTAAAGAAATAAAACTGATGTAATTAAGCATAAGCTAAAGCATCTAAAACTGAATTTAAACAAAGCAAGTAATAACAGTATAGAAAATTTCAATGATAATAAAACTTTCACTGAAGGACAATCCATCTCAATTTCTCATGCATATAACTTAGTTAAAGATAATGCAGTTGATTATGGAAAAATAGCAATAAATTCATATAACTTCTAAGAATATCTTTCTAAGCATCAAATTTCCTTATTTAGAACAATTTAATACTTAACATAAAAATGCAATTCATGAACTCCTAAATATCTCTCAGACCCTTTTGTCAAGAAATCTCACTTCAATTCATTCTTTATTCACCTCTTCATAGCCTTAATTCACCTAAAGTTAATACACAATTACCACATTTTTTAGAAAATAACCATGCATCAAATTAAACAAGCTAAACTCTCTCAACAAATCAACAATCAACATAAATATAACTCAAGATAAGGCTTTCTGCTCAGGAATTAAAAAATAACCAAACTACATTCAATTAAAGAACAAACCAAATCATTACATAAAGAAATATGAGGGTTCAAGTTTTCTCAGCAAAAGAAAAAGAACTACTCACTCATTATCTTAAAAACTAAATAAAAAATAAGAGAACGATACACATAAAAGCCTTCATCTGTTCTTGAAGTATTCTCAAAATTCTTCAATCCTAGCCTCCAAATTCTAAGTGAAAAATTAAAACAAAAGACTATGAATTATGTAATTAAAAAAATCTCTTAACTTGGTGTTTTTCTATCCCTTATATAGCTTGAAAATAAGAAGCTAAGCAGCCTTTAACTTCCCATTCTGTATAAGACTTTTAATTTTAGCAAACAACTTCCTTTTTAGTAGAGAAGAGTATTCTAATTGCAATCCAAATTCTTTGGCTGGTAGAGTGTGATTTCACTCTACCGTGCATTTTCCTTTATAACTCACTACACGAAGTGACTTAGTTCTGTAACTCATGAAAAAATTTCCCAACTCTTTAAAAATATGGCAAAGCTAAAATTTCTATTTAGTCCTTCAATTTTCTTCTTTTTCTCCAATTAAATCCATAAAAACACCAAAATACACAATTAAACAACTAAAACATCAGTTTAAAAAAATTAAATTTTAAAGAAACTAAATTAACACAAAAATAACGCAAAAGAAATTATATTTGTCACACTAGCTGTTGCAATTAATGCAGAACATATATGACAATTATATTTGTCACAAATTTGTTGACTTGTTAGTTCATAAATAATGATGTAATGCACACAAATATGACATTGATATTGTCAAAAAAAAAGTATAATTAAATGAAAATAAAAAAGTTATCACTAAAACTATCTTTTTTGACAATTATGTTTATCCATATTTATGTCATAGTACGTAATTTGCCATTATTATGATGATTTATATGCATTATTAATATATATTAATTTAATAAAAAAATTAATTATCATCATTTAAAGTATTAGATTTAGTGACAAAATAAAAGTTATATGACAAAAATTACCTTTATTTGTGACAACAATTAAAGAGTTGATATCTAATGGTTCTAATTGCAAATAGATTTTTGTCACTAAAAATACTTACTCTAAGTGATAAATTTTAAATTTATCATAAAAAGGTCAATCTTTTCTGATGATAAATAATATTATATTAAAAAATATAATTTTATTTATGACACTATTTTCATCATGAAAGGTAAAAGACTGAGGTTATGATAATCATTTTTGTCACAAAAATCATACTTATGATGACAAATGAAAAAATAGTCACTTAAACTTTTTATTACATGTATACCATGATGCTATCTATGATGATAATGTTAGTGGTTATGCCGTAGGCCAAACATTTGGTTCTTTATATAATATCACATTTCATTTTATAAAATTGAGTTTTCTTTATATTATTATATTGTTGGCATATTATATTATAATAATATTTGTAAATAATAATTTAATGTTATTTTGAGTATCCTTAGTTATTTATCATTAAAGAAATAATGATAAATGAAGACTAGTATGATTTTGATTGGTAATCATAGGATGATTATATATAATGATATAAAAGAAACTTATAGGTACTTGTTAGAGAATAGAGTACTGGATAGACCCGCTATGAGATACTAATGGGTTAATGTCATTAGTGATCTCATTATAGTTATGTTATCGATCTTTAGACCTGAGATTATCACAGTATCCTAAATGAGGAAAATTTTGTTTTTACATAATCATACATTGTCTATGATCAGATAATAATAAAGGTTATGATTGGATATGATAAAAATCATGCAGAGGATAGTGAATAATCAAGATGAAATTTATCCCTCTCTTATGAGAGAGATATCTATTGGGCCCCACAATAAGTAGAACTGAGAAATGCTTGTCCATGCTCAAATGAATTAATGGAGTGATCAATCTCATTTGATATTATCAATCTACTTAGTGATTGAGAAATGGACCATGACTTATGTTCAAACAAGATATCGTGCGACAAAGGGATTATAACATATACTTGTAAGGAACCCCAATTATAATCCTAGTCGAGAATGCATGTGACTACCCTAACTCAAAATTCTAACTATAATATTGTGTCTTACATTCCTGGTCATATCATGTCATGTTATCATGCCTTCAAACAAACATTATTCACACTAGTGATTCAACAATTAATCATCATGTGCATATATACACATACACACACACACACACACATATATATATATACATATATATATATATATATATATATATATATATATGTTACTTTAATCATGATTATATTAGGTTCCACTGTAACACCATTAACGAGCAAATAAAGACTATTAACATCTATATATAGTGTATACACAACTTGCAGGGCTAACATGGAATTTCATGCAAATAAATCATATTCATGGCAATCAGATACTAATCACCCACAATCTCGAAATTGCATGCGAGAAATGGAAATTAAGTAAATTTTACAATCCTCTATATTACAATTCCTTAATTTAATCATAGCAAAATATAAAACTAGAAAAAAAGTAATTATCCACAAAATATCCTACATCCAAAATCTAGACCGACTATTGTTGGCCAACCGATGCAGAATTAAGTCCCAGAGCAACCCTCAACCGAATCTACATGGATATAAAACAACCCATGCTAAGTTATAAAGTTTAATGGGAAAAAGTTCATAAATTAAAATGGACGACCACTCACAGCAGTCATCGATAAACATCTTCCCACAAGCATTTCAATAAGGATAACAACATAATTATGTCATTATTTCATTCTATAGAACAATTCATAGCCAAAAGGAAATAAAGGTGAATTATTATAATAAGTCATTCATCATGTTTATATTATATAAATAAAGAAGTCGATGCATGTATTTCCTTAATTCGAGCATATTTCTTAAACTTTAATAGCCTGGCTAAGTGCTAGTTCAAAGGGGTGGATAACGGGAGCTATGGATTCCAATTCGTATTAAATGGAAATCCGAAGGTATCAAATAATGGATATCTAAAGATAACAAAACAATGGACCTAAAGGGCCGAACTATGGTTCCATTAAAGGAACAAACAATAGACCCAAATGAGGTCAACTATGGCAGCTACAACTGTATCCCTTTAGGCATGCCTATTTAATCCACAACTGAACAAAGACCCACAGGCTTAACAATTTGTTTTAGAACATTTAATTTAACATGTTTCTTTTTACATAGTACAATATTTGCTTAGGCTATAATTCATACACGAATGCACATTTAATACTATAATGGCATCAACATTTTTTATCTCAACTCATATACAGTATATTTAAACTAGTTTAAGAACACATGTTATAATATTTCACATAATCATATATATATATATCAATTCAATCCAATTACAGCATAATTACAATTACAGTCATAAAACTAAACAAGTTGCAATTAGCACTTACTTGATAAACTTGTCATTATCACTCTACCTTATTAGTTAAAGCTTGAAAGTAAAGGCATAGCATAGAACAGTCACATTTTTCTTTTGTGAAATACTCACTAAGTGTGGGTCAACTAGGTTGAGTTAGAGGGTTATTTGTCTTCCTACAGAGTGTTGGCTTATTCATAAATAATGTGGAAGTATTTTATTAGATAATCCAGGTGAGTGTATAAGATGGTGAAGTGAAGAGCAGTGAAGTGTCACTTGGTCGTGCATCATATATAGGGAAACATAGTATGGTCGTGCATCATAGGGTAAGAAACCCTGCATGGCCGCACACCACAAAAAGACTTGAAGCCTTACATGGCCGCACGCCACAAGGCTGGAGCCTTGCATAGCCACACGACATAAGGCTTCTAGCCTTGCATGGCCATGCACCACAAGGCTGGAAGCCTTGCATGACCACGCACCTCAAGAATTCTAGCCTTGTATTGTCGTGCACCAATATGAACAGAATCAAAAATACAGATCAATCAATAGCAATGCTCAATAAGCAACAAAACTCTAAAAACTCATTTTAAAACTCATCATCACTCAATTATATCAACCCTAAACTGTGGATTTTACTGGTTAAAGAATCCTATTCTCAATACCCTAATTTCTATCGATCCATCTACATACAACTCTATACACAATACCATCCAAACTAGAATCCCATACTGAACATTGAGACTTTTTCACTCCTTCAAGATCCCTTTGCCCTTATCTTTGTCTCCACTGTTATGAACAACATAAAAACACTAAATTTTCCTTCTTACTTTCATGAAATCTTTCATTAACAAAAGAGATAGAAGGGAGAGATTTCTCTTACCAAAACCTAATTCCAGATTCACAGAGAGTTAAGAGAGAGAGAGAGAGATATGGACTTCCTTTGAACAGACAGTGATATTTATCACTGTGAGCACATAAGAAAACTTCTAGAAGACCATCAAATTACCATTAACGCCTTTCTCAATTTATCTCTCAAAACTAATCCCTTAATACTTTTAATTTATGCTTTGACCCCAAATCAATCAATTAACCCCTTATTCATTAATTTCATTAAAATTACCATATTACCCTTTATGAAACTTTATTCCAATATGGCTATAACCATACAAACATTAATTTAACATATAATATCAATTAATTAAACATAATTCATACCAAGGTCAAGATTAGGCCCTCACAATTCTTCCCTCTTAAAAGAATTTCATCCTCAAAATTCATACCTAATTTAAACAATTGAGGATATTGGGCCCTCATCACTGGCTCTGGTTCCCAAGTTACCTCTTGAATGTTATCATGTTGCCAAAGTACCTCGATAAGAGGAACCTATTTATTCCTTAACTACCTAATTTTCCTAGCATAATCTCTTTAGGCTCTTCATTATAGGTAAAATTTATCTGAACTTGAATGTCTTGCACTTGTAATATATGGGATTCATCTGAGCAATATCTTCAAAGCATAGAAACATGGAATACGTCATGCAGCTTTGATAATTCCATTAGAAGCGCTAATTTATATACCATTGATCCAACCGTTTGCAGAATTTTATAGGAAATAATGAATCTTGGACTCAATTTACCTTTCTTTCCAAACCTCAAAACTTTACTCCAGGGTGACACTTTTAAAAATACCTTATCCCTAACTTGATATTCAACATCCTTTCTTTTCAAATCTATATAAGATCTTTGCCTGTCACTTATTTTTTTCAATCTCTGCTTAATAACTTGAACTTTTTCTTCAATGTCTTTAACTAGGTCTAGCCTAATTATCTTACTTTCACTTAACTTAGTCCAATATATTAGGGGTCTGATAACTTTGACCATATAAGGCTTCGTATGGAGCCATACCAAGACCAGTCTGATAACTATTATTATACGCAAATTCCATCAAGGCTAGATACTTGTCCCAACTTCTAGAAAAGTTCAAAACACAACCCCTTAACATATCTTATAAAACTTGTATAACCCTTTTTTATTTTCCTTTTATCTGGGGATGAAAAGCCATACTGAACTTTAACCATGTTCCTAAGTACTTTTGTAAACTCTACCAGAATCTAAAGGTGAATTTAAGATCTCAATCTGATATTATAGATACCAGAATCTCATAAAGTCAAACGATCCCACTTACATATAATTCTGCTAATTGGCCCATGGAATAATCCATTCTAACCAGTAAGAAATGAGCCAGCTTGGTTAACTTATCAACAATTACCTAAACTGAATTATGCTTTCTCTGTGTAGAGGGCAATTCGATCAAAAAATCCATAGTAATATCTTCCCATTTCTTCTAAGGAATTGGAATGGGATTTAATAATCTCGAAGGAAGTTAATGTTCGATTTTCACTTTCTGACAAGTTAAGCACTTGGAGACATAATCGACCACATCCTTTTTCATACTCGACCACCAGTAACATCGCTTAAGATCCTAACACATCTTATTACCTCCAGGATGCATAGTAAACACTATGTTGTGAGCTTCATGCAGTAAGGTTCTTTTTAATTCTCTATCATCTGGAACACATAATCTATCCTTGAAGTACAAACTTCTATTTTCTTTGATTGAGTACCCATATTGATCCCCTTCATGCATAGATTACATAATTTGCTATAACTTCTTATCATTTTTCTATGCATCCATTATACCCTACCTTACACAAGTCTTAGCCCTCAATTAGGCAACAAAAGTACCATCTAAAGCAAACCTCCATCTACCCCGTTGTAACACCATAGATGCTACCATCTATCTGCTCAAAGCATCTGCCACTATATTAACCTTACCTGGATGGTAGTTTACTATACAATCATAGTCTTTAAATAGTTTGAGCCATCTTCATTGTCTTAAGTTAAGTTCCTTTTGAGTAAGTAGATACTTAAGGCTTTTATGGTCTATGTATATTTTACATCTTTCACCATGTAAGTAGTACCACCAAATCTTTAAGGCAAAAACTACCGCTGCCAACTCTAAATCATGTGTTGGATAATTTTGCTCATGCGGTTTGAGTTATCGAGATGTATAAGCCACCACTCTACCATTTTGCATTAAAACATAACCCAACCTAACTCTAGAGGCATCACTATACATGGCATACTCTTTTCTCGAGACTGGTTGAGTCAAGATTGGAGCTTTTGTTAGCATACTCTTTATCTAATCACAATTTGTCTCATATCGGATAGTCCACTCAAATTTAACATTCTTCCTTAATAGCTTAGTAAGTGGAGATGCAATAACTGAAAACCTTTTTACAAAATGACGATAGTAACCTGCCAATCCAAAGAAAATTCTCAGCTCAAGTACATTTTGAGGCGACCTCCAATTGGTAATAGACTCAATTTTTGCTGGGTTAACTCTAATGCCTTCAGAAGAAACTACATGGCCAAGGAAGGAAATTTCTGTCAGCTAGAACTCACACTTGCTCAATTTAGCAAATAATCGATTCTCTCTTAAGGTAGGTAGCACAATTCTTAAATGCTCACCATGCTTTTTCTCATACCTGGAATAGAACAATATGTCATCAATAAAAACCACCAAGAATTGGTCCAAATATGGTCTGAACATCATGTTCATCAAATCTATAAATGCAACTGGTGCATTCGTTAACCTAAATGGCATTACTAAGAACTCATAATGCCCATATATGGTTCTAAATGCTATCTTTGGAACATCTATGTCCCTAACTCGAAGTTGGTAATCCCCGATCTTATGTCAATCCTTAAAAATACTCCTTCCCCTTTCAACTGATCAGAAGAATCCTCAATTCTAGGTAATGGATACTTATTTTTCACTATCACTTTATTTAATTACTGATAGTCAATGTACATCCTCATAGAACCATCCTTTTTCTTAACAAAAATGATCGGCGAACCCCATGGTGACACACTAGGCCTAATAAAACCCTTGTCTAACAGTTCTTGTAATTGTACCTTTAACTCTTTCAATTCCTTTGGAGCCATCTTGTAGAGGGCTCTTGAACTGGGTGCTATGCCAGGCAAAATATCAATAGATAATTCCACAACCCTCTCAAGGGGAAGACTAGGTAAGTCTTTAGGAAACACATCAGAAAATTCATTCACTACTGGAATGTCTTATAGCTTAACCATGTTCCTCTTCGAATCAATAACTAGGGCCAAAAATGCTTCACACCCCTTTTTAAGAAATCGCCTAGCTTGTATGGAAAATATTATATTGGCCAAAGGTTGTGTCAGAATACCTACAACTATTATCTCATTACCATTCTCATTACTAAGAATAACTATTTTAGCCTTGTAAATTACAAAAGTATGATGCTTAGACAACCAATTCATACCTAGAATAACATCGAATTCTCCAAAAGGCAACTCGATAAGATCAGCTAAAAATTATATTCCTTACATCAAGATGGGACAATCAAGGAAAATTTTATTCACACATACAATGTGCCCTAATGGACTAGTTACACAGATATCATATTCCAACTGATGCACTTTAGACACACCCCCACTCATACTCTCAATGGAAACATATGAATGAGTGGATCCAGGATCAATAATTACATGAATGTCAGAATCATAAAGTGAGAAAATACTAGCTATAACTTCAGGAGTTTCTTGGTCTTCTCATGCTTTCATGGCATAAGCCTGACCCGAGACATGTGGTGCAGCAGGTCGGTGAACCAACATAGATATATTACGAGATTGACATCCATGGCGACTAAAACCATCTTGCCCCCTGCCTCTATTTTTGGTTCCAGCAGTCAAAAACATATTTGAACCTCCTCTACTACCTTGTTGTGCAAAACCTTATGCCCACTTTGAGGGGTAATTTGCTATATAGTACTCAGTAGCTCCATAATTATAGCAAGCTCCTGATTCTTTCCTGCATAGGGCCTAATGTCAACAATGAGGGCACTCAAATGGCAGACTCCCTTTCTGCTTTGATGATGTATCTTAACTTGGCTCGGACACTACTGAAGATTCCTATCTCTTTCCTTTGCTAGCAAGGTTGTACATTCCTTCATCTCACTGGACATTATATGCTCCCTTAAACTTTTTCTCGATGGACCAACCACCCCTAGCCCTGCTCCCTTTCTGCTCTCTTTCTCTTTTAGATGACTTATGCTTCTTAACCTTCATAATGACTATAGCTAGTTGATTCCATCCTTAAATTTCCTACTCTTAAAAACATCAGTCAACATCTCTTTGGGGAGTATTTACACAACTGGCTGAATTCCTTCTCAACCTCTACCACATATATAGCTCCCTATTTTAAGGTCAAAACCTATCTTAGCTTCTCCTCTTTATAGGCCTTAGTAACATATCTCTTCTTAAATTCAGTTTCAAAGAATCCCAAAGTAAGGGGATCCAACAATTGAGGTTGGTCAAGTACTAGCTTCCACTAATTGTACGTTGGTCCTTAAAGTAAGGATACAACACATAATACCTTATAATGAGCAGGATAGTGAATATCATCTAGAATCCTCTCCAGCTTTTCTAGCCAGAATGTAACTTCCTCAGATTGCTCTAACGTGGTACCAGAAAATTCTTCCCCACCATATTTTCTAACTTCTGAGATTGGAGCTTTAGGTGCTATTATCCTTTACAGAATTTGAGCCATATCCTGAGAAATTTTAATAATGCTTCTTCAGGAATAGTAGCAGGGATCTCATTTTGATTGGACGATAAAGACTAATATCAGATAAACCTATCATAGCTGGTAAATTACTTTTAGCTAATTCCTCGATAGTAGAATTATCCATCTTCAATCTATATGAAAACAAGGACTACTACATTAGGCCAACAAGACACAATACCATATCAAAGATTTCTAAACCTTTATTGCCCAGAAAAGGCTAAACTAACCAAGCTTTGATACCACTAATTGTGACACCCTAACTCTAAGTTCTAACTATAATATTGTGTCTTACATTCTTGGTCATATCATGTCATGTTATCATGCCTTTAAACAAACATTATTCATGCCTTTAAACAAACATTATTCATGCTAGTGATTCAATAATTAATCATCATGTGTGTGTATATATATATATATATTAGATGTTACTTTAATCATGATTATATTAGGTTGTAGTGTAACACCCTTAATAAGTGCATAAAGCCTATTAACATCTATATATAGTGCATGCATAACCTGTAGGGCTAACCTGGAATTTCAAGCAAAGAAATCATATTCATGGCAATCACATACTAATCACCCACAATCTCGAAATCACATGCAAGAAATGGTAATTAAGTAAATTTTACAGTCCTACATATTACAATTCCTGAATTTAATCATAGCAAAATATAAAACTAGACAAAAGTAATTATCCACAAAATATCCTACATCCAAAATCTAGACCGACACTTGTTGGACAACTAATGGAGAATTAAGTCCCTGAACTATCCTCAACCAAATCTATATGGATATACAATAACCTATGCTAATCTATAAAGCTTAGTTGGGAAAAGTTCATAAATTAACATGGATGACCACTCACAGCAGTCGTCGATAAGCATCTTCACACAAGCATTTCAATAAGGATAACAACATAATTATGTCATGATTTCATTCCATAGAACAATTCATAGCCAAAAGGAAATGAAGGTGAAATATTATAATAAGTCATTCATCATGTTTAAATTATATAAATGAAGAAGTAAATGTATTTATTTCTTTAATACAAGCACATTTCTTAAACTTTAATAGCATGCCTAAGTGCTAGCTCAAAAGGGTGGATAACGGGAGCTATGGATACCAATTGATATCAAACGGAAACTTGAAAGTATCAAACAATGGATATCCAAAGATATCAAAATAATGGATCCAAAGGGCCGAACTATGGTTCCTTTAAAGGAATAAACAATGGACCCAAACGGGGTCAACTATGGCAGCTACAACTGTATCCCTTTAGGCATGCCTATCTAATCCACAAATGAACTAAGACCCACAGGCTTAACCATTTCTTTTAGAACATTTAATTCAACATTTCCTCTTTAGACAGTACAATATTTTCTTAGGCCATAATTCATATACGATGCACATTTCATATTCTTATAATGGCATCAACATTTGTTATCTCAACTCATATACATTATATTTAAACTGGTTTAAGAACACATGTTATAATACTTCACATAATCATATATATATATATATATATATATATATCAATTTAATCCAATTACAACATAATTACAATTACAGTCACAAAACTAAACAAGTTACAATTAGCACTTACTTGACAAACTTGCCATTATCACTCTACCTTATTAGTTAAGGCTTGAGAGTAAAGGCATAGCATAGAATAGTCACATTTTTCTTTTTTGAAATACTCACTAAGTGTGTGTCAACTAGGTTCAGTTAGAGGGTTATTTATCTGTTTATAAAATGTTGGCTTATTCATAAATAATGTGGAAGTATTTTGTTAAATAATCCAGGTGAGTGTATAACAGCATGAAATGAAGAGCAGTGGAGTGTCACTTGGTCATGCATCATATACAGGGAAACATGGTATGGCCGTGCATCAAAAGGTAAGAAACCCTCCATGGCCATACACCACAAGGCTGGAAGCCTTGCATGGCCGCGCACCATAAGGCTGGAAGCCTTGCATGGCCACGCACCATAAGGCTGGAAGCCTTGCATGGCCGTGCACCACAAGGCTTTTAGCCTTTGATGGCCGCACACCACGAGGCTGAAAGCCTTGCATAGCTGCGTGCCATAAGGCTCATAGCCTTATATGGCCATGCACCAACATAAACAGAATTGAAAATACATATCAATCAATAGCGATGCTCAATGTGCCAATAAATCTCTAAAAACTCAACTTAAAACTCATCATCACTCAATTAGATTAACCCTAAATTTAGGATTTCACTGGTTAAAGAATCTTGTTCTCAATACCCTAATTTCTATCGATCCATCTATAGACAACTCCATACACAATACTATCCAAACCATAATCTCATACCTGAATACTGAGACTTCTTCACTCCTTCAAGATCCCTTTGCCCTTATATTTACTTGTCTCTGCTGTTACAAACAACATAAAAGCACTAAATTTTCCTTCCTACTTTCACAAAATCTTTCATTAACAAAAGAGATAAAAGGAAGAGATTTCTCTTACCAAAACCTAATTCCAAATTCAGAGAGAGTTAAGAGAGAGAGAGATCAACTTTCTTTGAATAGACAGTGATATTTATCATTGTGAGCATGTGAGAAAACTTCTAGAAGACCATTAAATTACCATTAATCCCTTTCTTAATTTCTCTCTCAAAACTAATCCCTCCAAACTTTTAATTTATGCTTTGACCCCAAATCAATCTTAAATCAATCAATTAACCCCTTATTCACTAATTTCACTAAAATTACCATATTATCCTTCATGAAACTTTATTCTAATGTGGCTATAACCATACAAACATTAATTTAACATGTAATATCAATTAATTAAACATAATTCCTACCAAGGTCAAGATTAGGCACTCACAATGCATGACTTTATAGGATTACATTTAATTAAGATTAATTTCAGTAAGTGGATTTTGGATATGAGTTATGGGACTAGTGATAATTTTATTTTAATATATGAATGGAATGTACATTATTTGGCATAAAAATTTTTCAAGGGTGTAATTATGATATAGAAAATAAGTTGGGGATCAATTTGTAAAGGTAACTTATGTGGGGTCAATTTTAAAATGTGAAGATAAGAATTTGAGGCTAATTATGAATTTTAAATAAGTGGAGAATGATATACTAGAAGATGAATTAAGAAGGGTTAATGTATGACATATAAATTAATGAACAATCAAAAAGAGACTTTTACATACACTTTAATAATTTGAGTCCTTGCATGTGAGAGAGAGAAATTCATATTTTTATAGGAGTAAAGTGTATTGGATAGCATCTCTTAAAGAATTTCTAGGTTTCAAATTCTTCATCCTCTCTCTCTTTTCATCTAAGGATCTTGCATGACCTCTCTCTTTAATTCACAAGAAAATGTTAGTACATGTTATCGATTGAGGAATTTTTCTTAAGAGGTAATGGTTGAAGACTTTTCCATAATTTATTCTTCTTTATTCTCATGTTGCATGTTATTTTGATAGAGGATGAAATCTAGAAATCAATGCTTATAAGAATGGATTTTTGTAGTTGAAGAAGGGAGTAGTAGAAAGAACAAAGGGAAAGATGTACTTCAAGATTAAAGCTTAGATTTGGTGATTTGGCCAAGGTATGGGAATGGGTGTTTTATGATAGTTTTTATTGTAATAAAATGTTGGAAATTTTTGTAAATATGGGGTTTATGGCATGAGTTAATGAACCTAAGAGAATGAGATTTAATTTTCCAGTTAGGATTTGTTAATGGCAATGTATGTAAAGAATTGTTGAAACCAACTTCTGTAAATTTAGCATATCTCAAGCTACAGACCTTCAATTTACCTGATTCTAGTTGATAATTAGATTAATTCATTTATCTATATTTTTTTTGTAAAAATCAAAACTTGGTTCTGCCTCTAAATAGTCTTAATTTTTAATTGAAGTTAGAACTGAACTACTATCTATTATAGTGAATAGTTTGCAGTGTTTTATGCATAAGTTGTTGTATATTGGTCAAAATGTTATGAGTCAAACTTATAGTTAAAATAAACTTATATATATGCAATTTATATGCAGAAAGAATAGTTTAATTATAATTCTAAATATGTCAAATTATGGATATGGCCATACTTATATATACAAACTAGTCATCCTTATACATATTAATTCCTTTTCTTGATATTCTAGTGACACTAAACTCTCGAATAAATAATGATTGCTCATTATTTCATCTCGGTATGGCCATACACTTCTCAGTTCACTGATCAAGTGGCTGATGATATTTTCTCTCTTATCGAGTTAGGTAATCCCTTTACTTCTCTTATGCTCTCTAACATGAATTAGTGCATACCCAATCATACCCATACTTGTCACCCTATTACGAGTACATTAGGTGTATGTCAAAGTACACAGTAATTCATAAAGAGTTTTATAGAGATTTTAGGTCTAAGAACTCCGATGCAAAACTTACACATAAGAAACACTTATGACTTATACCGTGTAGTGTTCTCATGAATGGATCGAATTCGGATACCATGTTCTAAACATGTATCTATGATCTTTGATTGACACTCTAGTCCTTATGATCTGTAAGGCAGAACTCAACTTATCAGATAGAGCATACTAGTCTTAATTCATTTGTTATTACCATAACAACGACTAACTAGGGATATTTAGAATGAAGTATCAATTGTTTCAAGGTCTTATAGCCATGTGCCTCACACATGATAACTTAAACTAAAACAACATTCTTAGATAGTTCTAAATATGTCAAATTATGGGTATGCAAAAGGGATATCCAAAATTGTTGGCAGCACTATTTTCATGAATAGTTCTGCATATTTTTGGAATATATTTAAATTTAAAAAATATATTGTTGTGATTTTTAGTGTTCCTAAAACTAAAAAGATATTGGATCATTTTAGTAGAAGATCACTTTGGTTAGAAATGGTTGTTAGTAGGTCAAAAATAGCCTTAAAAATAAGCTTGAAAATCTATCTTAATGCAGAATTGTTGTAAGAATTTACCACAATTGTTATATGCATTTTTGGAACATTTTTAAGCATTTAAATGAATGTAAGCATCTTTATAACATCATTTTATCTCTATATAGAAATGATCTTAAGTATCTTAAGCACATTTATAATGTAAAAATAATACATTAAGAGAGATAAGCTCATGGAATATATAAAACTATGTCACATTCTAAACTATAAGTATGACTATATAATAAAGCATATGTATAGTGATTGTGAGCTAAGGTAAGTAATTATTTACCTATTTTTGGTAACATTAATATAGCATTATATGATAACTATGTCATGCTTATATGTTTTATGCCAAAAGATTAGTCACAATAATTTAGTAAAGTACATGATCACATTGTTAAATGAGACTGTGTATACATGTATTTACACTGGAGATGGTATGATTTTTCATTAATTTCTTATATGAGTGAATTGTTTGAATTGTGCTATGAGTCATGCATACATGCTTATGTACTAGAGATTGTATATCATTTACATTATTATTAAGCATGTACTAGTTAATAAAATAAATACAAGCTCGCCATACAAATTGAGTTAGATCACAATATTACCTGCTGGTAGAGTTTAATTATGGATAGATAGGCATCTATAGGGATAATTGCAGCTACCACCATTTGGCCCAGATGGGTCTAGAGTACATTTGATCCCATTTGGATTATTAGTCGACCCCATTTGGGTTGGTTGACCTATCTAAAGTATAGTTTGGCCCCATTTAGTTCTACCGATTTGATATCTTCAGATATCCACCATTTTGATACCTAAGTGTATTTATCATTCCCGTTATCCACATTTAGAACCTAAGCAGGCTAAAAATTCAAATTATAGTAATGACTATAGTATTTTAGTTAAAACATGATTTGCTCAAATGTTATTGTTGTACTATATGATTGGTTTTAACTATAGAAATTGTATCTCAAGTTTAAATGTTCAAAGTATATTAATCAACCATATGAATTATGTATATTAAGATAGTTGTTTATCTTGCTTTCCTTAATGCTTATAGGTTTGAGATGTTGCCTTAATGCTCATTGATATTTATATAGTATATTGCATCTGATGCATGTTGATTTTGTATGCCAATGATCACTGTGAGTGGTCATCCATCATGAATTATTTCCTCACTAAACTTTATAGCTTAGCATAAGTTATTTTATCCGTGGAGGTTCAGTAGATAAGACTTTTGATCAGGAACATCCTCTGCATTAGGAAAGGATAACACAAGATTGATAAGAGTTGATGTAGGGAGATTTTGTAATAGTATTTTAAAATATTTTGTATTATGGTTATTAGATGAGCATGTATTTAAATATGTGTATATGGAATTGTAAAAAACTTATGATATGACTAAACAAGTATATGCATGCATGTAGAAACTAAAGTAGCACATATAAACATGGTATGCATAATGTTAATCATGAGATAAGCATGCAATTAGCTAAAGTAACACCCATATGAATATATATGACATAGCATGATATAAGTAATAGTAACATAATGATCTTATGATTAATAACATCAAGCATGGTAGTGATGGAAAGCATGACCAATATGACTAATCGGATATAGTTAATAAGTTAATTGTATGAGTGTGTGACGGTTCTATTAGATTAAAATCAAATTATCGATATTCATATTATTTGGGTAGTCATAATATTTTGCTAGAGACATCTTATAACTTGTAGGCTCATAATGGGATTGGGGCCCACTGTCAATATAATATGAACCTATTGGGTTGCACATATAGAATGTGATGAATGGACTACAGGTTAATTCTGGCATTTTGAATTTTATTCTATTATAAATTAAAATTCAAAATAAATATAAAAAAATATTGAGATTAATATTATAATTCTTATTTTAAATAAGAAATAAAGTATTCTTATTTTAATAAGATATGTAGGCCTAAAATTTTCTCTCTCTATAATTTAGGTTAAGTTGCCTATATATATATCATGATATGTAGAGTTTAAAACCCTAATAAGACAAACATTAAAAGTGGTAGCTGACATCCTTTTAGAAGAGAGAAAATATTCATTTTTCTATAACTTAAAGAAAGAACAGAAAATCAAAAACCCTAGCCACCAGAGAATGGAGCTAGCAACCTGGGTGATTTTGATCATCTGTTTAAGTATGGATACCGATAGAGGGTGTTTGTTACAGTAAAGGCAACACCTAAAGAATCAATTTCCTATGATTCAAAAGGTTGGTAATCATTACACACTTCTCATTGAATCAATTGGATCGCATGGATCCTGATGGGTTTCTATTTTCCACTACGATTTTGTTTTTAATTATTATTTCGAAATCCAATAATGCCATCAAAGCCACTTACAAGTTCAATTGATTTAATTATCATGTTTTATATGTATGTGATGTGTATAAAATTGATTTTATGTGAAATGAACAAATTGTATGTTGATACATGATGAGTTAATAACTTTTTTAATCTTTAATATTAATCTATTTATATGAGATATGAACGAAATTAATATGTTTATATGATATATAAATGTAATTAAGTGATTGATGTTAATAATATTTTGTACATAGGCTACAAATTTAATAGATGTTAATATGATTAACGTGTATGTAATAATTTTGTAGTAATATGATTAAACGAATTTTCATGTGATAGCTGGACCACCATGCTATCTAATCATAGCACCTCATATATCATTAAAGTTATTATTCGCCAATTTTAGTACATCAATTAAATCCAATTAATTGAGCATGATATGAGATGGCTTGATTTTAATTGATGTATGTATGATATCTTTGCATGGTGAATAGCATGGCCAATTGAGACCCTTGTGATGGTGTTTACTTTATTTATTTTATTTATTCATTTTATGGGTTTTTAATTTTAAATATAACCTACATATCATTCTTTTATTGTAATTTTATTTTACTAATAGTTTTAGTATAATAGTTTGTTTCATTATTGTAATGAAGATGAAGGAATCTCATAAAGACCGTGAAGGGGATCAATCCAATTCCATGATAATGGAGGTGGAAAGTGAAAATTGTTGACTAAGACAAGTTTTTGTAATTCCACCTAGGATTGACCTTTGATCTTCATATTGGCTTATGAAGATCATATAGTTTTGGACATGCTATGACATGTTTTATATATTATACATATTATATTAGTATGTGATGCAATGAATGGTTATATATGTGTATAAGATGTTATGTATGGGATGATGCATGATAGGTAAATAAATAGACATCATAACTTAAAATTTAAAATTCCCTCACCAAAATTTTAAGTCTTATGCCACCCATAATTATTACACCTGTCAAGATTAAGAACACCAAAATATAGGTTCTTCCAAAGTGAAGTACATTAGGTTATCATAGTAAGATAGGATGGGTAATGGTGTTATCCATGTGTTTAAAATGGTTACACTTAATTAGGCTATCAAAACGGATCTTAGCCCACTAAATCATTACAAATGTTGTAATTAATATTGAGGGTGAATATTTTAGTGGGATTTTTAAGAAATGCCCTAAAATAAAGATGGAACTAATTTGAATATTTATTTTGCATATGTGTAGATCAATGGCTTCAAATAACACTTCTACACTATTACTACGATCAATCATTGAGAAGGACAAACTAAAAGAAGATGGCACCAACTTCCTTTGTCGGTTTAGAAACTTGAGAACTATTCTCAAACTTGAGAATTATTTGGGGATCAATCCAATTCCATGATAATGGAGGTGTAAAGTGAAAATTATTGACTAAGACAAGTTTATGTAATTTCACCTAAGATTAACCTTAGATCTTCATATTGGCTTATAAAGATCCTATAGTTTTGGCCATGCTATGACATGTTTTATATATTATGCATATTATATCATTATGTGATGCAATGAAAGGTTATATATGTGTATAAGATGTTATGTATGGGATGATGCATGATAGGTAAATAAATAGACATCATAACTTAAAATTTAAAATTCCCTCGCCAAAATTTTAAGTCTTATGCCACCCATAATTATAACACCTATCAAGACTAAGATCACCAAAATGTAGGTTCTTCCAAAGTGAAGTACATTAGGTTATCATAGTAAGATAGGATGGGTAATGGTGTTACCCATGTGTTTAAAATGGTTACACTTAATTAGGCTATCAAAATGGCTTTGGGCCTAAGGCATTAGATGGGATTATAACATACCGAGACATATAATGTCAAAATCCTATAAAGAATCTAAGATTTACATGAGATGTAATTGGTAAGGAGTTATCTACCTAAATAACTTGATTTTATATGCCATGCCAAAGCTAACTTAGAATTAAGGGAAATATGGATCTTACCCACTAAATCATTACAATTGTTGTAAGTAATATTGAGGGTGAATATTTTAGTGGGATTTTTAAGAAATGCCCTAAAATGAAGATAGAACTAATTTTAATATTTATTTTGCATACGTGTAGATTAATGGCTTCAAATAACACTTCTACATTATCACTATGATCAGTTGTTGAGAAGGACAAACTAAAAAAAGATGGTACCAACTTCCTTTGTCGATTTAGAAACTTGAGAATTATTCTCAAGTAAGAAAAGAAGCTATATGTGCTCGATGGCCCTATTCCTATTGTCCTATCTGCTGATGCCCAAAGGGCAGTTAAGGATAAATAAATGAAACATGCTGATGATTTTGTTGATGTGAAATGTGTTATGTTAGCCAGAATGTGCCCAAAACTTCAGAAGGATCTTGATCATTTGAAGGCTTATGAGTTAAGTAATCATCTCAAACAGACACTCCAACAATAAGCAAGGCAATATAGGTATGATACTACCAAAGCTTTGAATTCTTGTAAAATGGTTAAAGGTGCATTAGTAAGCTCTCATATTCTGGAAATGAAATGCTATATTCACTACAAGAAAATATCAAAATAGCAATGAAAAAATAGTAGCAAAATTCATTTTGTTGTTAATTTAGCAACGGAATACTAATTCCATTGCTAATTAGCAACAAAAAATAAATTCTGTTGCTAAAAGTAGTTGAATTTTTTGGGATTTAGCAATGAAATACAAAATGGTTATATTGCATTGCTAAAAAAGCGGGAGATTTTAGTGCCAAAATATATCAACGAAAATTAGCAATGGAATGTTATTTCCATTGCTAAATATGGTCCCAGTAGTTGGCAGAAAAAATTTGGAAGAAAATTTAGCAACGAAATATAATTTTTCTAGCTAATTTAGCAACAGAAATGAAACTTCGTTGCTAAATAAAATACCATAACACAAATCATTTGTTAGAATAGCAACAAAATTATTTTCCGTTGCTAAAAAAGCAACAAAAATTATTTTTCGTTGCTATTTTACTATTTACCCTAAGTATAAATTATTTCTTCAATCTTGCCATTTTATTCCCTGAGTATAATTTTTTTCTTTTAGTCTCGCCGTTTCTCTCTTCCTCTCCCTCTCCCTTTCCCTGTCCCTCTCTATAAGTGCCATCTCTTTGCCACCATTTTCTCTCCTCTGGGGTGATAGAGCTATCGCCATGGCCAGCTCTTATTTAAAGGATAAAGCCTATCTCAATACAATCATTGAAAAATGAATCATTTGTTTGAATCTATTAATTCACAATAGCTCTCCTGCCTTCAATCCCTAGAGCATGACCCCTATCAACTAGATTATATAACCTAATTAAATATCATGGATAAGATTCATTGTTCTTCCTTTTCAAGTGAATTCTCTTTCTATCTTTCTATTTTTGTATTCATTGCATTAGGTTTTCTTTTTTAAAATTTGACTTTGATCTATCTGCTTTCTCATCTTTAAATAGCATTCTCTACTTCCTTTTTCTTTTGCTGATCATGATATTCAAGATCTAATATCTTCCTTTTATTTTTTCTTGAAATCCTAGCTTTGGTTTCTGAGTGCGGTTTAGTATCTGATTTATTTTTTTAATTTCTATTTGTGTTAGGCGATTGTGGAGGCTTACAAGGAGGAGCCCAGAAACCCTAAATATGGATTCAATGGTGCATCATATACTTCTTGTATATGGTTTTTAATTAATCTAAAAATTTAGTATGAACAAAGTATTATTCTAAGAAGCAGACAGGTGCAATATTCATTATTAGTTATATAATTTTCATGAAAATTAATTAATTAATTAATTAGTTGTTGAAATATATATAACAACGAAATTTAGTTTTTTTTTTAATTCTAATATCATTTTGGTTATTTACCTTCAAATATGCTTGTATGTGATGTAAACGTCCTTTTGCAAAATTCTACATTCTTTATAGGGATTACAAAGTTGCTCATCAATCTGTCTCTCAGTAGGTAAACTACCATTACAACAATCTCATGTTCCCTCTTATCATTTCTTTTTAAGCTTTGTTATAGCTTCAATGCTTGATTTGAAAAAATATCGATTAGTTGTTTTGGGATGTCATTTTAAAGATTTCTGATCAGATAGTATTTGTCTTGCAATTTTAAGACTGTAATTTTGGGATCAATTTCAGAACGGATGCCAATTTATGGTTTTTAATCTCAATTTAACATTTTTATTTTTGGGTTTTTTGCTGAAGAAGCTGCCCAAAATATACTTCATTTATTTTTTCTACATTGGAAAACTCATCCTTTAAAACTAATCTATCATAATGTGACGAGCTTAAGCTTTTTTCTTTTCGATCGATAAATAAACAGCAGCTGGTTATTTTGATTGTTTTCCTTCTTTTTTTGTGCTTATTTTGGTTTACTCTTGGCTAGTCTAGGTGCCAACACTATCATCTTGTCTACTCAATTATTGATGATCAAAACCACAGAGGTATTTCACATGCTTGTACTGCAACAATATTTACTTTAATGCAGATGTGTAAGTGGACATAAGGAGTTATTTATGAATATGCATCTCTCATATATATATATATATATATATATATATATATATATATATATATATAAGCTTTAGGAGTTTACTAATAACTTACTATTGCAAATTGATTTTTAAAAACAGCAGGATTTTGTTATATATATGCATGTCCATTAGTGAAATAGTAACATTTTGTGACATATATAATATTTCTTTCTTTTTTTAAGGTCTTAACTGCAACTGGGAACTTACGCATTTGCTCCATAGCTATTGGGATGTTGATTGAGGTCGTTGTATTGAGCTCCTCTGTGTTTGCATGTTTCAATGAGTTTTTCATCAATTTGACCAAATCAATACAACTGGAATTATTAGGAAAATCTTAATTATTCCTTAGTTTGTTGATATGTAACTAAAACCTTCAACTTGCCCTTTTAATTATTTTATCTTGCTAGCTTTCCTTTTAGTATCTTGCCTTTCTATGGTTTCGAGTCAAACATGTGATGTTTAGTGCTAGATTTTTTTTTTTTTGGTTGTAGATATGAGCTTGACAGTTACATAGTGATTTTGATGGTTCTAGCCATGAAATACTCAAAACTTATTTCTTTCAAAAATTTCTCAGCTGAAAAGTTTTAAGTTTGTTCTCAATATAAAAAATAATTCTCTTTGCTTCCAATAAAAATCCTAGTTGATATCAAAATGAAAGTAAAGTAATAGTAATTCCACATCTTCATGTAATTATAAAGTGGGATCCAATCAAGATAGCTCAATCTCATGCATTCAAGTTTTCAGCAAACATTTAGGTGCTTTCTTAGCTTATAGTTATTGTGTCCTTTAGCTCATATCAAATCTATCACTTATTCTTTTTATTCAAATTTTCAATAAAATTCATTGTAGTTGTAATCTATGTTTTCAGGGAATTGGTTTCTGCTTATTGGAATTTGAATCTATGATAGTACTTGCTAGTGTTTGTATTATTGTTGTTAAAGCTTGCCATTGAACTACTTATAGTGTTGTAGATTAGATTTTAAGGTGGTTGTATTTGTGTCTATGTTATTTGGGATAGTAAGTACTTCAACAAATTTTTTTTATAGAAACTTGATAAATGAATGCGGTCATAGCAATGATATCAAAAAGAAAGTAAAGGCGTAGCATAGCCTAGTTTTCAAATTTTAATCTGTAATAATTAGAGTCAAAAAGGTATTGGGGCTGTAAATATAAATTTTTCTTTTTTTATTTTGAACAAGCTACGGCTAGAACTTTTACAAAATAAAAATGAACTTGGCTGTGTTCTGCCTTGAGTTTGCAGTAATTAAAGATGCTTAATGTGCAATTGTTGTAAACACACAATTTGCCTCCCTTTTATTTTGTGTTAGCAATCTTATTTTTTGACAGGCGCCAAAGAACTAATTATTAAGTAATATATCTATTTTCAATAAGACAAATGTGGATCTATTAGTTCTCATAAGTCTCATAAGTAAAATTAAGTCTCATAAGTCTCATTGGCAAGTAGCCTCAGCCTCATTGGTAGCTTTAACTTGTTGGATTTTAACGGTTACATGCATCACATACATGAGCGAAATTTTAAAATTTTTTAACCATTAGTTCTAATCATGCCATGAATACACAATATAACTATATGAGAATAAGAAAAATCACCTTTGATTTTTGTTGAACAGTTGATTTTACTTCGCACCGGGTTGTCGCAAACCACAGTGTCCAAAATCGAATACCTCCAATGAGTAATCCACACTAGAGAGGGATAAATTGAACCAAAAAATTGGTGTTTAACTTGGACTGGCCGAAATCCAAGAGGCTAGCAAATGGAAGTGGTGCAAAAGGGAGAGAGAATTAAGAGAAAAAGACTTTCCTTTTGTTTTAATCACTTAACCATAATTCTCATTAGTTGGCCTTTTATAGTTAGGTTAAAATTCCAACTCCTTAATGAGATTGGGCTCTTTAAAATTGCTGGAGAATTATTAATTGGGCCTCTGGAATTAATTATAATCATTTGGGCTTAATTAAATCCGAATTAAATCTTTTCATAAAAGACCATGCACAAAATCCACAAACTAGGCCCTTTGTGCATCTAATTGGATTTAAATACCCAAATGGATTCCAAATTCAACCAAATTAAATATGTGTGTTCCATAACACTTATGTAACATATATAAATTAATTTGGTCCAAGAAAAAGCCCTCTAAGCCCTTCTGTATGGAGTTGGCGTGTAGCCCTCTTCTGGAGGGCTTCCTCCAACTTCTTCATTCCTTTGGCCCTTTATAATTTCTCCAATGGTCCTATTAATTATTATATCAGTCCTATAACACTTATAGTAGTCTTATAACACTTATAAGACAATAATAATTAATCATGAAATACATTATTTCATTTAGGTCCAATTTACAGAACATTTCTCAAAAGTTCCGCGGATAATTTTATTTGATCATAATTAATTAAACTCTTTAATTAATTATTATCATATTCTCCTCTCTACCTTTATAATAATATCAAATATTATTATCCTTGTCATTTTACCATTTTACCCTTTTTCTCTATATGTGTGTGACCTATTGGGTTCCTGTCCATGTTGGCAGTATAATATGTAATTGTGAGTTCTATTCAAAACTCACATGATTTAAACTCCTTTAAATCATTTTATCAATCTCTATTGATATTTTGATACATCATTATACAAGTCATGATTGGCCTCTAGCTAGGCATCATGACTACCCAAATGTCAGGAAAGTCATGTGGTTTGACTGTACCCTTCCATAGAAACAGTTACCGTGCAATAACTCCTTTCACCACTCTTATCGCAATTAGATTCTGAGTATGGATTTCTGTCAACTCATATAAATCTAATTATGTATGTTCTATTAATTTAATCATTGTTCCTAAAATTCCCTTCATGGATCTCCATCCATCTCGGCATATTACTCTGGCCAGAGATTCTCTGAACAAGGCAATTATAGAATCATGCGAGATAACTTCCCTTGTTAAATCTGGGATGGTGAATCCTTTGTCAATCACTCAAATATCTTCAAGTAGGTCATAATATACCCAATCTCGTAACTATGTTCACTCCCAGTTGGAAGTAATCAGTTATGGAGTCAAAGTATACAACTTGCTACTTAAGATAACTTTGGTGATCTCAAGTCTAAGGATACTTGCACAACCGCTATGAAGAGATTCCTCACTGACATAGATTTAATATCCATATGAGGATTCTCTTTGCAGGTCTCCAATGAACTTGTTCCTCTAACAAGCATCCACATGTTAGCTTTGATTATCATCCATAATCACAATTATGAGAACCATTGCTTGAACCATTCAAGAAGCATAACATGTGCTAGTCTGTCCGAATTAACAATGTCCTATCTTGTTAATTCTATGACTAGGGATATTTAGATATTAACACATTTGCATGCGATAGACATCTCACATCATGAACACCTTCATGATTGCCTTTGCACTGCGTTTATAATATCTAGGACTTCATTTATTAATTTAAGATTTACAAACTCATGTATTCAAACACAGCATTAATAAATGAATGATGCCTTTTATTAAGAATATAAATTTCATACATATGAAAAACATCCCTATTACATGGGCTCTAGGGAATACTCTCTAACATAACTCTCAACTCCAGACTATGTACATCCAAAGCACACCCAAGTGTTTCAGCTTGAGAGTGCGCCTTATGTTCTGATTCTCTTATTTCAAGCACATTTTTGTACAAAATTTCGCATATTACTTATGATAAAAAATAAAAAGTAAAGGAAATGAGCACAAAAACTTCAGGTATAGATAACAAAATTGCCTAACTAAGACCATTAGTGTAACATTTGCAACAGCACTTCAATTTCTGTATTTGTAAAGATCAGAAAGTCCAGACAGGGAATGCAGTAAATTCATTTTGCCTGTACAGTAGTAGTTCACCAAAAATTAAAAAAAAATGCCCAAATTCGTGTTTACTTCTACATGCAAGTATAGCTGTTAAAAGTTATTGCAACCTCAAATGTACACCGTTTCAAAAGAATAACTAAACAGTTCTCACATGAGTGTAATCCTGTAAATGCCATGAATTTGTAATATTGGAATGTGAGATTCAATTCTATCCCTAAATGTGTTCCATTTGGAACTTTAGGTGCGACTTCTAAGGAGTTCTGCGTGAATATTAGAACCAACCCAGTCAAAACCTCAATCCCTAATTCCTTATCCATCCCAAACCTCATAAAAACCTAAAATCACAAACCTGATGGCTGTCATATGTTAATATCGCATATCAAAGTTAAGATTTAACCATAAAGATACCCATGGGCCATTAGCTATTTTATCTATTTTCCAAATTCAGCAGCTTCAATTTGCATTTGGTAGCTAAAATGAGAAGCAAACCGGCCACATTCAGCCATACAATAGAGCTGAGCAATAGTGGAAAACAAATAGCACATCCAGCCATCCAATAATTATACATTTATAGAATAAAATGTAAGCATAAAAGTTAGATACTTACCAGTTTATCCGCATGCTCGTGATGGCTCAAAGTTCCTCCAGTGTGCACGGCTAGACTCTCACCATCTGAGCCTCCCCGCCTATTTGAAGAATTCCTATTTGAACTGACAATTGCTTTGGGTGTTGGCCAGTATTGCTGCCACGATTCCATATTTCTTCATAAATAAAATTAGGTCATTGACCACCCTTGTGTAAATTACATAGAAATTCTTTATATCATTGGCGGGCCCGCTTTTCCCAAACTCCATAAATGACAGCATTAAATTTTGAATCCCAAAAAAGTCTTTCTGAAAAAAAAATTAACATAAATATTGCAAAGTGTAATAGATAATGCATTAATGTATGAAGCTAATTATTTAAAACAGAAAATGTTATTTATTTTTTGTACCTCAAACTCCTGATAATAAAAATCCTTTGTCTGCAAAGAAAGATTTTTCCAAACATAACCCTCAATTTCTTTCTTCTCCTTGAATATGGATCTGATTTTCTTGAGCAAATACCTGATGGAATAAACCTGTTAATATGAACAAAATCAATATCAAATTAGATATCCATACTAATTAGTATAATTTTATGTTTTAATCTTGCAATACAAATTTTTTTATAATTAAACTCACATATCATTGATAATCTTAATGTAAATTCTTCCATCAACTCCCTTTGCACCAGGCTGGAGTCCTTCATCCTTAATATCGGAACCTGGTACTTGTGTAGGCATAGATTCACAGTTTGGGAACGGATTAGATGCATTTACATGGTCAGCAGATATATTTGGGTTGTTAGATGCTCGAATCACTTGGTTGATTAGAAGAGTGATCGCGGTTTGTTGTTGGTGAAGGTGATGCCTCATATTACTGGTTAGGATATGGACATGACACACCTAAACCTACAGACCCTGCAACCTGAGATGGTGGACTTATCCACTGTTGTCTCCATTAGATGTTAGTCTGAATCTTGGCGGTAGCAATGACTTTCTTCTTTTGGGTGGCATAATTTAAACCTGAAATTCAAAGAAATTGAATATACTTCTTCAAATCGATTATATAATTATATTAAAGAATATGTAACATTAGTACATCATTGCAATAATATAAAACATTTTGGTTTTGAGATAATAAAACATACATAATTTAATCGCTATCATCACTTAATTGCACATCAAAATCATCCTCTGTTTCTGAATATTCAGAATTAAAGTCAGACTCCATCTTCAGACATTCTGTCCATCTATGGATTCCTCATCATCTCCAGATAAAATTTCCATAAATTCATTATTTGGATGATTTAAAATTCATTATCGAAACATGCATTTATTTCATGTACATCCGGTTCTTCTTCTGAAATGCTTCACTTTCTTTTGTCTTACTTTCTCCCTTTGCACGTCCATCAAAAACCCCTCATGGTTTAACTTTGCAGACGGCTAACCAATCTGACTTATCCCTTCTTAAGCTGGGATAAGGGACATAATACACCTAGTTGCTTGCATTGCTAACACGAATGGTTCAAATTGCTTAAATCTTCTCCGTTGGTTGATTTCAGTGAGATTATATCGGCTATGTACTTTTGTTCCGACGTTAGGAGTTGGATCAAACCACTCACACTTAAAAAGTATACACCATTTTATCAGCAATGCAGGATATTCTATTTCAAGTATCTCAATAATTTTGCCAAAATAATCTATCAGCTCCCCTTGTATACAAACCCCACTGTTTACTGTTGCCATGCTATGTCCATGCTTTTCTGTATGAAATTTATATCCATTAAGGAAATAGACAGGATATGATTTAACAGTTCGCAATGGCCCTTTAGCAAGATCACATATGAGCCTGTTTTCTATTCTATTTTCAAAAGCCTACATAAAAAAAAAATTTAATCAATACATATAATATTTGTAAGTTTTACAGTAATTGCAACAAGCATTCAATTTTATTGCACTCTATAGACTTACATAATTTTGCAAACCAACGTGGAAAGTTTTTATCCACTTCTTTATTGATGTCATGTTGTGAGTTTCCTGGCATTAGCTCGCTTAACAACCCCTCGTATTCACTAAAAACATTATATGTTAGTCTTAGCTATAAACTCCAATCATCTAGAAAAATAATTTAGCCAATTTCAACTATAACATAAACTTACTGCACAAAAGGTCGAATTTCTTGGCAATTCAATAAAATGTAACCATGTGCAGCCTCCATTTCTTTGTCTGTTAACATTCTTCTTGTTGAGTGTCCATGTGTTCGGCCAGGATATTTGAAAATAGATAAGTTATCATCACCAATCCGCTCACCCCCATCATCATTATGAGGAACTTTTCTTTCTCGAGTGATCACATGAGGCTCAAAATAATGTGAACAAAATGTACTTGTTTCCTCCACTAAATATGCATTGCATATAGAGCCTTCAACTCTAGCCTTATTTTTAACATTTTTCTTCAAGTGATGCAAATTCCTACATTATAATTAGGGTAATTATATTAACTAATTTGGTGTAGAACTATAAAAGTTTTAGCAAGTTTTGATATAAAAGTAAAATTACCTCTCAAATGGACACATCCATCGATATTGAACTGGACCAACAAGTTTTGCCTTGTGTACTAAATGTACAGGTAGATGCTCCATACAATCAAAGAAACTGGGTGGAAAAATAGTCTCTAATTTGCACAAGATAATCGGAATGTCCCTTTCTAATCTTTCCATATCAGACAACTGTAATTCAGAAGCTGTTAAGGTTTTGAAAAACAAACTTAATTCCGTTATAGCTTCCCAAACATTATTCGGTAAGAGCTCCCGAAATGCAATTGGAATGAGCCTTTGCATAAATACATGACAATCATGACTTTTCATTCCAAATAATTTGTACTTCCTCATATCAACACACCTTGCCAAGTTTGAAACATATCCATCTGGAAACTTTAGGCTTCTCAACCATTCACACAAAGTTTGCTTTTTTTTTATCCAAAGTGTAACATGGTTTTGGATATTTTCCTATATTTAGATATTTATCTAACTGGCTTCTTCTACAGAAAATTTTCAAATTGGCTCTTGATTTTGCATTATCCTTGGTCCTCCCTTTAATGTTCATGATTGTGTTGAAAAGATTGTCAAAAATATTTTTTTCAATATGCATAACATCTAGATTGTGTCGTATCAAATTAGTTCTCCAATATGGCAAATCCCAAAATATACTCCGTTTTCTCCAACCGAAGTTTTGACTTATGTTACTATTAACCTCTTAACTTTCAAGTTCTGTAACTTTTAGTAACCCTAACTGATCAATCTCCCGCAATATATCATCACCAGATTTATTAAGGGGAGGAGGTGTTTGTACAATCCTGTTCTTAATGAATTTTTGTTTATTACGTCTAAATGGATGATCTAGAGGAAGAAATTTTCTATGATTGTCAAACCATGATGTTTTGCCCCCGTTAGGAAGATAAAATGTCTAAAGATGGGGAACTTAAAGGAGTAAGAAACTCTTGCATTTATACAATTCAATGAAGCAAGAACTCTTGTGTAAGGTTTTATTTCTTTGCAACAACACAGACAAAATGAAAATCTAAACAACATTAAAAGTAGAAAGAAGAAAGGAAGAATTCACCTGATAAAAAGCATGAGCGAAAATCTTTAGATTTGAGCCATGTTCAAGAGATGGAGTGCTCTAATTTAAATCATAAATTTCAAACAATTAGAAACAAACTTATAAATTAGAAGAAACTGAAATAAGAAAAATCAATTTCTGGTAGCCTAATAAATTAGGTGACTTGCATTAGTAATACACTAATTAAGAGGCTCCTAATCAAGACACCGAATGTTATATCACACTTCTACACATATGGATGCCCATCATCACCATTTATATCCAAATAAATATAGTAAAAAAATTTATAAAAAGCATATTATTGCATTATATTAAATTACTAGACATTTACTTTTATATACATTGAATTTAAATAAAAAACTGTATAAAACAAATAAATCATCTTTACATTGTTAAGTAAATTTAAGTGCTAAAAGAAAGAAGCTATCACTGGCAGCAACTATTAATCCAATAACGATGCCCATAAAAATTAGTGAATTCCATACTGGTTTAGCAATCAAGTCACACTAATTCAATCTTCTAATCTTACTGCTCAATATCTTATCCTTAATAGTTATAATTTAACTGTTGAATGCCATTCAATGAGAAGTACTAAAAGTCTCCACTTTGATTTTCTTTTTGAATTTATAGCTGACTTATCTATCATTAAGACCACCACTCAATTAAGTAACGGACTCAATGTTGTAACCTCTTCTAGCAAAAATGCCAGCAGTTCTATCTATCATTCCAGATTCATCGCCCATAAAAGCTGATATTGTGTGCCATTGAACCCTGAAATTAAAGCAATATGATTAGGTTACGAATTTCATTATAAAGTCTCCACTCCACCTTTAAATATTGAACTAGGGATCATGAAAATAGCATAGCATATCCCCATCCGTTGCCTATAAAGCTCAAAATTTAGAAAGAAACAGAGATCGGGAGAACCAAAGAGGAATTGAGTAGTTGCAACTAATGCTTGTCCAATGAAAAATTTGCAAATCAAAAGTGAACCAGAGAACCATTTCTTTTCCCAATGAAACCACAAGTACAGACTCAACATTAAAGTCAAATCCAATAAATAAAATGCCATTTACGTACCAACAACCCAAATAATCACTATTTCAATAGTAACAAAAGGTCTCTTAAATATTGATCTGGGTCTGGCAAAACAAAAAAAAATAATCCATACAAACAGGACCAGCAAAGATAGTAAAACTAATAATAGTCATCTCACAATAAAAAAAATAATAAAAAAAGTAGAGCTGAATATATAGCCTGCCAATAGAATGAAATGATGATCTGATCACTAACCTTAATATATAGCAAGTCAATAAAATATAAATTTCAAAAGGTAAACTGCATATAATCAAATCTTAGTAATATTGGTGCATACATAATATTGGTGGTCAAAACTCAAAATGCCAAACTCAAAATGCAAGACTAATCAATCTTATTTATTAAAAAAGATAAACCCACCAACAAAGGACAAGTGTCTAATCCTATCAAAATAATAGAATGATAATATAATAAATCCTTAATAATTAGAACATAAACGCAAGAAAGTAACAGAACTGCCACTATCTAATGAGATATGAGGTTCAAACTTCGATTCTTTTTAGCAATTAATGGAACTGGCTAGATTTCGAAATGGAAATATAAAATGAAATATACCCATAAACTTAATTAATCATTGAATTCGAAACCACATTGAAAGATTTTGAAAAGGACGAGTCTCATACATGGTTTAACATCCCCTATTATGAAATGAAGCATGAAACTTTAAATTTAACGAGACAAAAAAAAGCAGATGAAGGAGAGGATGTGGTAGCTGTAACTTCATAAGTGGTAGGAGGAATTTTATTTGTTTATGTTACATATATATTAAGAAAATAAGAAAAGAAAAATCAAACCCGAAATTTGTCGTCTGTGGCGAGTTGCAGCAAGTCGAGATGTCTGCCGTCGACTTCCTCGCTGGAGAGAGAGACAGAGCGACGGTGTGTGAGGGAGGAGCCATCGACTGCTTCTTTAGAGAGACAGAGAGAGGGAAGGCGGTGTGAGGGAAGAGATGAAAACCTAGGGTTTTCGTAATTTATAGTTCTAACAAAGATAAAATTACTTAAATGCCCCTAATTTAGCAACGGAATCATAATTCCGTTGCTATTTTTACAATGGAATATGAATTCGGTTGCTATTTAGCAACGAAAATTAATTTTCGTTGCTATTTTAGCAATCGAAATAAATTTTCGTTGCTAAATAGCAACCGAATTTAATTCGGTTGCTAACTTTCATTGAAAGTGAAATTTAGCAACGGAATAAAAATTCGGTTGCTAATTTAGTAACCGAATTTTTATTTTGTTGCTATTTTAGCAACCTAATATTAATTCCGTTGCTAAATAGCAATGGAATTCATTTTGGTTGCTAAAATAGCAACGGAATACAAATTCCGTTGCTATTTTCCGTCCCAAATTTTATCCGCCATTTTTTACCGCGTTAATTAGCAACGGAATTCAAATTCCGTTGCTAATTTTCATTGCTAAATATTGGTGCCATAAATTCCCTCCACTTTTAGCAACGGAAGCTAACCAAATTTTTTTCGATTGCTAATTTTATAAAATTTAACCAATTTTAGCAACGAAAACTATATTCAGCAACGGAATTGTTTTTCTGTTGCTAAATTAGCAACGGAATCAATTCCATTGCTATTTCAAGAATTTCTTGTAGTGCTTACTTCCATCTCAAATCTATATCATATACAGTTCACCACTTACAAGTTCATAAGTTATTTACCGTTACATATAAGATATTGCATATCATTTCCCAATAGAAACAATTAAATGAGTAATTATAAGAAAATCATACAAGACCATACAATAGTTAAAAGACATCACCAACATACATGTTTATACATATCTCTTACATTTCAATCTCCAAATAAATTAAATTCACAATTTATGAGTTCATAGTTCACTAATTATTACCGTATAGTGAGTCATACCTATCTCTTATCTCATTTACTCAAAACTCAATAATTATCATGTATTTGTGGTGATATACCTTTACATATCAATACTTTAGCAAAATAGCACATTTTATAAGTACAATTTCATGTATCATGCATTCCTAAATATAGGAAAAATATTAAATCCATCACAAGGATTTCATACGTAAGACAACATAATGCTCCTTCACTTCACATTCATACTTTTCCACATGCTATACATTATTGCTTATGAAGATAACACACACACACACACATATATATATAATCTTATAAGAAGCATGTGTCTATGAAGATCATGTATGCATCAATTAGAACATTGATAACACATTAATATCAAATAAGTTCATATGAATGACTTCTTGATCTAACATGACTAAGTGATTCTAATTTTCCAAGTACTCATCTTTATAATGTAGCCTCATATATGTATCATGTATTCCATATACCATATTTAATCATTATACTGTAATAAATGTAATGTATTCATACTTTATTTTGGCCTGCTTAAATTCTAAAGGTGGATAACGGGAATGGTGGATACCTGAAGGTATCAAAATGGTAGATATCAGAAGATATTGGAACTGTAGACCCAAATAGGGCTGGCTGTATTGTAGACCAATCAAGCGAACTTAAACGGGGTCAGCCAACAACCCAAACGGGGTTGTTCGTGATCTAAACGGTATCAACTATATTTTAGACCCAAACGGGGTCAACGATGGCAGCTGCAACATCTCTATAGGCACCTATCTATCCACAATTGAACTCTAAAAGCAGGCAAATATATCTCTTTACTTTATTTTTCCAAACTTTACTTTACTTTGTTCAATCATATACATAAGTGTATGTGAAAACCCATGTATAATGACATCCAAGGTAATCATATCCATGTTCATGTAATACTTTCTTTAAACATGTGATCATACACATTATTGAGTATTGCTATTTCCTACTTGAAATTAGTTCAAGGAATAATCCCTTTTTCAATCATGCATTTATATACATAGTAGTATAAATATATTGATGGCTATGAGCAAGATAATCATAATCATATACATATGCAGAAATAATTTTCTATAAAATTATATCATGCTCATGATTAAACATCTTTATTCCATGCTTTACTTTTTTGTCATTATATACGTCTAGGTATCTTACATACATACGTATACACACACACACACACACACACATATGCACACCTTGGGTTTAATACCTTACAATACTTAAAACTTGCTTTACAACATGTAACTCTTTCACATACCATCTTATATGACATTCAAGTATTTATACATGAATATACCTAATTTCTCTCTCATGCTTAAGCATAACAATTTATATTCATAAAATATATAAGCATGTATATGTTATCTCAACTAAATAATAAGTATAATAGTTCATACATTTGTTATATGACATGTTTCATTTAATTATGCAATACCATCATATATTCTTAAACACATGTTGTTTATATAAATTTCATTTATCATGTTTAACATTTTAATATCATTCATGTATTTTTGCTATACATTTCAGCTCATTTATAAATATATCGCCATATGACACAAGCTCTTATGTATACACGTGGATAATCAATTTTTATTTATTCATACAAATAAAAGTACACAAGTTTATAGCATGATAATTGTATACTTAATCTTGTATAACATTATAAGCAACTTATATATGAACATATATCCTTGTAGATATATATATATATATATATATATATATATATATATATATATATATATATATATATATATATATATATGCGTGTGTGTGTGTGTGTGTGTGTTTAACCTGCTAACATATAAGTATGTCATATAAGCATGATCTATATTCACATCATATGAGCATGATCTATATTTATAACATACGAGCATGATCTATGCTATGTAAATTAAGTAAACAATAACATACCTGTACTTATAAGTGTTATATACATACTTCATCATCTATTCATGCCTATTGCTTATATATATATATATATATATATATATATACAAACACACAATCAAACTCAGGTATCAAATCAAGCAACTCTAATCATATAATATTGTAATCATTTACCTTTACATGTTATTCAATAAACATAAGCATGTAGGCATAATCATATTCATTAAAATAAGTAATTATCCATATGCTTGTTCATGGTCTTGTTCAATACTATATTTCCTAAATTATCATGCACTTATAGCTTTAGTTTATAATATTATCATACCTTTTAGTCATATACATATATCATGTAACACCATAGTCATGTATAAATTAACAATACCATTATTATTAACTATAATTATACAACCAACAATATCATCATTTTATGATCAAATTACTATAAAAATCATATTATTACATGTAGTACATTTATACATCAAAGAATTAAGTTTTAGCAAATAAGATAGACAGATTTTCAATTCTATTTAACATTTTAATTTTTCCATACTAAATTGCCAAATTAACCAAATTGGACTTTTAAATAATAATCTTTTATATCACTTGTTTCTCATGCTTTAAATACCAGTCAAAGAGGACCATTAAATTAGGAGTTATAAACAAACATTAGAGACTGTCCAAGAGTGCATTTTTTTTTTAAAATAGTTTGTGTGACCACATTGAAAAATTCGTGGAACAAAATGAGTACAGAATTAAACTAACATTTATTCATAAGAGTTGTACTCCTATAAGTATATTTTAACTAGAATTTTGTCCCATAGCATTTTGATCTTTCTATCATGAGTTATAAGAAAAACACTACAACCTGTTCGTTAACACTATACAGCAATTCAGAATAACAAAATCAATTTTATTTACAAATTAGAAAATTCATAGAAGAAAATTTGTACAAATTTAAGCCAACTTTCATCCACAAACATTGTTCTCCTATATGTCTATTTTATCCAGGATTTTTCCTCATAGGATTTAGACTTCTCTATCAAAAATTATTTCAAAAATACAGCAACCTACTCTCTACAACTAGACAGCTTCCCACTATAAATTTCAAGTAAAAATAAAAAATACTTGGGACAGAATAGCATTTAGGTTTCTTCTACAAAATTATGAATCCATGTCTTAAGTTTAATTAACTTCCCAAATTGGAGCTATAAAACTCGAGATATTCATAAAATTCTAAAACTGGTTGAAAGAGACTTAACCCAGAATTTCTAATTCATTAACTTTTCTTCTTTCAACTTTGATTTGCATGCTTTCAACTCATCTCTTCCATAAACCAACTATTATAATAACATAATTAACATCATTATATTCATGCAAAAAAAAACACATGCAAAGCTGATTTTACACTTTAATTCCTCACCTTGGCCGAATTCCACAACAAGCTTCCTTCACTCCTTTACCATCTCATTTCCTTTGCTCTTTCTACTCTTTTCTCTTTCTTGATGATTCACTCTTAAAACTTCTAAATCATCCACATGCAAAGTGTTTCTCTTAAAGAATTAAAAGATTAAAAATGGAGGACTATCAAGAGAGAAATGAGAGATGGGAAAAGAAAGCAAAAATGTTAAATTTCCCTTCCCTAAGCCATCCCACTCAAATAATCCTACCAATTCTTGCATTTCTCTCCCTTACATACAAGAGTTTAGCCTTTTTAAAGAGGTAAAAAAGTTCTCTTTCGGTCCTCCTATAAATTGCAAGTTGGAAAGTTACCCTTACTCTTTTTGCATATCAAAAAGTTACCCCTTTTATTTCCTTCTTTAATAAATTAACCCCTTCCTTTCTTTCTTTTCATTCATAATTGACCCCATTTATCTCCTTATTTTAAAATTGACCCCCACATGAGCCACCTTTACAATTTGACCCCAAAATTTTTGTTCTATACTTCAATTGGACCTTTGAATAACTTTATGCCCAATAAATCACATTTAAACATAATCTAAAATAATATTTTCACTTGTCCCTTAACTCAAATTTGAATTTTGCATATTTAATTTCATCTTAATCAAATAAAATCTCATTCATTCATCCATTTATAACTAAGGTCTTGTTTGGGGCCTCACAACACCCCCCTCCCCCCTCTTTTCATTGATAAAAAACATTATCTTTATAAAAGAAGAGATCAAAGACAAGGGGGATAATCATCCTAAAAAAAATCAGATCATACAATAATGTTGTTCTAGCTAACTTGTGAGTCTCAAAGTTATTAGACCTCTTAATCTAAGATAATTTAATATCTAGTCTATTAGAAAAAAATTAGAATTTGAAACAATAACACTAAAATTTGAAAAATCTTTAAAAGTACTATTAAATGCAAAAGTAAGCTCCTGAGTATCTGCGCAAATGATGCAATTCGTATGGAGATGTGCTTCAATCCATAATAAGATAAAATGAAGTGCCACTCCTTCAGCAACTCTGGGGGAAAAAAACTCCATGACAATAACTTGAGATAGCTTTGAAAAAAAGACCTTCAGCATTCTTGAAAATAGCTCCAAGTCTAGTTCTACCTTGATCAGCAAAGAACGCAGAATCAATGTTAAAGCTCCATGACTTGTTCATACCTTGTAAAGAGAAAGATGACATTGGATTGCAATCAGATCCTGGTACCAAAATATTATTTAAAACCTCTTTTATCGCTCTCTATTCTCTTAGAAAAGAAAGAGCATATTCAACCACAATATGAAGGGCAATCAGCACATTGTTACACATAAGCTTGTTCCTAACATTCCATATTTGCCATATAATCACACTCATACCCTCAACCTTATCTTTGTTAAGCAAAGTTGACACATAAAAAAATATCTAATAAAGGTACATATGTATCATGATCAAAAAGGCCAAAAATACTCCATACCTCTTTAGCAAAAAGTACCCAAAAAATAAATGGGAACAATCCTCCTCATCATCATAAAAAAAAAGTAAGAAGGACTCATAGAGATAAGCTTTTGAAACAATCTAGCTCTAACTAGTAAAAAGTTTCTAAGAGCTCTCCATAAAAAAATTTAAACTGTAGGAGGAATATATAACTACCAAATGAGTTTCCAAATATTGTTTGTCATATGTTGCTCCTCCCTAATGCCTCTAATAGATAGCTGGTACCCACTTTTCATCGAATAACAATCTCGTTTATCATAATGCCAAATTAACCTATCACTTCTATTGAACATAAGTAATGAAATTTTTAAAATACCTTGAACATCTTCCACATAACAAAATTTGACAATTTTATCAACATCCTATTCATTTCCTCTATTTTTCATAAATTCACAAACTTTTACCTCATCATCCACAAAATTAGTCCCCTCATTGACAAAGAAATTTCTATCTCTAGGCACCCAAAGGTCCTTTTTAAATTGAATAGATTTTTCATCTCCCATACACCATCTAAAACCCTTTTCCAACAATTACTTGGCCTGTAAAATACTCTTCCAAGTGAAACTGGGATTATAACCCAGTCAACCATCTAAAAAAATCTCTTTAGGAAAATATTTGGCTTTAAAGATACGAAAAACAAGAGTATTATTATGTAAGAGAAGTCTCCATCCCTGTTTAACAAGCATAGCCAGGTTAAAAAAAGAGTTCATCATCTTCGGTAATTCTTCATAAATAGATAACATGTCATGAACACACTCATACAATAGGTAAGAATAGCTTAAGCTATAGACTTCAATAGAATCTCCTTATCAGCTCTCGATAAAAACTTATTATTCCAAGTTAAAACCATCTACATCAATTTATTCTTTAAGAATCCAAAAATAGGTCTCTTACTCTGCCCAATTAAATAAGGTAATCCCAAATATCTACCATGATTAAGAGGGGTATTAACCTCAAAAATCCCAAAAATCAAGCTTCTATCATTCATGGATACATCCTCGACTTTTGGAAATTGATAGATTGACTAGAAGCTACTTCATGTTTTTGGAGAATCTCCTTTATAGAATTGTACTCCCCACTTAAAGCTTTAAAAAAGAAAAGAGAATCATCTACAATAAGCAAATGAGAAACTCTAGGCCCCATCACACTAGCTCTAAACCTCTAAATAAGCCTTCTCTTCTTAGCATCTTTAAACAAATATGATAGACCCTCAACACAAATAATGAATAGATAAAGAGAGATCGGGTTACCCTATCTAAGATCTCTATCTGGAATAAGAGGACCCGCTTCCCTTCCATTAAAAAGGAAAGTGTACTTCACATTGTTGATGCACATCATCATCAAGTCAACCCATCTCCTATAGAAACCTAAACCCAACAATATATTCTCTAAGAAAAACTAGTTAACTCTATCATAAGCTTTGCTAATGTCAATCTTAAGAGCTAAATGATCGGGTTTACCCACACAGTGATTTTTCATGCTATGTATTAATTCAAAGGCAACCAAAATATTTTATGTAATCAATCTACCTAGTATAAATACATATTGATATTTAGAGATAATATTTGATAAAACATGTTTCAATCTATTAGCAAGCACTTTAAAAATAATTTTGTATAAGACATTACATAGCGTAATTGGTCTAAAATCCTTCACAGTCTCTGGTTTATCCATTTTTGGAATTAACACAATAAAAGTGTCGGTAAGAGATTCAGGAAACATACCATTTGCAATCCTTTGTCGACAACCAATAATAATAGCTTTGCTAATAATATCCCAAAAAACTAGAAAAAAAGTAGGATTAAGACCATCCAGACTGGATGACTTATCTGGATGCATTTGAAAAGCAGCTTCTCGAAACTCTTCATCCGAGAAAGGAAGCAGCAGTGAATTATCAACAAAATTGGTAACCCATGAACAAATAGCATTTAAACCTTTAAACAGCTTGTTAAAATAATCCAATATCATATCACTTAAAACCACATTATCCGAAGCCCATTCACTTTGTTGATGTTTTAAAATCAAACTTGATTTTTCTTTCTTCTAACATTTGTCTGAGAGTGAAAATATTTGGGATTTTGATCCCCATGCTTCAGCAAAAATATTTTTTCTCTTTGCCTCCACTTAATTTCTTCTTGCTCTAAAAAAATTATACTCTAAATTTGAAGCTTTTATCTCATCAGTCGTGAGCTGAACATGCCCTTTATGTTGCAAATTTCATTTTTATTCTATAGCTCTCCTCTTCTCCATAGCAGCCCAATATATGTTAGAGCCCCAAAATTCCAAAGATCTACAACACACTAATTTTCATTCCATCAGACCCAGAATCTACCCATCCCGACTTGACAACATTCATCACATCAAGTTCAAGCAACCATTTATTCTCAAATATAAATCTTCTTACACGACTCAAATTGAAGTTTTTAGTCAGATCAATCATAAGAGTAGAATGGTCTAAGGTAAGAGAAAATATGACTTGCAAGTAGCAATTTGGAATAGATGATAAAAGAGCAGCACTTCCCATACCTCTATCAAGTTTATCACGGACCCAGTATTAAGGATGATGGAATCTTTCCCAAGTAAAGATAACCCCTGATGATGGAATATCTTCTACCCTGATGTCAATAATAATAGCTTAAAATCCCTCACTCAAATATTGAGGATGAATCCCTGCCCCTTACTTCTCAGTCGGATCCATAATATCATTAAAGTCTCCAAAAATCAGCCACTAGATGTTGGAGTTTTTGCTTCTTCCAAGTTGCCAAAGTAGACATCATGATTTCGTTCTTCTTACCCTCTTTGGATAGCCATAGAATCCTATAAAATTCCACTTAACATCACATGACTTCAATAGAGTTGGCTCAAAAGAAGACTAGACCACCTTCATGACTTATTCTATCCACATAAAGACAACTAGAAACCCCAAAATTAACTTGGTTTCTTCAGCTCTATTAGAATGTACCAGGGTCTCCATAAGAAACACTAGGATAGGCTTATAGTGAAAGACCATATCTTTTAAGTACCAAACTATTCGAGGATTACCTAGGCCTCGATAGTTCTAACTTAGGATTTTCATTGGGCCCGGTTGGCCTGCTTAGTGGGACCTACCAATATTGTACGACTATGAGAATGAGACTCCATGGTGTTAATTACATCTGAATCTAAAGCTATAGACACTACAAGAAAAAAGGCCTATAAGGACGGGAAATTCGATCCCTAAAAGTGCAAATCCAGTCTCTAAAACTCAACAAGGATGAGAAAATCCGGTGGCAATCCCATCCTAACAGGCTCCGCCACTAATAACTAATAAACACGGGATGCATTCACCTGTCCTTAAAACTTTTAACGACCGAATAACAAACTGGTCCCTAAAAAGTATTAAGGACCAGATTTTCCTTCCTTAATAATGCAAGTCACGTGATCATCTAAATTTTTAAGGACTAGAAATCTGGTCCTTAAAAGTAAATAATGACCATAAACCTTTAAGGACCATATTAAAATCAGGTCCCTAAAATTATAATAAAGAAGAGAAAACTCATCCTTGAAAGTAATATTTGTATGAATATATACTATATTAATAACTATAAAATCGGTCCTTGAAAGTATAATAAGAACCAAAAATATGGTCCTTAAAATAAATGGATACGCAACTAATAAAATTATACTTTCATATATAATTAATTTGTAATTCATAACAAAGTAGAGTTAGCATCAATTTATATAGTGTCTTTCCAAAAAAAATCTACCAAAATAAGATATAAAATTTCATAACAAAAATTTCTAGCCAATACTTTCATGTTCCTTCAAATCTTCATAATCAATTTTAGTCATTCAGTATTATCTTCATAATAAAATCTGCAAAAAATATAAAGAAACAAAAATAATTATATCAAAAAATATATAGATCTATTGCAAATAATTAATTGAATCTATTCTAACACAAGCATATTGCATGTTGAATCTACCGGGGACATTCTTTCACATGGACAAAATAGTGACATGGAGGAATAAAATTAACTTCACTTCACAATTTGGTCTTCACGAGTGAAAAATTAGGTAAAGTGATCCATTTTCATTTTCAGAAATGAGAATAAAATGGGCAATGTAACCAAACATGTCTAATTGCAAAGAAAATGTGGACAATAACACAGCCAATTTTAATGGCACAACTTGAAAGCAAAATAGACAAAATTTCTGCACTACAATCCCCTCTCTTAGCTTCCTCAAACTAGACCCTGCTCAAATAAATAATTTGGTGAGTGAACAAACTATTTCCATTATCCACATAAATCGAGCTCTTAAGAATAAGCTCTTTATAACCATTAGGGTATCAAATTTTCAATTTTCAGACACTGAGGTTATGTTATAAGGGAGTGTCATTTGTGCTAAACCTCAACAAGTGCATATGATCTATCAAAGAAACAACCTTTACAAATAAGGACCACCGATACAATAATGTCTATGCATGCAGATGCTTGCGTTGTGCAAGTACAAAAACAGAATTTGATCCACCATTAAAGAATTATAATACACCATTAATAAAATTTGCTAGAAAGCCTGAAGCTTAAAATTATGTGAGAGAAATACCCAGCTACAAGTTTCAAATCACATGACGTTTAGAAAAACATAGCCTTGACTACATCTTTTCCCTCTACGTAGTCTTTAAGATTGTTAATCAATCAATTATAAGGGAAACATAACAAACTTGAGAACCTAAAGAGCTAAAGAAAAAGTTCCAGTTCTAAACAGACAACTTTGATCATTAACATGCATCAATCCTACAATCCCAAGTGCCCCCAGTCTTTAAATTAGTACTACATAATCAACTGATGCACCCTACATGTAGAAAATTGATCGTTACAGTAATTGAAAGCAGTTGATTAAAATCATACCTCCAACAGAGGACTATCAGAATTTTCACTGTCATTAGGCATTGAAAGCAACATTCCTTTCATCATATCATAGATATATAACAAATGAGATAATTTATCAGATGATTATGAGCTAATAATTGCAAGATCAGAAAGAAAAGCAAGAAAACTAAATGAATAAACATATCTTCCAAAAAAAATGTTATACAAGTTCTAACTTTAACTTTTGGGTTGAAATTTATTTAGTGAATATATGCAAAAACTTAGAAAGCTTGAAAATTAGTCTGCATGAAACTTTTTCCAGCATATTTGAGATATTTGTTTGGACAAATCTACCTATTGTAATTCATTGAAAATCAGATATAAATAGAGTTGTTACAAAAACTTGCTATCACAATGATCTTCAAGCAACCTTTTTTTCAGGGGGGAGATAGGATAGGGATACAAGCTTTTGGCAACATGAAACAAGAATCTGGCAATTTCTTTTCCACTTAGTATATAAGATGATTTATTATTTCCATGGACTTACGTACCATCCATATCAAATAAATTGATAAAATGTGAAGAGACAAGTTAAGGGAAGAATAAGATGTGAAATTCCAAAACCATATTCACCTAAGCATCTCATCAAGAAGTGGGCGTAATCTCCAATCTGCATTTTGGTATTTATAAGTAAAGGAGAGCATAAAAGGATCATACATGCTTGCATACATGTGTGTGTCTGTGTGTACATGTACATATATAAGTATTTATGTATGTATACACGTCTATAAAACATTGATTATGATATGTACATGAGAACATGTATGCACCTACAGATATATTTATCAAATCATGTATTCCCGCATTGCAAAAAACATCGAAACTGTTCACACATATTTAGAAATGCCAAAGAAAAATAAATATAAAATTATACTGTGGATGCAGTGAAAAAGTAAGCTCTGGTACTGTAAAAATTAATCCTCCATTAATTTCTTGAGCAAGAGAGAGATTGTACATTTTTAAGGCTAGTAGTTTTGTTCGAAGATTTGTAGCTTTTTTTTATAAGCCAAAGTCAAGATTTTACAGAGATTAAAGCATGACCCAAGTTCCAGTAAAGGAACAAATACAAAGAACAAAACCAGAGCCCATGCAAAATAAACACAGACCCAAAGAGACTACCTCGATCCAAAGCAGAAGCAAGACAAATGCTAATACAGCTGATGGGCATCCTTCCCCCCGAGGTAGAGCCAAAACCCATAATAAGAACATAGGCACCCTATTACCAAAGAAAGGACCAAATATTAAATCATACAACTCCTCCTATCTGAGATGCACACCTCTAACAATGTACCTGAAAATGAGTAGTGGAAAATTGTTGTGAATAATCTATTATGATTGGGCCTAATACATATATATATATATATATGTGTATGTGTAGAGAGAATGGGAAAATGCATCTTTGACCATCAATTCTCCAACAATTTCAGCTTTTAAATATGTATGCATAAAGTGAGATTATTAATTAGATGATTCAAATAAGATAAATTAAAGTAGCTAAGTTGAAAGACCCCAAAACCTGATTAGGAAATAGACAAAATACATACCTCCAAGGTGAAGTTTATTAGAATTAGTAAGTTTGTACAAGAACTTCAGTAAGTTTAACTGGTTTTATCATCTATTTTCCTTTCAAATTCAAGATTTCACTTCACTAATACCCTCATTGAACCAAAAATAGAATCCTATAATAATCATAAAATTAACTGGACAGTAATGTAGTCACTTACTTAGGCACCTCTAGATTCTTCGGGCACAATACACTGGAGTACTTTTTACCATTTGATCTTGAAACAAAAACCTACATAGAAGGTTTGCATATCATTTTGCAAGCAAATAAAAGAAAGTTTCTAATTAGTACACCTGTTTATTGAATTATGTCCAAAAATATGATTACAACTGACAAAATGAGAATGTTATAGCAACCTAAACCCAAATTATGGTGGAAGGCCTTAACTGTTTGGTGCCACCTCATAAAATAATAATAATATAATCATAATAAAATAATATGCTTTGAATAAAAAAAGAGGAATATATCTTCAGAAAATTGTTCCAACTATTCTTGGTAATGTAGCTCAAAACTTGTCATTAATGGAACTCAACATAGAAATTAAAGACAGAAACATATGCTTATAGAGTAGTGATCTCAGCACACAAATGGATCCAACATTTTGGATGTTATACTGTTCATATGTCATGAAGATAATAATATCAGTGCCTACAATTCCCTATCTTATTACTAGAATCGATACTAGTATTCTAGAGCTCTAATCAATGCCATTCCAAAATGGGAATAGACAACACAACTAAAAGAGCAAAAGATGGAAAGTTGCTGATTTAAAAACAGAAATCCAATCATGTCAAGAGCCAGGAACTAGTTTTTTTTTATAAGCTGAATTTTATTAATAAAAAGGCTGGTAACCAATAAACCTAAGAAACCAGCCAGAGAGACGAATTAAAAACAGGTCCTGCTGTATAAACAGAACGAGAAGGCAGACCCAGGCTAGCAAAAAGAAAAAGTTATAGCCAGAAAAAAAAAACTGGTCTAAAGAAGACACCTTAGGACAATCAGGTGCAAAGCTACCAAGACACTACTGAAAACAAAAACCACAGCCAGCTGGTACCAAAACTCCCAAGAAAACAACAGTAAGAAGATAGAGAAGAAGAGATAACAGCAGCAAAAGCAGAGTGAAGACTCTTAGCAATCCCCTAACAATAAGAACGCAAAGAGGAGCAGAGCAAACTCATACTGGTGAGCTCTCCAAAAACAAAAACTGAGAAGCACCTACCCAACTTAGCTAAAAGAAAAAAAAAGCAAAAAACCAACAATAATAGAAGCCGAAGCAGAATGTAGACCCCTACTAATATTTTTTGTTTTAAAAAATAACGCAACTGGTTTAACTCCAATCAAAATAATATCACGTCTACTATTCCTCTCTCAATTTCACACAACTCCAAAACCAGTTAATATACGTGCAGTCCCAAGTATTTGTATACCTTAAAGTTTGAACTAACTCAGATAAGTAAATCAATATTCCATATACACTTGACTCAACCTGCGAAAGCTAAAATTCAAGTTTGGCTTCCTCACGAAATTAATACTTCCATGCACATTTCACCAAATTCAGGTATAAACTTCTAAACAAAAAAGTTTTTTGGCCACATCCACTACTCAACTGACTCCAATAATAAAGAATTCATATGCAAACACATCAACATTATATCTAAATAGATGCACAAGAATAAGCAACTAGCATAAATAATTACTTCAGGATCCTCTTCCTTCTTCTGTTTAAGCTGATGCAAAATGGTGAGACACTAACCGAAATGACGAAATTGGAAATGCAAGGCAGCATCCTTAGCAAGAGCAACAATAACAAAGGGAATAGCGTCACCCTTACCAGTAGATGATGACCCAGAAGGTGTAGTGTCACGATTCATGGCAGACGTAGATTGTGATGGAGATGAATCTCGTGCCTTCATAACCAGATTTAAGAAATCAGGTGGTAATAATTTTTTATCCTCAGTATCTACTGTGCTAAATGTATCGCGATATTAAAAATTTGGAATATAAGAAATTAAAAGCAACCCTAGTTTTGTGTAAATCTAAGTGAAAAAAAAAGATAGGAATTTTTGATGTTAGGAAAACAAAATTAGTAGAGGCATTTTTGATGTAAAGGGTCCTTGAGATCGAAATAATTTCCCTCTACCTTTCTCATAACCCAAATAGGTTTAGTGAGCAAAGAAATGAAGAATAAAGAACGAAGAACCCCTTTTCTCAGCAACCAAACACAGATGAAAATAAAACGAAAAATAAGAGAAAATAATTCTTACCCATCAAAATGAAGCTCAAGCTACAACAGAGATAAGAGAAATCAGTCCCCCTTTCTAACCTTTTTTTTCTAGTGAGAAACGTCTTCACAGCAACTGTCAATGGTGGAGCACATCATCTCAGACCTATCGATGGTGGATCAAGTTGTATCAGAACTATCGAGAGTGAAACGAGGAAGAAGAGTCCGTCGATGGAAATGGAAAGCAGCGCATGTATGGAGTTTAAATCATGTGAAACCCATTGTTAGAGCAGAGGAAGTTCTATTAGAAAAAAACATAAAGCAAATGAGCAAATACATTTTCTGAAAACGAGAAGAGTTTTTTCTTTTATGTTTTAGGAGTAGTGCCAGTTTATCCCGCCTAAAATTTTTTGTTTTAGGGACCAGAAATTAACAATTTTTAGGACTAGTTTTAACCCCCTCACAAATAATATGGATTAAAATAAAAACTAATGACCATATAAAAAACTGGTCCTTATTGATATACTTTTAAGGACCAGAAAACTGACTGGTCCATAAATTGTGGTCTTTAATAAGCCTTTTTCTTGTGGTGAGAAATAAATGAAGTTGGGTTTTTCCTATGCCTTTTCTTTCCTTCTTTAAAGCCCATTGGGGAATCTTCCTTCAAAATGCTCAGCCTATAATCAGAATTACTCCTCACATCAAGCTCTATTTCCTTAGTTTCAGTTCTCGTAATAATTAACCCCACCCCTTTCCCCCTTTCATCTCACACCAATGTAACAGCATTTGAATTCAAAACACGGGACTTGCGTAAAATATTATCTTCATCCATAGAATCAGCATTTGATTACGACATGGAGAGTCCGCCTGCATTACATAACTATTGACTAACATTGGAACCATTCCGATGAGGTTGAACCCGAATACTATCATCCCATTGCAAAGGTAGAGTCAATCCATATGGTTGAGTTCTCTTTACACAGAAACTATCAATGTGTCCAAGAAGCCCACATAAATAACAAAAAGCTGATAATCTTTCATATTTAAACTTCACAAAATGCTTTGATCCATCAGCTCTTATAATCTTTTTAAACCTCATCAAAGGTTTTTTGACATCAAGCAAGACTCTTATTCTCATGAATTGGTCTCCTCTTCCTATAATGATTTTAGAGTCATACTCCATAAAATAAACTATCAAATTTCCGAACTTATTTGCCATTTTATCATTTCATGAAACCTGAAGGTAAACATTGATTTGTATCCAGAAAGGACAATGGTGAAGCGGTACTATTAGTGGATCCTCTCCTCCTTGCAGCCTATGATGTAGCAACAAGTGCCTATTGAACGTGCATGGTGAACCATTAAATTCCCCCTTAACCTTATCAAATGTTGCATTACAATTTACACACCAAAAATATCTTTAAAAGAAGATATACATTTGACAAGTTTCTTAAAAAATAAATTGAGATGAATTGGAAGGCTAAATCTAATCAATCGCTAAATTTCTCTCTTTTTAATGTTTGTATTGTGAGGGTATTTATACAATTGTATGGCTAATTTTAATCAGGGTATAATAAACAGTATTCTAACTAATGAGGAAATAATCAAAACTAGAAAACTAGCAAAGGAACAGTGTACAGGCAATGAAGAACGTAGCTAAACCAAGTAGGACATTGTGGCGTCATAATAATTCCCCAGAGTTTCTAGACAAAGTTTGATCGAAACAGGTAAAGCACATACATGGCGAAAGCTTTTTCTACCAAAAAGGACAAAACATACCATATTAATCAACATAATTTGCTTCCATAAAAAAAACAAAACAAAACAAAAACCAAAAAAAAAATTAAGGAAATATTTAAAGTTTTAACCCTAAAAATGTATGTGGATCTTATGAAGGCAATTAAATCTACCTCTCAACAATATTATTCTGCCATAATTAATTCCTAGGCATCCAAGAAATGACCGAAAATGAAATTTCAGGCATTTTAAATGCTGCAAACTAAGTTAATTAATGAGCGAATAAAAAGTAAATCTATCAACTAATATTTCTCTTAAATTTTCTAAATATAATGCAAAAATCTTATGCTTGTACTTTACACTTTCTTAACATTGTGTCATGGCAGTGCAGTTCTTGAAACTGGACTGATGCACCACTTAACCACAAGAATCACTTTCTTGCATATAAACTGGTTTAAATTCATTGAAATTTGTTCTTGTTTTAGATATGAAATCTTGAACAATATATCGCTCATTTACGTCACTAACAGTATGTAATATACAGAACCAAATTCAGGTCCTTTTCTAGCATATCTAAAATTGTTAGATTGTATTTCTTTTATTCGGTCCCCTAAAATACCTATTCCAAAAAAAACAAATAAATCATCTACAAGCTTTCTCAGATAATTGATGTTGAATCTCGTACAATCTTCATGAAAGAAGATAGGCAAAAGTAGGGGTGTTCAAATGTGGGTTGGGTGGGTTACAATTGGTTTTTTCTTCAACCCACCGAAATTGTTAAGTGGTTTGGGTTCAATCCAAACCAGGTGGGTTATGTATTAAAATTTTTGTATTGGATTGGTTGGTTTATGTGGGTTATATGGGTTATGTTAATATTTTTATATTATATTATAAACATATAAATTATTCATATTTATATATTTTTAAATATAAAGAATTAATTTTATTTTAAATAAGAGAGTAGCAATGTCAATTAATTAATAATAAACTTCAAAAAAAAATCTAAAAATTAATTTTTTTTTTGAAAAGTTTTGTATTATTATGCTTATAATCATAATATTTTCATCTCCGATATATTATTGTTTCGGTTTGGAGCAGGATTATTTGCTTATTGCTCCAGGAACAAATTTCACTTATGATTTTAATTTAAGATACGAATTTGCTCACAGAATAAAATTTATCGCAAATGAAATATATAAGGTAAAGGATTATAATTTATAAAATTTATAAGTAAATAAAAATTGTAAGAAAATAAAGATAATTTTCTGTTTACTGGTCGGATCGAGAAGAGTAAAGAAAAGGCAGACTTAAAAACGCTTCCCGATTTGATCGTTCGAGTGTTACTAATCAGAACCACTGCTGTGTTTCTTTCTTTTCAATTTGTTCTCCGCTTTTGGATAGTCAGGTCATGAATATTTTCTCCCAAGATCTTCCCCAACTAATAGTCCGGATTTTCAAGCTGTCATCAATTTTTAATTTCATGTATATACATACAAATATTATAACTATATATTGTTTTTATTCATGATATTTTTATAATTTCAAAAATGAAATTCAAAACAAAAAATATTTATTTTGTAATTAATTAATTTTATAATGCTAAAATCATCTAACGAAAAAAAATAAAATCAGTTATTAGCCAGATAAAGTCAAACAGTTGACTGCAATTCTTTAACTGATTAAAAATCTTACCAAATGCGTTTGAGGCAGCAATTATTTACTTATTTATTTATTTTTAACAAGAGGCAGCTATTGAGTACAAAACAATTATTAGTTAATTCAATCCTTAGGACATAATAGCCTCTAAATATGTCAGATAATAATATGCTTTACACAATGGTAAATATCTTTATTTTATAATTTTCCTTATGAAAAAAATAAGTATATTATAAGAAGTCCAATTAAATCTTCAAATTATCAAAAACCCATACAATTATTTTTTTTAAAGGAGTTATATATTACTTCAAATTCAAACCTCTCCATGTGATCATCACTAAACGAAAGAAATTATAATATTAGACTTAATACATAATTTGATACCTGATATTTTAATTTAATCAATATTTTACTGCATAATTCAATTTCTCCATAATCATAACTAAGTTCTCTAATTTGGGGTTTGAGACTTTTTTTCTCTAAGTTCAGTTTCAAATTTTTTCCTTAAAATTAATTAAATATTTGAATAGGATTAGAGCATCATTAGAAATTTTTTGAAAAAATTTTATAGATTTTGAACAAAATTTAAATGAAATAATAAAAATTGAAAAAAAAAGAGTAAAAAAAAAAGTATAAGTGAGAGTGTATTTGAAGAAGGGTGTAATGTGGGTTAATTGGTTGGGTTATATAATAACCCATAACCCATATAAATATTTATAAAATATTAAAATGGGTTGTATGGGTTATAATAACCCATTATAATTATAAAAATTGTGGGTTATATGGATTGGTTTGGTTGGGTTGATTGGGTTATGCCAATTTTGAACAGCCCTAGGCAAAAGAGATGGGTCTGCCACAAGACAAACATTATATGTATATATTTATTTATTTCTCAGACAATTGATGTTGAGCCTTGTACAATGTTCATGAAAGAAGATAGGCAAAAGAGATGTGTCTGCCACAAGACAAACATTTTATATATATATATATATATATTTCTATTTTGGCCTAATACAACCAGCTTATTGTATTTGTCAATTTTTTTACCCAACTCTTAATTATACTTATTTTTCAAGTACACTTCTTATTTCTTCCTTTTTTTGCCATGTAGTCCCTAAAAAAGAAAGATGAAAATAGCTCTTTATTATTGATTTGAAATCAAATGTGACATCAGATACTCTGAAGTTGAATCCTAATTTGAATTTGACACTTTATATCAGATACTAGAGAGGAATGCTAACGTGAATTCAACACTTTACATTAGTTGAACATCAATTACGAAGAGTTAAATATGCATATAATTTTACACTTTTTAATTAGAGCTTAGATGGAAAAGAAGATAATAAATACAAGGAAGAATGGAAATAAATTGAGTATATAAGTAGGGGTAAGTGAGTGAGAAAAGTGGCAATGTGTTAAGGCATATATATTTCCATAAAATTACACAAACTAAAGGATATTTTTAATATGCGAGACTGAGGAAATTGAAATAATGAAATGGGTAAGAAGCCAAAATAAAAGAGATATGAATGTACTTTGAAAAAAAAAATGAGGATATATAGACAATGATGATCACATGAGTTTAAGATGGAATAGGATAGATTCTACTTTCTGAGACACTCAAAAGGTACATTCTGCAACATCCACGAAATACTTCTGGGACCCACCACTACCCTCCTTCAAACCCTAGCTGCTTCTGCTGCTGTTTCTTCCTCTTCTTCTTCATTTTTCTTACTGGTCAAACCAGGAAGAATGTTCTTTCTTCATTATTAATTAATTAATCATATTTTGATATTCGGTAAATAAAATCAACAGGAGTAATGTCTTCATTATAACAACTTTTAAACCAATAATATTTTTTTCCTATTATTATTGGAAAGAAATAAAAACCACAAATTGAGAAAGTTTTCTTCATACTCGTTAATATTACAAATAAAATCACTACTTGCAACTATTAACATAGTGAAACTAACTTTTAAATGTAATTTTTTTTTGTCTTAGTAAATTAGAAATTTGTTAATGTGTCGTGGATACTAAAACTTAAGATTTACAACTAATAACTTAAAAAAAAATGTTTAAATTTTTTTATAAACATAGTGAAGCTAATAAAAGGTGAAGAAATTACTGCTGAATCTATATATATATATGTTGTTGTTGAGTTTGGTGTTACAGTAAAAAATCTGAGAATTGATTTCGGGAGATCTCAAATTGTGGTCCCTAAAAAAACCTGAGCAATGTGTCCTTTCTGACCTGCTTTTAACGCATAACATATTCCCTAAGAGCCAATAAAAGAGAGAGAAAGGGAGGGGGGGTCCATTCTTGAATTAAAATTTGTATGAGATTCCCTACACTCCCTATAATCATAATATCCTGCTTCTCTTTCCCCTCTTTTACTTTCCCCATAATCTTTTCTTTCTTTCTTGCTTTCTTCAATCCCTGCCCAGACGTGTGTTTCTCTGTCTCTTCATCAAGAAAACCAAGAACTTCAAGAAATGCCCACTTGTGTATATATGAATCAAGGATCCATACTATGCATATATGTCTATTGAGAAATAATCAAGAAACAAAGAAAACAAAGAAAGCAAATTGCTTGTTCTAGCTAGCTATGGAAAAAAAAAAAAAAGGGACAGTGAATTATAACCGTATATATGGGTTTCAATAGTTTCTTGATAAGATTTTATATATATAAGCATCTTTTGCTTTATGTTATTATTTACTATTTATCTCTTTTGCTTTTGATTTGTTTTGATAGAATGCTTTTGATTTTCATTAAAGCAAAAAGAGAAAAAAAAAAAAAAAAAAAGGGGCCTAGGGCAAGTGGTGGTTGTCATTTGTATGGTCGTTTGATTTATGCCATTACCAGGGCCCGATGCCCATATCTAAAGCTAAAACAAACATTGAAAAAATGGTCTATCGATCAAACAGCATGTTTTCATGATTCAAAAAAAACTTTAGTACCCCAATTGAACAAAAATGAAATTTACACGAACAAACAAAAACACTTTTGCACCAAAATAGGAAAAATATTTAAAAATACATAAAAAAATAAACCCTCATTCTTTAGAACATTGGATCTTGAAGTTCTTTATTTGCTTATTAATGTATAGGATGGCCAAAACAAGCAACAAAATTTATTAATCTTTTGGTTTAATGAATGTAATTAAATTGCGAAATAAATCAAACAGTTAACATACATATGCAATAAATCAAATTAGAGGACAAAAGATAAAAGAAATGATAAGTATCTAGTCATGAGAAAAAGAAGCGTTTGAATTTGTTAAACTCAATTGAAATACATATCTATTACATTCAAAATCTCTGTTAAATAAGACAAAACAATTATTTTGATGTTTTGATATTTATAATCACACACTGTAGAAACATCTTGGACACACTAGCTATATAGCAACAATGACTAGTCTCGTAAGCTGTGGATTTTGGTCCAATTTTCCTCTTCCTTTTTCCCTCTATTATGGACTTAGCCTCTAGGGCAGCATCCACTCCTTTATATGTACCATTTACCAAAGGTCATAGGATATGTCCATTATACACAGTAATATTATAATTAACTTATATATACACACACGCATGAAATGAAGGTTTGGATTTAAAAAATAATAATAAACAAAAAAAATTAAATAAAACCAGTGGTTAATTAGGGAAATTCCTCCCAGAAAGCAACAATAATTTAAATTATTCTGTCTGAAGAGGGAGGATTTAAAGATAAGCATCACATCGTGGAAAAACCCTAAAAACCAATGAAGAATGATATTCCAAAGAAGAAGAAGATAAGTATATAAAGCTACAATAATTTAGAGAAAAGTAAAAGCAGTACCTTTTTATTTTGTGTTTAGAGATCAGAGAACCTGAATCTTTTCGGAATTACAATGCTGCCCCTTTGAGTGAACTATCTGGATGATTTAAATATATAAATTAAAAAAAATAAAATAAAGCCCCAAAAAACGAATGGAAAAATCACCATGAATGAATATATACTTATGGGAATATGCATGGCTCCTCATACGCCATCCACGGAGGCCATCGATATTCCGGTGGGCTCTGCAAATGGCATACAGGGAGCCAGGCACATACATACACATATACCTATGCATGTATGCATATGCTTATATGACTAATAATTTCATGTCATATGCTCATATATGCATGATTGAATAAGTTGCATACATTAAGTATGCATCTACAAAGACATATATAAATTCTTGTACTGTTGTCTCCCATAAAAAGACATAAAGAAGAAGAGGAGGAGAAATGGAAGAGAGGGAAGAATTGAAGGGAAAGAGAGAGGGGGAGAGAGCGGTATTTATGGAGAGAGAGAAGGGAGATTAAGTAAGAAATTTCAAAATTATGAAACTAAGTCATAATAAATAATAATATTTTTGTTGGTTGGGGTTAGAATTTGGAAAAGCCCCACATAAAACCCTATTGAATTGGCATAAAACAAGCGAACCCAATAGCTAAAAATTGGTGATAAAGAGCTAATTTTGAATTATAATTTGATTCATGTGGTAATTTCGGAGGGAAATAAGGAAAGATGTGGGGCTGTAGTTGCACCCTCAGCTAATTACAACTAAATATAGACACATGATATGAGAGAGAGAGAGAGATTAAAATATTAAAAATAAAAATAAAAATTGGTGTAGTTGGTTTAGTAACCACGCAATTTCCTAAGCTAACCCTTATGGTGGTTTGAAATCTCCTTTTCTGGGTCGTAAAGCAACGGTTGCTTTTCTTTCTCTGAACCTCATTTTTGTCCTTGAGTGCTTGGATACACATGGATTCTTTTTCTTTTTCTTTTTTCATTTTTTTAATTATTATTCCTTCTATTTTGTGTGTGTGTGTATATATATATATATATATAACTCACTGATATATAATATAATCCAATTCATATACACCATTATTATTTATTATAGTTTATCTTTCATCACCTTTTTTCTTTATCTCCATCACTTCTTTTCATCTTTTTTTTCCCTTTCTTTTTCCTCTCTTTTGTTCTATTATTGTTAATTATTATTATATATTAGGTGATTTTATTTATTAAACATTAGGGACAACTGAGATTTACTCTCTCTTTTTTTATTCCATTTCACTTCGCTACCTAATTCACCTGCACTAATGTCCACTCATATCTCTTTTTGTGTATTTATTATAAAGTATAGCCCTTTAATCACTCACAAACCTAATTAATTCAATTATCATTTAAAAAAAAAAATCTTGAACAAATATATTTGAGAAATAGTAATATGAAAATCCTATCTTGTCTCATTTTTGTTCTCTCTTGCGGTTGCATCTGGTAAATAAATTCAATATCTTTCCTTACACATTCAGTAATGGGTGAAATTGAGTATTAATTAATTATTATATGCACAAGAACCGTACATCAGCTAACCAAAATATTTCAATGATAAAAATTGTAAGATGTAACCTTATGTGATTGTTCCATGAATAGTCAGTATCCTTGTAAGAATCTTTTGCTGTCAATATAAGGCCACCAATAGAATTTTAGGGTTGACATATTAAAAACAACAGGGCTGTCAGGTTCGTCTTGTATGCCTCTCAAAATTTCATTACATTTTTATTATAACTATTAATTAATTTTCTAAACTATATTGTTAAATTCATCATCCAAAATGTTCTTTGTTTATATAGCACATGAATTATCTCTGACAAAATTGTTTTCTTTATAGTATATAACTTTAGCAATCCATGGGAAATTGTAATTATTTTAGGCATCCCTTTTTAACTTAGTGGTCTTAGAGTATTCACTTTGCCTATTTTTGTTTTTATTTTTTATATTAATTAATAAAAATTTGGTTGACATCAATTTGAACTTAATTTTAATTATTCTGTAGAAAATGAATATGTTAAAAGTGTAAAAAAAATAAAGAAATTGTTTAAAATTTGAATATTAATGCATTACAGTATTTTATCTTGCGTAGCTTTCAATCTTCTCCATTGCTTTTATTCGATTTGTTTGTCTGATCTAATATGTTTGTGTGGAATTAATGTGTCTGTCGAATGATGTAAAAAAAAAAAAGCACGTTTATGATTGCTGTCCTGTGAACTATCCAATGCCACCATAATTAGTATTGGCGTACAGGTGTACAATTATGTTTATAGATAATTAAATAACACGCTAAGAAAAAGAACTTGAGAGGAAAATCAACAGAAGCAACTTCCATGAACAACTCTCCCGCCCCTTGATACCCACATGAATTGAATGGCTAATCTGAATTGCCAAATATACTTTGGAGTATTTTTTTATTTTTTATTTTATTTTAAGACTGAATCAAAATAAAACAGAAACAAAGTTAGTTAAAAACATTTTGCTCAAACTTTTTTCCAGTGATGTTTACTTGTGAGGATGAAAATAGCTTTGAGTATTTATTAATTATACCTATATGCAAAACTGATTTGATAAAAATAAGCCAATGAAAAACGTATCAGAGCAAACCTAAACTCTATATAGCAAGCATATAATAGAGCACAACAACAATTAAATAAAAAGGACAGAGAAGATGAAAATAATAATTCATATATTTTTTACTCTTTACTCATCTCTTTTTAAAACAATTCGTTTTAAAATTTTCTATTTTTCTATAGTAACTAAATTTCAAAAATAAAAATCAAACTAGATTACAAAATTACAATGACACAAATCTTTTTTCCAAATATACTTAATTGGAATTTTATAATATTCTTTCCGTTTTATTTTAAAAGATTATTTTTTTCAATTCTATTTTATTCCACTTTAAATGTTTTCCAAAATTTTAAAAATAGATTTATATGTATACTTTTATTTATTATACACCTTATTAAATATTTTTCTATTTTATCACTTTTTAATTTTAACTAAAAATAAATAAAATTTTTAAAAATATAAAAAGGTATTTTTATTAAATAATATAATTTTTTAATAAAATTGAAATATTTTAATTATTTTTTAATGTTTACAAAAAATAAGAAATTATTTTTTAAAATGAGATCAATGGATTGTTTATTGAAACTTGTAATTTCAATGTAATTATCATCGTTTATTTCGACCATAGCTCTTTGTTGTTGGGAAAAAAATTATATTTTAATAAATATAGAGAAAGTCTGGCCTTTGGATCTCTAGCAAGTCAAAAGCAATACCCAGTAGAAATTAAATTTGAATTTAATTTATTGGTAAAAAAACTAAATGAATAAAAAAAGAGGGAAAGAAACAGAAGAACTTTGCATCTGAAGGCGGGAAAAGTCTCTCTCTCTCTGAGTATTTAACTTTAGCATGTTTTTTCAAAATAAAAAAATTTAAACACTTGTTATTTATTTAAACTGTTTGAAACTTATAATTCCCTTTACCTAATTTCACTTTCTCGCAAATATATAATGAGTAAACCTCTATATGATTACGGTCTACTCTATAATCTATTTTTGAGGAGATGTGTAACACGTATAGACCAAAAAGATACGGGAAACTTAAACCAGCTTAGTATAGTCTCAATTGAAAAGACGTTTCCAACTCCGAATTGTATTTTACACTTGATCAAAAACTCAATTTATAACATTTGTAAAGTATAACCGTTGAGTATGAAATCTTCAAAAACATTTCCTTCTTAATGTTGATAAGAAAAAGGATTTAATTCTCTTTGAAAAATATTTGTATCCTCTTTCCATTTTTGAAAAATTAACTCAATAAAATGAATTTTGGTTATTGGAAAGAAATCAATTTAAATAAGTTAATTAATATCTTTTTGCTTTTAGGAAAACTTTTTAATGCAACAAATGAGCAGTGTGTATGTGAATTCTTGTAAAAATAATTTCTCGTATATTTCCTAATAAATAATCAGTGAAGAAATATATGTAGCCCATCCTTCAAATTAATTAGGGGTGTTCAAATTTGGTGTAACTCATTTAATCCATCTAATCCAACCTACTTAATCCATTTTTCTTATAATTATAGTGAGTTATTATAACTCATACAACCTATTCTAATATTTTAAAAATATATATGTGGGTTATGAGTTATTATATAATACAACCAATTAACTAACACTATATTTTTCTTTAAATACACTCTCATTTACATTTTTTTTACTCTAATAGAAAATTTTAATAATAAATTAGTAAAAAAATTAAATTACGATTAATTTAATTGAACTAATCAGATCTGATCATTTTTATAGCATTAAACATTATTAAAAAGAACTAAATCAATACTTTTTATACTTTTTTATTTAATAATGATTGATATCAATTATTAGAGTTAATATGATAATCAATTTTTAATTAAATGTGATTTTAATTTTGATTCATTAATTCGGAATTTGTAATTATAATATATGTCCTTGCTTATAATAATTTAAAAAATCGAATTATGAAAACATCTATTTTTTTAAAGAAAAAATCTACCAAATTAGTTTATTAAACTTTTAATGTCTGAAATTAAAATAAACGATGTTATAACTTATTTCGCACCATTTGACTGCAAAGAAATATTGATATTTGACTAATGCAAGTAAAATATATATTACAGTTGCTATTAAAAAATTCAATATTTTTTTAATCTGATCTAATTTTTAGTTCGTTCTTTTACACTTAGACTCGGTTCAAATTCGTCCAAAAAAAGTAATTTAAATGAAAATAATGATATAAAAAAGTTGAAATTGAAAGAAATTTATCTGAAATGATTCAACTTGAAGTTATATAATTCGATCTGATTGATAGATTTAGAAATAGTATATAAATACATTTTCTTGTTAAATAGTCAGAGTATGAGAATTTTGGTTTTTTTTTTTTACCCTTTGAATTTCACATTTTCTATGTGCAAAAGCTTTTTCTCCACGATTATTTGGCTGAATTTACTTTTACAATATTTCATAGAAAAAAGTGTCTTCCTAAAAATGCAAAAGCAACAATATCTGCATAGAATTAAAAACATTTATGCATTTAAATTGTTTTTGAGTAGTTAATTTTCCATATTTTTACGGTAAAAAGAATTAAAAATTCATTTAATTTATTAAAATCATCATTAATAAAAAGAAGCAACTGAGTTTATTTTTATATATGCATGTGTTGCTGGGTGCTATTGATTTTATGGGATACAGATCGGTGCATACAATAGTCTATTTATATATGTATAGCAACTCAAATCATAAAATAGCCGATCATATCATACATAAATATCAAATTTGTATATACAAATGGAATCATACAAGTGGCACTAAATGCATGCTATATATCCAATTGATGAGTAATTTTAAATTTTAGGATACTATAAATTTTTTTATGAAATTTATATATAATTTAAAATTTTATGGTACTATAAATTTATAGACATGCGGTATTTAAAAAAATATGTATAAAAATAAAATTAATACTTTATATTTAAAAATATATAAATATGAATAATTTATAATTTATATGTTTATAATATAATATAAAAAATTAATATAATCTATTTTATCAGCATAAATCAACCAATCTAATATAAAAAAAAATTATTTCATAACCCAACTGATTTGGATTGGATTCAATCCATTTAAGAATTTAAATTGATTGCACGAAAAATCAATTATAACCCACCCAACCCACATTTGAACACGCTTCTTCAAATGATGATGCTCCAAATCAAGAATCCAATTTGAATGATAATTCTCTAAGGATACTGGAGTTCAAAGTTTCTGTATTCCATTGCTTCAAGGCTACTGTGGCGAAATAAGACCATGTAAGATTGAACCTCATTCTGCTAATGATCCTTCACAAAGTCATTAAGATTGGGGCTTCTGAACCAAGAAGCTTGAAAAAGAAAAGGTCACGCGGTTCCACCATCAGTAATCAAAATGGATCGATGATCCGACCCCGCATGCGTTGAATGTTGAACCATCGAATTAGGCCAAACACGCATCCAATCCCAATTGCACTAGGCCATGTCCGAACATTCAATGAGATGCCCATGATTCCGAGTGAAAGATAGACTATACTTCTGTAACCGAGATACATCAAGTCATTCTCATTAAGAAAACCATTGAAACAAAAACCAACCCCCCTCTTCAACCATTAGAGCCTCATTACTTTTCATTATTGATAAAGCTCAAAATGGTTTTATCTTGTAAAGTGAGGAGGTACCAACCGTGGGATTAGGGAATTCCACTCAAGCAGTTGAAGTTATTATAAGAAGGAGCCGATTGGTTCAATGGATCAAGCCTGCAAGAGAAAAGGAGGGCCCGGTCGGAACCGGGCCTTAGCACTCCGAAGCTTAAGTCGGTGACCTTTTAAATAAAGGATGTTTGGAGAAAAAGTTTCATATATTCAGTACTTGGTGCCATTGTGCTTTTGGCTATTTATAGGAGAGCTTCGAAGGGGCACTTGAGTGCCTTGGAGGGGTATAGCTGGCAATCTGAGTAGGTGAGTGGCGATGTGATAGGGAAAGGATGGAAAGCATGGGCGCTTGCTTGTGTCAGTGGGCTGATGGGATGAACTATCCCATCAGTCCGGTAGGGCGTCGCGACTTCCAATGCTACTTTCCAATATATATGTCATATCTCTGAGCCGCTTTAAGTGTCGTTCGGGTCGGGCCGACCGGGCCTTAGAGAATGTTTTTTAGGTAGTTATCACTTGTTCCCCCTCCAACGGATCCGATCAGGAGATTATTCGAATCTTGGTGGGATTTTCAAGCGGACTTTTTAAATTTGCGCCTTGTGCCTTTTGGGACTACCGTTGTGCATTCATTGCGGATGTGCATTCTAGAGGCGCCGCTTCACATTCTATAACCGCCATTAGTAAGTTAAGTACACGTGGCGATCATCCAAGGGACAGTTATCGGAGCTTTCTAGAATCGCTTCGATTATAAATAGGCGCCCTTGTGGCGGTTTTCTTTTCCTATTTCTGGAATTCTTGGCGAAGCTCTGTCGAATTTTTTGCACAAATTCTATCATTTCAGTAACCTGAACTTTGCTCTTTCAGCATTTTCGGAGATTTACAGGAGTATTTAGGTAAGCAGCCAACGCTTGATTGATTTTGGTGTTTTTTCTCTTCTTTCTTCTCTTCTTTCTTTTTTTTTTGAAACTGAAACTACATATCCAATTTTCCCCTTCCCAAAGAAGTGATTTTGAATGACCACCAACCCATAAATAAGAGTCTTCACTCAGCCTTTATGAGATTATAGTATTTGTTGAACAATCTTCCTATGAGAACCTTTGTGATGGTTTTTGTTTTCGGCTGTAGAATGATGGGCGGCCCATTGATGCTTTTAGGGGTTGTCTCTGCCAGAAATGACTTATAATTAATTTGCGAATGCCATATTTTGCGAGTTTATGAGAAGAGAGACTTGGGAAATTGAGCGACCAATGGCCTGATGATCCGAATCTCACTACTTATTGCTGATGCGAAGTAGGATCATTGTAGTAGAACCATAGGAGGAGCATATATGTTAATCTCAATACTTATGCATAGAATCATAAATTTTGACTTTATAAAACACACTAACTGAGAGATACTTATCTTTTGTTTTCAATGATGCGATTGCAATAATGATGGCGAAAGGGGATGACGTTGCTAAACAGTTGGCCGATCGGGCCAAGGCTATGATCGAAGCCGATCGAGCTACAAAAAGAAGAAGAAAGAACAAAAGGAGGAGGCTTGCATCCTCTTTGGAAGCTCAAGCTTCTGCTCCTATTGTTAATGCTCCCGTAGCCGTGCCTGGTAACAGTGTAGCAATTACTGATTGCCCTTCTCAGGTTCTCTAGGACCGTCTTCCGACCCCATTCGACTCTCGGAACGAGCCTGACCTAGACAGGGAGCGAATAGCTCAAGAACGGGGGAAATCAATTCAGTCAGATACAGTTGTCATAGGCAGAGATATCCAGGGAGCCCTGCAGGAAGTGGCTAGGAGGAAGGTTGATGAACTAATAGCCGCAGTAGATGCAAGAGTTGCTACGAGAAGCAAAGAAGGCACGCCAAATGTGATTGCGAGGATTACTGAGGACCAGCTTTCTCGCTAGGAGAAGTTTTAAAGAGCTAGTTTGGTCCTAACTGGTCTATCGACAATAAAGCCATATCAAGCTATTTATGCCGTGGCATGCTTTAAGATGATGATTTTTGGACAATGGGAAATCCTGACGTATTATCCCGGGAGTACGGCCTCTTTCAGCAACAAGCTTGGGGGTATTTTTTCATATCTTTGCTTTTATTAATTTTGCTCCATCCGACTGTTACCTTTTAGACCGATCGAACCTTCTACCTTCATTTCTTTTGTCTTTCAATTAATAAAAAGGGGGTTGCGCCTGTATGGCCTGGCCAACCTCTGCAAAGTGAAGCTCAAAGACTCCGAGCGGGCAAGGAAGGAGGTAGAGGATAGTGTGAAGCTATGAGGAGAAAGTCCTCTAGCATTTTGGTCGGAGTTTGAAAAGCTGAAGGAGGAGACTGCTCATCTTTCGCAAGGACGTGCGAGCTCGACAAAGAGAGGTGGATTATCTCAAGGGGGACGTGGCTCGTCTAACTGCCGAGAATGCTCTAATGCAGAAGTTCAAAGAGGAGGCAACCAGGCAGAGGGAGAGTGTAAACGTCTCTCTTCTGATTATTCAAAGATTAGAGAAGAGCATGAACGTCTGCTGGCCGAGCACGAATCGCTGAAAACCCTACTGGCTGAAAAGGAGGCAGGGTGGGATAAAAAACTGGAGGACGATCTTACTGTCCAAAAGGAAGAGCTGATGGAGCGGTTGGGAGAAGCGCAGGGGCGACTATTGACTCAGTTGATTTATGCAGCTGAGCAACGCTTTCCTGAAGCTGACTTTAGCTGGATGGAAGATCCGGGAGTCTTGCCTGACCCTCCTTTTGGCGATAGTGAGGATGATAACCCTCAAGATCCCGAGTCGCTACCAGCTGCTCCATCAGAAGCGATCCAGCCTGGTGCGATTGTTCTGGCGCATCAAGCTCTAGCCCTGCGAATGTTCGGGATCTTTGCAGCCTGCGGCCGACCTGGATGTTCCTCCCATCATTGTGGAGATTGTAGATATAGATGCTTGATCTTTCTCTCTCTTTTCTTTTTTTCTTTTGATGATTGTATCAAGGACGATCTCATATTTGTGACATTTGATTGGTCAGGGCATTTTCCTTATATGACCTTTTCATCGTGGCTTCAACTTATGTATAATCTGTCATGAAAATTGTTAGCGGAGAATAAAGTTTACTAATGGAGATTTTAAGTATGGAGGTCACGTAAAATTCAAACGAGGAGATTACTTCTTGAATGCACGCAAGCGGCGCCATTTACCATGGTTTTTTATCCGGTTGGAGAAAGCTTGTTTGACAAGCGCAAATCATTGCTCAGGATTATTATACAACGAGATAGATGATTTCAAATATCATACTAGTCGCTGGGCTGTCAAAGATGTCGCTCATGGCGAACGATCATTTCGATCGCAATAATTGGGGATAAAACTTCCCTGATCGGCCACTAGAGAGGCCATCATTGGTTTAGTATGCCTAAACTTTTTTCGTGTATTATCTTCGTGTCGTAATCTATAAAAAAAATCATCAATGAAGGATAACAGTTATTAATCACTTAAGATTTTGGGGATCCGGTGCGGGAGAATACGTAAAGGAGTATACTTCCTGAATGCAGGCATACTTTCCCTGTTATTTAAGGGTCATAACTTTATTAAGGGTGCTTGATACGATCGGATCAAATCTGTCAATCGAGCGTAAATTATTGCTCAAATTCATTGTGTCGAACGCAATAAATGATTTTGTTAATTTTCAACTGTCATACTAAGCCGATCGGCTAAATAGGATTGCTTTCGACAAGGATCTTTTCGATCACATTGTCCTCTTTGGAGTTACCCGCAGATGGAGAGTTACCTTCGATAAGGATATTTTCGATCACATTGTCCTCTTTGGTAGTTACCCGCAGATGAGGAGTTACCCTTGAGGATTTATTCCTCTCTTCGAGGGAGTCTTTTCGACAAGGATCTTTTGATCACATTGTCCTCTTTGGGAGTTACCCGCAGATGGGGAGTTATCCTTGAAGATTTATTCCTCTCTTCGAGGGAGTCTTTTTGACAAGGATCTTTTCGATCACATTGTCCTCTTTGGGAGTTACCCACAGATGGGGAGTTACCCTTGAGGATTTATTCCTCTCTTCGAGGGAGTCTTTATATGGAGATTTTTCGTATCTCATGCTCGGGATGGACTTCGAGCTTAGTAATGGAGCTTTTGCCTGATGGAGAAGGCTCATGGCCTTTTAGCTAATTATGGAGAATTGGTGATTTCATAATCGCGAGGAAGTGATTGATCTGTTTGTTGTTTCCTTGCTTTTTAGGCTCGGAATGGACATCGAGCTTAGCAAGTGAGTTAGTCATTCTGGATAGATTTAATAAGGACGAATTTTGTGCTCTCAAGATGGACTTCGAGCCCGGCGAATGGTGCAAAGCAAATAGTTATACTTTGGCTTTAGAATAGACGTCGAATTACGACAAATAGCCATTATTTACTCTTATTGAGTTTATTCAAATCGGGAGTAGCGTATTTCGTCGAATGAGCCGAATAGATATCCTGCAAACACACATTTAAACCTAGCAAGCAAAGGAAAGAAAGCATACCTTCTATGAGGATGAAGAGGAATGGATCAGACGGAGAAAAATGGAGAACATTCTTTATTGGAGATAAACATGATACATGATTATACATGACACTTTTTAAGTATGCCGGTGTTTCGGCTTCTAGTGATACCCGTCCCCTCAAGGGCTTAATGCCATCGAGACGTTAAGGTTAGCCGCCCTTGGTACAGGAGTTGTTATAGCCAGTGATCTACTAATTACAGGTAGCCCTACCTGTGCGTTAATGTCACGCTTGAATACCGACGCCTGCCGGATCAACATAAGAGTCAAGTCTTTGTGTTTGGGTTGAGTAGGGTGGCGCACTCTTTTGTTCGGATATAGAGTGCCCAACTAGCTTTCAAAGCTTGAATGGAAGCCTGATGAGCCTCCCCTTGTGCCGAGTCGGGCGTCTGGTATGGGCCGTCCTACCATCATGGCTTCTACGTGACCCTTAATTATGGGAACGTAAAATTCTCCGGTTCCCTTTGGGACAACAATTTCTTCCCTAAATGAGATCTTTGTTGCCGATGATAGCTTCAATTTGACAGAGTAAAGACCTGCCAAATAAGGTGCGGTGGGCAGGAGTTATAATGGCGATTACAAAGGTTACCTCATAGGCGCAGATTGGAGTCTCCGGGCCGGGTTCACCTGAGAACTCAACTGACCTTTCCTTTGGAGTGGCCATATTGTTGAGGAGGCTTGATTTGTGTCCCGCGTTTGGAAGGCTTACTACTTCGTCGGTTCATAGGGTAGGCGTCCTTTTCGCGCTTTCGCCATTCACTGATATCCTTCTTTTGCCAGGGTTATTGACCCGCACTTTGATAACGTGGGTGTCCTCATGAGGGAGTAACAAGTCCCGCTCCTCTTCATCGGATGCGGTGACGGCGATTGGCTGCTCAAGTATGCAGGTAACATGAATGCTTTTGCCCCGCATTAGATCGACAGGATCTGTTTCCCAAAACAATCCTTCAATGATCGCCTTTATCAAGCCGGCACGCTGTTGATGTGAACGCGTGTTTCCTGACCCTCTTTCTTCTATATCTTTGTCCGTCGAATCCATTTCCTGCTCACCTCCTAAGGCTCGTGTCGTGATCTTTTTCACATGCCCTATTTTTAGTGAAAGGGCCTAGATCTGAATCCAATGAGGAGTTGCCTTCAACTGGTGATCTGAAAAACTTCTTTCTTTCCTCTGGAGGTTTAGATCCGCTTCACTCGTGGTGACTATGCTCTTCGTGAGTTGGAGATAACAACGGCTCTCAACGAAAGCACCAAATGATAAAGCTCAAAATGGCTTTATCTTGTAAAGTGAGGAGGTACCAACCGTGGGATTAGGGAATTCCACTCAAGCAGTTGAAGTTATTATAAGAAGGAGCCGATTGGTTCAATGGATCAAGCCTGCAAGAGAAAAGGAGGGCCCGGTCGGAACCGGGCCTTAGCACTCCGAAGCTTAAGTCAGTGACCTTTTAAATAAAGGATGTTTGGAGAAGAAGTTTCAGATATTCAGTACCTGGTGCCATTGTGTTTTTGGCTATTTATAGGAGAGTTTCGGAGGGGCACTTGAGTGTCTTGGAGGGGTATAGCTGGCAATCTGAGTAGGTGAGCGGCGATGTGACAGGAAGAGGATGGAAAGCATAGGCGTTTGCTTGTGTTAGTGGACTGATGGGATGAACTGTCCCATCAGTTCAGTCGGGCATCGCGACTTCCAATGCTACTTTTCAATCTATATGTCATATCTCTGAGTCGCTTTAAGTGTTATCCGGATCGAGCCGATCGAACCTTAAAAAATATTTTTTAGGTAGTTATCAATTATCACACAAAATAGGACTGAAGTCCTCTGCTAGGCCCCAAGGCCTCGATATGTGAGTAACGCACACTAATTTCAGACCACTGGCATTTACGAGTTTGAGTTAACCCGACATTCCCTTTCCGCCTAACTTTCAAATGCCAATAGCAAATGTAAGGTGGGCCCTTATATCTAACTTTTTGTACCCAGTCATCAGTAATAAATCTCGAGACCAAGGGTATACTTAGATTGATCATAACAACAAGCATTGAAAACTTGGCTCTTGTTGGTGACAAAAAGTTCGAGTGATAATGAATTTTAATGATTCTTCCAAAAACTCTCCTTGTAGTATTAAAAAGGAAGAACTGAATATATCCTTCATGTCAAAACTCTTATACCAAGGATGCATTGCCAAATAATGGTCATTGATAACCCAGGGGCCATTCGAAAGGGTGTTTCAGAAAACCCTTATAGCCAATTGTCTTTCCTAACAGTTCGATAAATGGTTTTCGTCCTCAATCCTCTGGTTCAATAATAGATGCACTCTAGATGAGAAAGAAATAGTACAAAAATTAATAACTACCTTTCTTTTCATCATCTTTATTCCCTGGATCAGCTTCTCCTTGAAGGATAGAGTATGAGTATCATCTGCACTATGTGGTTCATTCTCATTAGTATCCATGTTATCACCCTCCGTCTGCTCCATGAAACCATCTCGAATCTTTACATTTTTGTGGACCCTTTAATCATCATATGGGATTATAGCACCATCTCTTTCAATCAAGCCTATAGAGAGCGTTCTCCTTAGATTCCAGACTCTTAAAGTTCTTTAAAACATTAACATTTTTTATATATATAACTTGTCTGACTGGAACTTGAATTTAACACTTGTAGTCAACAGATCAATACTGCTAAATTAAAGTTTATCTGTATAATTTTTTTTCCCATACAGTATAATTATGTTGTTCATGGATATAATTGAATTTCAATTTAATAATCTTAAAAATGGCTCTAATACGTTGAAAACTACGTCAATATTATATATATAAGTACCAAATAGAAGATTTTACTCACAAACTAATATAAGTTAAAGGAAATTGGTACTAACACTGCCGACCAAGGACTGAGAAGGAAACAGGAAATTGATGTGAACCTAACAAAATTACAAAATTTTTGAAGCCTAGTCGTCATACCCCTACCACTCCTTATGTAGGTCTATATTTAGTATCAGAGACAAAATTTCATGAGTCAAATCTATAAAATAATTGTTTTATTGACTTCGTGTGTGGGTTTGACACCCAATTTTATACGTAATATCCCCATATAGAACCTTATTTAGATGGCAAGTTGGCAATATTAGTTTATTAGATTTATAGTTTCATGCATTATTAGATGCATGTTACATCATCTTGTGACATTTACTTTGAATTATTGTCCCCAACAATCTCAAAAACATCCAAATTATTGTTTAAAACTTATCATGTGTGTGCGCGTGGCCATCACTTCATGAATTTAATTTAAATACATGAGTTACTTGATAATGATACATAAAAGGCTATTGATTTATGTAGTGGTATATAAGATTGAGGCATCTTTCTCTTTAAAAAAAAGCACCTTTATATATAATTAATGACTGGGTTTTTCCCCCATGGATTTATGTTAAAGATGGAATTAAGAGAATATCAATATCTCACAACAGCTAAGTTAATGCATTTACTATAATTAAAAAAAAATTCTTAATTTATTGATAAAATTGTAGATAAAAAAAGAAAGAAAGTAAACCTCGGGAAAAGGCCAAGAAACAAATAATAGGCAATGTTTATGCAATGGAAATTGAAATCGTCCAATAACTTCATTTGGGGAAATAAGAAAGTGCCAAAAAAGTTAGCGATGAGGTCAAAAGTAAAATTACTTTTTGAAAGTAACATATCCCATTGAAATTTTAAGGAAAAACGGAACTCTGTATATATTTGGTAGAATATAAATTTTTTTTCAAATAGAAACTTTTATAAATTAATGTTCAATTTTTATGATTAAACTACAAAGAAAGAGAAATAAGAAAACAATTTTTTCGGTGCCTGAAATAAATTCGGAAACCATAATTATTTCAGTACTATAAATACCGCTTTCAATATACTAAAAATTTGGAGTTCGAATTTCGACTCTTTTATTTTCTTAGCATAAAAAAGAAAAAGAAAAAAAAAGATATTTATTGTGTACATGAATATATTTTGTCTCCCTTACCCGTTAACATTGCAAATCTTTGGGTCCCGGTCGGTTGGTTACATTTAATAAATAGGATGTAATGATTTATTTATTAATTTATTTACTTTATGTATATAAATATATATATTATTCTGGAAAAATCATCAATATTTTAATCTCATTATGAATAACTTGCATGCCTGAAATCATAGCAGGAAGTTTAACAAAAAAAATACACTTTTCACTTTTGTCTTCATTAAAAAATAATAGAAAAAAGAAACGAACATCAATTTATATTTATATTTTTGAACTGGATCTATGACTTTATACTGTATACTTGTAGTAATTACTGTATATATGAATCAAATTTGAAAGTGAAACCTTCAAAAATATATATTTTTATATTGTTTTTTCTATTAACTTCTCTAATTTGTTTTGCATCTTTTTTTTTATTTTATATATCATGAGGTATGCATTTTTTTTTAATTCACTTGCACATGTTTCATATAAAAAATTATTAAACACCTATAAAATTAAGGATATATTAAATACCTATAAATTAAAGATATTCAGAGAGTTTGAAATTAATTTCTCCTGTAAGTTCATCATAATAAAAGTGGAAAAGGCTTTTTTTAAAAAAAGAAAATAAAGGGAGGGGGGCAGGTGTGGGAAACATAATATTATAAGTGAAAAATATAAAAGTAGGGCCGTGTTCACCTTTTTTGACAATCTTTTTTGTCCCTATTTATGAAAAGAAGATAAAGAATTAAAGGAAACTCGTTGAACACAATGAGTGGGAATTAGTTGTTCCAAAAGTACACAATTGAAAATCACCAACAGGTTCCATTACTCACAAATTCAAACTAATTGATCGTAATTAATTAATTAATTAATTCATAATCATAAAAATACAAGTTTAACTAATCCAAATAGCAAAGAAAGAGGAACAAACACTCTCTACACATACTTGTTTTGCACATAAAAACACAACAAAAGTTAAATCCTAAGGACAAAGATTAATGACAAACGAATGTATCATTTAAGACAAATTTCTCTCTCTCTTTGCTCTATTTTTAAATATAAATAAATAAATATATAACCTTGAGCAAAAGATATCAAAGAACAAAATGAAACTTGATGAAAAATAATAATAATAAGGCTGCCAAAAGCATGGGTGAATAAATAAATAAATAAAAAGCTTTAAAGAAAAATGAAAAACTAATTAAAGTAAAGATTGGTGAAAACTGAAAACCCATTTGTTGTCCACTTACAAAGGAACAAAAATGAAAGAGAAAAAAGAGAAGATAGTAATAATAAACAAAATGTATGGTAGTCAAAAAAGGAAATTAAAAAGAAATAGGAAAAAAAAAAGATCGATCTTCCATGCCTAGAAAAGGCTGCCAAAGGTGGAATTTTTATTTTTTTTGTTCCACTTTCATTGTAATGGATGTAAGTTAATAAAGTAATTATTTGAATTTTTTAAAAATATTAATAAATAAATAATTAGAAATGGAAAAGGCAAATATAAAATTTTATCCTGTATAGGATTGGAAGGAACAAGTGTGGGAATCGGGTTGTCAGAGAGTTTTTAATTTTTATGGGTCTCTCTCCGTATGTTGTTTGTTTGTTTATATCTCCAGGCAAGATTCTAAGGCTTTGGTAAAATATAATGTATTATAATATATTGAATAATGTGATGAATTAAAAAATATAATATAATATAATATAATTGTAATTATATTATTATATTTAATTATATTAATAATGTAATGTAAATGTTAATATATTTTTATATTTAATTGAAAATATAAATAAAAAATAGTTGAAAATTTTAAATGTATAATGCTTATATATAGCTTAATCAATTATTATAAATTGATCGTCAAATTTTTATTTAATGATTATGATTAATTTATTTGTACACTTATGATTGATCCAATTTATTTTGCTATCAAACTTTTACCAAAATTATCCCAAAATTATTCAAAAATATTATTTAGGTTGGTTTTAAAATTTTAGTCTAAAACGAGTTCGTTTCGACATATTTCAGAATTTGAAACTAAATTATTAGTCTGAAAAATCAATTTTATGAATTTATCTAAAAATTAAAATTTCACTTTTAAAATTTTATTTCCATTATTTCAAAATATTCTACGAGATCAAAATAATTTTTTAAGATTTGTAAAATATTTTTTAGCCGGTCAATATTTTGATCAACACTCTATGGTTCTGTTATTTATTTTCATTTTTTACTTTGGTGACCTAAATGAATTTATTTTTACCTCAAATTATATCATCGTACTTATCATGAATACTACTTTTCAGTGGTATAATAAAAATTTTTTAGTTTTCGACGAGTTTCGAATAATATTATTCACTTCTATCGTGTTAAAACTAACATTTAAAATAAATTAATTCATGTTAAAAATGTATTAATTCATTAAAATAAAAATCTAGCATCAACACTCCAATATCATGTTAAAAATAATTTACAAAATTTTTGAACTTGTAAAAATATTGTAATGAAAAATACGGAATAAAATTAAAGAATTTGAAAATACATTAGTGAATATATTTACAAATATATTTATAAATATAATTATATTAAATTGTTAAAAAATTATATTAACAAATAAATAATTAATTATATTTTAAATTATATTATATTACAATCCATTCTATTAAATATAGCATAAATTTCTAATTTAGTAGTAATTTTTTTCACTTTCTCTCTGTAAATTGATAAAAATAAATTTAGTTAATAATAAATAAATATAAAAAAAACACTTGTAGATGATCTTCTCCAATTCTATGCTCCTCGAACTACACAAATTGGAATTATGATGATGAAAGTTGCAACAGCATGTCATGTGCTTTGCAGCCTTCTTTTTCTTTTCTTTTTTAATTTCTTCATGTACATATACATTAATTTCATGTACATATACACTAATTTGTTAATTAATTATGAATATGTTCCTCGAATTTAACCATAAACAAACACGCATGTTACAGTAGATGTCCCATCACCATTTTTTGTATGTATATGACTGCTCTACTTTTAAGAATTTTCTCATATAATAAACGGCGCCGCTTCTTCTCTTACTCATACTTTTTTGTGTGTCTTTAACTAGTTCTTTCTTCTCTTTTCTTTTCTTTGTTTTCATAAAGAAAAGAAAAAAAATAAAAACAATAAATATGTTGTGGCATTGTGTTGGGACAGGTGTAGCGGATGGTGAACGTATGCTTGGAGGTGAAAAACCCTAGTTTTTGTAGCGAGGACAAAATTATATAATGTTAAAAATTACGAATATTAACTCAATCTTTTATTTTTTAATAATTACTTAATATTATTCATTTTGAGTTAGGTCATTCTATTATACGGATACAAAACTGATTATTCGACATTGATTTTCGTCTATTTAAACGTAAACTGAATTAGTCTTTATTTGATCTTTACACATACATAATTTGAACTCAAATTAATGTAATACAAAAGAATTATCTATCAATGTAACACAAAATACAAAAGAATCTAATAAAATCTAGATTTTGAATAGAGTTAATTACATAAAGAGAACCCAACTATTGGATATATTATAATATTTATAGCAAACTTCAAAATCTTGCAATATCAACACCAAACATAAAGTTAATTTTTAATTAAGAAATTCCATCAATAATTTCATTAAATACTAACGGAACTTACTTATTCAACTAAATAAATGAGTCCTACATACCAATTACGCTGCCACATCACCTTTCTCTTTCCCAGCAATTTTTATTGCTAAAAATATTTAATTTTTTATTATTATTTCCATAATAATAATAAAATTTAAATTAAAAAATTAATTATAAATTTTAATTAATGAAATTAAAAAATTAATGTAAAAAATTAATTGTAAATTCCAATATAAAAAATAAATTAAAATAAATTATTTAATATTATCTTTATTTATTTTTTTAAAAAAATTATAAATTTTAATTTATCAAAGTATTAAAAATAATGTAAAAAAATTAGTTACAAATTCAATATAAAAAACAATGAAAAAATTGAAAAAAAAAAGTAAAATTATTGTCTTAAGATTCAAACCAGCATGGCTGGTGGGTAACAGATAAGTTTTGCATGTCACACCCTTCTCGAAATAGTCTTTTTCGATGCGAAATTTAGCTGAAATCGGTACGTTTTTTTCACCAAACAATTTGAAACCCTTAAAATACTTTTACATTAATTCCATAATCATTCGCTAGTCTTGTAAACAATTAAAACATATACAAAAATAATTTCATGCCAAAAAGCTTACATCAAACACTCATTCATCAATAATAAAAAATACAATTAAATTACAATTCAATCTTTTATCTTAATAGTCTAAGTATATACATGCCAAAATACAACTCAGTCTTATACAAAATCTTTTTTTTCCGATTTGGCTCCATTATATACTATGTTTTTGTAACACTTCATAACTTACACACAGTAAACACTACGTACTGAGCACTAAATATGCCTAGTGGTGACTACTAATCAAAGAATTTTACAAAACAAAACATAATTACATAATTTATACTACTATTATTCTTATTTCATTTAATACTTTCTCTCACTTTAATTAACATTAAATTATTATTACTCGCACTTTGGTGATCATTGCTCATTGATTTTAAATTTTACAACTTTACTTTACACTATCTTCTAAAGTGAATCGTTATCATATTTACTTTTGCTTTACTTTATTCATTACTATAACTTTTACTTTTACTTTTACTTTCATTTTATCGTTTTAACCACAACGATATAATTATCATTTCATTTAGCAATATGTATTGGTACTCGAGTCTTAATGGTACCAAATTAGACTATTTTATTTCTTAACTTATTGTCCAATTATTCAATATGTATTTTAATTACCCTTCTTGATATATATATATATATATATATATTCCTTTATTTTTCTTTAACTTTTAACTAATAAATACATCACTATTTAAAAGTTTTTAAACTTTATTGTAAAGTGATATGGCTATTTTTGAGCATTTTGCAGTCAAAACTTTCTTTCCTTCTTTTATTCATTTACTTATGCTCACTTATTGTTTAGGACTTATATCTTTTACTTTTTCCTCATTGAACCATTCTATGCCTTTTTATCGTTTTACCTTTCATTTAACTTGTCTTTCAGAAATACATTTACTTAAATATTAAATTTCATTTAATATCATTACCAATACTTTTTAACGTTAAATAGAAAATTAATATTATTTTCCAAACTTGTCACTATTTACGATAGTAATTGGTACAGGAAATACCAATTAATTAAATTTATCTTTCTCATGTAAAACAAAATACAATTTAAATCATTTTTCATTATAAAAGCTTGATTTAATCTTTATTTATTATTTTATTCTTATAAAATATTTCTTTTTCTTTTTCCTTATTAATCACACTTTTCGAGTAATTTTATAGATTTACTTTAATTTTGCATTTTCTTCGAAACGAATCATTTTTCATTATAACTTTTTATATTCAATTTTATTTAAACAATACTGATTTATTCATTTCGATATACCCGTAGTGTAATATAACAGGATTCTCAAAATGATACTCGGGACTGGACCCAAAGGTCCAACTAAACAGATAGAGAAATGATCTCGGAAGATCAAGTCTCACAAAGCAGAAAATAGATACACTTTCACTTTCACTGAAGTTATGGAGATCAAAGATTTCACTCATAGCAAAGCAAGTCGCCATGACTTGTACCGCGGTACAAAGGTGTCCCTATGACTAGTCAATTATATCCTAATCAAGAATAACATTACCTGCTTATCGCTAAGGGCAAAATAATCAATTATATTTGCAATCATTTTTAAACATTTAAAAAATCTTTAATTTATTTCTTTTATTTATTACTACACTTTATTATGATCAAATGTACTCTTTTGTGCTTTTGACTATTCAATAACTTTTTGTCCTTTTATTCACTTTATCTTTTTCAGTCACTTTTGTGAATTATTTTTCGATAATTCACTCAGATATTTAGGCTTTTCAGTCTTTTATATATATTATAAATTATGAATTATGACATTATAATTCACAATTTTCTTTTATTCTTTTATATAATTTTTTGCGAATTATTTTTCAATAATTCAAGGCTTGACTTTTTACAATATTTTTTTCTCTCTTCTCTGTCCAAACTTTTAATTATTCGATAAGCCGACTTTTATTTCGTCAGCGAATTATTTTATAATCATTTAATTTTTTAATATTTTTTATTGACACATTTATTTTGATAAATTAGTCACACATTTATTTTATTACTTTTAAGCACTTATGGATTCTATTGGTATAATTTATTATTTTATGCCTCGAAAAATGCATAATTTGACTTTTTCTATTGAATTATTCATTTCAAATACATAATTACAATTTTGCCATTATAAGTTTATTTTTGTTCTTTAAACTAACAATTGAAACATTTTATATTTCTATACACTTAAATTGTCATTTATAAGCAAAATTATATTTTAGTCCATAAATTTTCCTTTTCTTTCATATTGATCATTTCACTTACTTATCAATTTATTTCAATCATTTTCACTCATTTTATGAATTATTTACCAATAATTCATTATTTTCACGACTTAATAATTATTTCGAAAAATTCATCGGTTGACTTTTTATTTCTTTTTCAATAACCGTGCATTAATTTCATATTAATTCATCACCTTAATCATTTTTATACAATTATGCATTAATATTTCAATTATTTTCATTATACATATTAACATTAAATTCTAAATAAAATCACAATAATTTCAATAAATGCCAATAAAATTTATTTAAGCCTTATTTATTAGTTATTGTCATTTTTCATCAAAATAGTAATTTAATTCACTATAAATCACAATTTTTATTATATACATACACTATACATAACTTTGAAAATTTCCAAATAATTTCCAAATATTCTCTAAACATTCAAAGACATCAATTATCATGTCTACTATTATTTTAGGCTAACATACATTATTTTTATGCATTTTTCTTACCATTTCCTCTACCTATTAATTTCGGCCACCTAAATTTTTTTTCTTAAAAATTTTCTTTCTTTCATTAAAGCCTTCATTTCATCTTCTTTCATGCTTAATTTCATTTACCCTAACATAATTTCATTAATTAATAACTTTAAAAATTTTTAACCTAGTTACATCAAAAGAATTAATTCACAAAAAAGGAAAATCAATGAATTTTGTAGTCACTTACCTTTTTCTCATGCTTTAGCTTCCTTAAGCTTCATTTTTCTTCACTTGACACAAAACAAAACTTCATTCTTCAACTCCATCACCCTTAGCCGAATTTCCCTTTCAACAAAAAACCATGATTTCATTTTATTTTGCTCAAAGTAACATCAAATCCAACCTCTATGCATTCAAAACTATGAGAAAACACTAAATAACCAATTAAAATAACTTAATTTCTTAAGTTCTATCTTACCTCTTTTTCTTTCTTCACTTGATTCTTTGTCTTTCCTTACTCAAATCACTTGATTGAGGCCACTAGGGTGACCTATAGAGATAGAACTTCATATTTTATGTTGGAGTTTATGGGAGATTTAGAGTATAATTGAAGAGAAATCAAGAGAGAGAGAGAGAGGAGAGGAGTTCGGCCACCATAAGAGGGAGAAGAGGCTGGAGAATTCTGAAGCAAAATCTCCAGATTTTTTTTCTATTTATACCCTCTTGATGAGCCAAAATAGGGCTAAATTAATGGGCTTAGCCCATTCTTTTCTTAAGGCCCATTTAGACTTTTTTAAAGTCCAATCCAATTTCTCTCTCTTACTTACTTCAAATCACTTCAATTTTAATTCCATCATTCTTAAAACATCAAAAATAGATAGTACATAAATTTTTAGCTCAATCGGAGTCCATTATCGGTCCGATTCGACAACTGCCGGTATCACCGAAAAATTCAATTCTTGTCACCAAAATATTCTACATAAAAATTCATGCAGGCATAAAAAATTTAGAAATTTTTGGAGTTCGTTTACTATTTTTAATTATTTATGCAAAATCAAGTCTCATTTCCTATCAAGGAAATTGACTCACTACCTTTTTTGTATTTTTGACTTTTGAATGTTCATTTGACCTCAATTTTACTTCAAATTTCAATTCCGAGCTCACTATGACCATTACTTTCCAATGGTCTAATAAAATATTTTTGACTTTCGGGCTCGAAAAATACTATTCATTGTCGGAAAGTACTATTTACGACTGACCGAATGTCAAAGCCATTACATTGCCATTGAGCCTTCAATAAGCTTTTTATAATTTAATGTGTTTAAAGAAATAAAAGGAAAAAATTAACGTGTTTAAAAAAACTAAAAGGAAAAAGTTAATAGAAAAAATAAAATAATATGTATTTATAATATAATAATTTTTTATTATTATCTTCATTCTTTTTTATTATAATTTTTAAATAATAATAATAATAAAATTAAATTAAATTAAATATTTTTAGCGAAGGAAATTTCCGTGCTAATTTGTTGGGAAACAAAGAGATGATGTGGCAACTTAATTGGTATTTTTGTTGGCAAAATTAGTCCACCTAGATATTTCAGTCAACATAATTCATTTAAACTAATTGATAAATTTAAGGAGTTTTATAATTGAAAAATAATTGTAAGTTTGGTATTGACATTGCAAGATTTTGAAATTTGGTACAAATATTATAATATATCCTATTGTTGGGATCCTTTAATATAATTAACCTTTTTTAATAATAAAATAAGAAAATAATATTATTAATAATGTCGAAATACAACTCCGTGTAAGTAACAGCATGAACTAGAGATTTTATTTTATTTTATTCTTTTTTTTTTGTTCATCAACCTCGATTTCATTCATTTGCCACATGATTAAGGGTTCTATTATAATTAATTATTGTCTAGTTTAGAGTTCTAATCTTGAAGATTTGATTTTAAAGCACTTTGAAATTTACACCATTATATTTTCGAAAGCTCTTATGTTAGTTTAGTAAAGTGAAATTATTTAAATGAGTATTAGGGCTTCAGTTTTGCCCAATGCTAAAAGGTGAAAAAAAAGGGCAAAGGTTTAACTTTTACCCCTAAAGTAGTTTAAGAGGACCGAAATTTTTATTATTATATTATTTGAAACCCATATCTACAATTTATATATATATATATATATATTGGTGGAAAAAATTTTATCGAGTCAAATGCAGAAATATTACGCATTGACTTTTAACGATCTATAAACAAATATAATTCGGTCATCTCACCAACAAATTCAGTTAATTAAAATTCTAACACAAACTATAAATATTAGGATTTCTAAATTTAAGCCAAATATCCAATTAATTATTATTTTTATTTCCATAATGAACTCATTAACTTATACTGATGTTTTCGATCTGGAACTTATAGAGCAATCACATATTTTGTCCTCTCTAAATCTTAGTTGGACTTACAATATTATTTTTTTAAAAAAGGATAAAACGAGTTATGAATGTGAACAAATTACTAAAAAAACAATTTGAATTAATTTTTCCTTTGCATCAAATATAAAATTATTTTTGTTTTTCGAAGCAGCAGTGCTATACCATAATTGAATAATCGAAAGATTTTGTAAATGAATTGGTTGAAAAGAGAGAGAGATATTTTCAACTATTGCATGTTTCTTTTCTTGTGATAATAATAAAAAAAATTATAATAATTTTTTTAAATGATTAATTTCCTGTTTTTACCACGTAACGTATTCAATGAAAAAATAAACTTTTCATTTGTGTAATGAATAAAAGTATAAAATGGTTTTATTTGAAAAATAAAATATCGGCATTTAATTAGTTCAAATGAATAAAAATATCTAACGAGATTTAAATTTAGTGTGCATTGTTACCCTATTGTTGTGTTAGTTCTTGTGTGAGATGTATACTATTGAATATGATCTGACAAATAGCACTACTTGCTCAATATTCCGAATTTTTTTATTTATATTTTTAATGAAAATAAAAGATTTATAAGAATTTGTAGAAAAAAAAATAGAGGCAATTTAGAATAGAAAGAGGTCAAAATGTTTCATAAATAAATGCACTGAATATTCTTGATATCCCAATTCTTCTCTCAGTTATCGTCTTTTCTTCCCTTTTCTTTTATTTTGCACCGATTTCTGATTCAATTTCACAACTTCAACACCTGTGCTTCCTCTACAGAGAAATCAATTTCATTAGATTAACATTTTTATGGAAGGTTTGAACAGTTTCTAATACATTAATTATTTATTTTTGTATTTTCTGAAGAATGATGATCAATAATCATGCATATATAAGGTACAGTACTACACTGTAAAAATATGATCGTTTTTTAAAAATAATGTGTGAGAGAAATTGATTTCCTCGTTTATCATTTCGACTACTACTCTTTTTTTTTTCATGTTTTTCAGCTTAATTATTCAAAATGTTATTTTAATAACAGCCTCGGAAATTTTCTTCAGTAATCCGATTAATTATTTTAAAATATTTTAGAAAAAAAATTGAGTTTTAGGACCTGTTATTTCAATGAAAGTCGGATTTTATTTTGAATTTTCCATTGATAATCTATAGCTAATTTTTAGAGCGCTTCGAAGCTTTTGATTGCTTCAATACGAATGATTTCCGATGTTAAGTTTTATTTGTTAGGGAAACATTCTGTTTCGAAATTACCATTCTGTTTTTTCTTATATTTATCTTGTAATTAAATATTGCACTTATCGTTTGTTACTTACCCCTATTATTATAACTCTACTCTGTACAGACTACTATCAGCACTATAAATAATTGGGCTGATATGTTTTACAAAACATAGAAATACAACAATTATTTTCATCATATTCTTTTTGCTGTCATCAGACTTTATATGGTATCAGAGCCATTCTCCCTCCTTCTCTAAATGGCAAATCCCGTTATTCCCTTTACTTCTACTACATCCTCTACTGTCTCCTCAAGCCATTCATTTTCTGTCAAATTAAACACAAAAAAATTATCTAGCCTGGAAAAACCAAATCATTCCCCTTTTAAACTATCAAGATTTACATGGCATTATTGATGGTTCCTTTTCTCTACCAGCAAAAACTATTCCCTCTATTGATGATAACACAATTCAAATTCCTAATCCAGCTTATACAACATGGTTCCAAAAGGACTAGATGCTTCTTTCATGGTTGTTCTCCTCTCTTACAGAAGATGTCTTTCCATATGTTATTGGCCTCACATCATCATGTGAGTTATGGACAGCACTAGAAAATGCATTCGGCTCAATATCTCAAAAACACCAACTCCAATTTCACATTGAACTTCAAAAACTTAAAAAGAATGATTTGTCTATTTCACAATAATTACAAAAGGCTAAAGCTCTTGCCGATGAACTTAAAGTAGCTGGTAAGCCACTCTTTCCTGCTAAATTTAATACGATTATTTATCGCAATATTGATTTTGAGTTTCATAGCATCATTACTGCTCTTAATCTTCGTACTGAGGCTATCTCGTTTTATGAGTTACATGGGCAATTGGTATACAAGAAATTCTTATCCAGAGTGCCTTTGTTCCCCAAGCAAATATTGTTCTCAAGAACTCCAATCCAATTCTCCCAACACCAACCGATACCTCTTTCCGTCCAAGAGGTTACAATGGATCCACTCCTCGTCATTCCAATGGTAATAATCAGCGTTCTCGTGGTGGCCCTTGCCAAATATATGGTTATCATAATCACACAGCCCTCACTTGTCATTATTGCTATGCTCCAAAAAATCCAACCTCACTAGTCATCAGCCCTTTCCTCCTTACTTGCCTCACCCTTCTCCAACCTCTTCACCCTGTGGCCAATTACATTGTCCTGAATCCCCACCAAAATAAATCCATTGATTGGTTTCCTAACACTGCTGCCAATTACCACATTACTCTGGATGTTCAGTCTCTTAGTGGTGCCACTGATTATACGGGTTATGATCTTCTTCATATAAGTAATGGTCATGGGTTACAGATTACTCACACTGGTACTATTTCCTTTCCTTTCCTTCCTCTAAAGGTCCTTTATAATTAAAAAAAAATTTATATGTTCCTTACATCATTAAAAATTTGCTTTCTGTTAAAAAATTTTCTTCTGACAACTCATGTTTTTTTGAGTTTTGGCTTGATTTTTTCTTGATTAAGGACAAGCGAACAAAGAAGGTGCTGATGCAAGGACCCAGTGAGTCAAGCATGTACACCCTCCGTCCTACCAAGTAGGCCTTGACTACTCAATTACCGAACCTTGATGAGCGACATGTGCATCTTGATCATCCCAACCAAAAGAAACTTCAGCTTTTATCATAATCCAATTTAATTTTTAGATCTTCATTTCGTTTATCCCATTGTTTTGGTTGTTTATTAGGCATGCTGGCTCGTATTTCCCTTGCAGCCATTGAACACAAGAGCAATGCTTCATTTGATATCATACACTCTGATGTTTGGGGTCATGGCCCGTTCTTTCTCATTATGGTCATCGTTATTTTATCTTATTTATTGATATTTTACAAGGTTCACTTGGGTTTATTTTTTAAAAAATAAGATTGATGTTTATGATATTTTCTTAAATTTTGAAAAATTAATTGCGTGCCAATTTAACATGAAAATTTGGGCCTTTCACTTAAACTGGGGAGAGGAGTATCAAAAGCTACATAATTATTTTTGTTTTGTTGGCATCTAACATCGTATTGTTTGCCCGCACACTTATGAACAAAATAATATTTCTGAAAGAAAAATCCTTCATCTTGTTGACACCACATTAACACTTCTTGCTTATGCTAATCTTCCTCTAAAATACTAAAACTTTGCTGTTGAACAAAGTGCTTATTTAATTAATCTTTTACCCAACAATGTTCTTCACAAAAAGTCTCATTTTCAGCTGCTCCTTAAAACTGGCCCTAACCTTCTTGCCATCAAATCATTTGGTTGTGCTATTTTTCCCTCCTCTAACCTTACAATGCCCACAAATTCTCATTTTGCACCACTCCATGCATCGGTTTGGGCCTTAGTCCAGCCCATGCTACCTACCGGTATCGAGACAAATCCACGGGTCATCTTTACTTAGCTCGACAAGTAAGAATTTATGAGTATTGTCCCATATTCTAACCCACATTCCATCTCCTGAAGGGTCATTGATGAAGCTCTATGGCTCCACATCATCACTAGCACCCACTCACAGGTGGTCCCTACATCAGCTTCTTCTCCAGGTATGACTTTTAATTCACTTCCGTCTCTATCCTCTTCTCCTTTTTCCTCTCTTAATTCTACCTCATCTCAAACTCCTTCTTTATCATTCTTTCTTTCTCACTCTCCACATTTATGTTCACCTTTGAGTCCTTCCCTAAGTAAAACATTATTTTTATCCTTATCTCTTCATTCCTCATCTAAAAAACCTATTTCTTCTCCTATATCTACCCACAACGTGTTTCCTATTCCCACTAAATAACCCAATCATAATCTGGTAGTTGATCTCACCTAATATTCTTTACCTCCAGCTCAATCGTCTCTCTTTTCCCTTTTCGTGTTCATCAAATGCAACTCAGACCCTTCAATATGTCCAAATGCCAAACTCTTCTAGCTAACACCAAACTTGATTACCTATAAATTGAACCAAAAATCTTTAACCAAGCCAAACCTTACCCTGAATGGAGAACTGCGATGACTGATGAAATTAATGCTCTTATTACCAACGAGACTTGGACTCTGGTTCCCCGACCTCTAACCAAGAACATTATTGGAAACAAATTAATTTTTCACATCAAAAGGAAGCTCAATGGTAGTATTGATCGGTATAAGGTACGCCTTGTAGCTAAAGGTTATGCTCAACAATCTGGTATCGATTACTAAAAGACCTTTCCATGTGCGATTAAGTTCACCATTGTGCGTATTGTGCTCTCAATTGCCATTATTTGTCAATGGCCTATCCAAAAAATTGATATTTCTAATGCCTTCCTCTATGGTTTTCTTGATGATGAAATATATATAGAATAATCCACTAGGTACACCCACTCTGCTTTTCTAAATCATATATGTCGGCTTCACAGATCCCTCGCCAATGGTTTACCCACCTCTTTGAGTTCTTAATTACCCTTGGGTTTGCTGTTTCCCAAGCTAACAGCTCCTTCTTCATCCTTTGTAAAGGTACCTTAAAGTTTTTCATTTTGATTTACGTTGATGACATTTTGTTCACTTGTTCAAATTCCTCTAAGTTAGATTGGTTTATCAATTGTCTAAGGAGGCATTTCCTATTAAGGATCTTGGGTCTCTTCACTATTTCTTGGGCATACAAGTGGTTCTTCATGCCTCTGGCATTCTCCTTACGTAATAAAAATATCTTGAGGGCCTACTTACTGAAACCAATATGCTTCACTCGAAGCCTTGTTCTACCCCATGGCTACAATGCCTAACCTGAGCAAAGAAATTGGAGTCCCTCTGCTTCAACCTGAACAATATCGTCCAGTCATTGGTGCACTTCAATACTTAACTTTGACCTATCCTGATATCTCCTTTTCAATTAACAAATTGGCTCAGTTTATGCACTGCCCAATTGATGTTCATTGGCAAGCTGTTAAACGTCTTCTCCGCTATCTTCATGGCACCTATTCTCATGGTTTTCTCATCTCTAAATACTCAGACTTCTCACTACATAGCTTTTTTGACAATGACCTGGGCAGGCTATCCTGATGATCAGCGTTCAACAAGTGGCTACCTTGTTTATCTCGATTTTAACTTCATCTTCCGATCTTCAAACAAACAACCTACTATTGCTGGGTCCTCCACAAAAAGTGAGTGCAAGACTTTGGCAAATGTCACTGCTGAGGTCTTATGGTTACGTTCTTTACTCGATGAATTGAGTTTTCTCTCTTCAGCTCCTACTTCATTATGGTGTCACAACATTAGAGCTATTTATTTATCTTCCAATCCCATTTTCCATGGTTGTACTAAGTATGTTGAACTGGATTATCACTTTGTTCAGGAGCAAGTCAAGATGGGCAACTTATCTGTCAAATTCATTTCTTCAGCTGATCAACTTGCTGATATTTTAACAAAACCGTTAGGTACCACTGCCTTTCATTTTCTTCGTGACAAGCTTTATCTCTAGTTCCTTCCACCATCAGCTTTAGGGGGGGTTGTTAGGGAAACACTCTATTTCAAAAGTATCATTCTATTTTTTCTTATATTTATCTTGTAAATACTTGTACTTATCCTTTGTTACTTACCCTTGTTATTACTCTACTCTGTACAAACTACTATCAGCACTATAAATAATTGGGCTGATATGTTTTACAAAACATAGAAATACAACAATTATTTTCATCATATTGTTTTTGCTATCATCAGACATTACATTATTATTGGCTAAGGTGTAGCAGTAACTATTTCATGGCAAAAATCCATATGAAATGTCAAGTTACAGTTAAATGTTGTGAGATTTATAGACTATAGAGCATGGTATAGCGATAATGGTAATATCTTCACTCATCATCGAAATGGTAGAATGTCTAACATCCATAACAATTGTTAGAGCTGAGGTTATGAGAGTAATTGATCGTCGAAATTTGACAACTATCCTGTAGCCAAAACTTAACTAAGAGGTTGAATTAAATTTGAATGTTATGAGTGGTCATAAACTACTGAATATATATATATAAGGCTGCTTAATATAATTATTTACAAATTGATAAAGCACAATTTGTCTTTATCTGTAAGAAGGAGAGTTGGTAGTTGGATGGATACGGTCAGATGAATGAACCTGCAAGAAGGAGTGCCCAATCGGACCCGGGCATTAGCACTCCGTAGCTTAAGTTAATAGCTTTTAGAGAAAGAGTACTTAGAGAGAGAGAGTCTCAGATATTCAATACCTGGAGCCATCGTATTTTAGGCTATTTATAGGAGTTCTTTAGAGGGGTACTTGAGTACATTAGGGCATGATAGCTAGCAATTGGGGCAGGTGAACGGTGATGTGATAGGAAGCAAGTGAAGGCATAGGCATTTACTTGCGTCAGTAGACTTAACAGGGTAGCACATCCCTTTAGTACGATTGGATACTGTGCCTTTTTATCTTGTCTTCCAACTTACACTTCGCCTTTTAGTTGATGGGCTTTGGACCTTGTCAAGTGTTATTGTACCGACTTGATTGGGCTTTGGAGATATTTTTTCCATAGTTATCACTTGTCCCCCCTCCAAAGGGTCCGACCAGGCAATTTTTGACTTTTGACTGCAATTTTAAATTGGCGTCAGTTCATTTCAAATAGTTATCATGCATTTAATGCATGTGCGCATGTCGAGGATGATGCATCATTCTTCGTAACATAATAATGAATTAGAGACATGCATGTGCGCGTGCTGAGGGCAACGCTTCATTCTTTGTAATATAATAATGGATTGGAGATATGTGGCGATCATCCAACGGGGAGGCTTGTTGGAGAATCCTATAAGCCTTATGCCTATAAATAGGTAAGTCCGAGGTGATTTTTCCTTATTTTTCAGAGATCCTTGGAAAAAACCCTGCCAGATGATTTTCTTTCTCATTCATAATGTCATTTTTTGCTTCTTCATTTTTTGCTTCTCCCCCTCCACCAAAGATGGCTTTGACAAGGAGCCATTTTATAGATAAGAGTTTTCTTGAAGCTTATAAAGATCGTGAACCTGTGGCTTCTCTTCCAAAAATCATGGAGGAGGAAGTGGTTGAAATCCTTTCATGATACAATCTTCCCGCAGAGGTTTATGTGATGGCCTGTTCAGATTTCATGGCGATGACCGATGTGCTGTTTGGGTGTGAGAGTACTAAGTGGTTCATTTTCTATTTGTGGAGACAGTCTCAAAGATAGCATAGCATAATTTTTTCCCTCATAATTGGAAGTCAAAATTAACATATCACCACTCTGCAAATTGACATCCATGTAAGGAAAACTATCATCATCAAGGCTGTTGACACATCTAATTTTACTCTGCATCCCGACCCGAAAATTTACAGTGTCGTCATACTTTCAGGTAGAATGATGGATCGCCCACCGATCGATCAGGTAGGGGGTCTTCGAGCACCGGGCCAATAATCTCACATACCTGATGGTGGGGGATCCGATCGGGGAGAAGCAAAACCTGTAGGATTTAAACTTGTCTAATAGTTCCTTATTGTCAACATCCGCCTTGTAACTTCTAATGTGTTCCGATCAAAACACTTCGCGCTCTAGAGAGATGCAGTTTGTTGCCAATGAGTCCTTACGATGGCATTTCGATTGTCACGTAGCAATATTTTATTCTGATGCTGATCTGGCTATTAGAGAAGTAGAAGCCAATTATGACGTAGTTAGGAAGGATTCTCTTCTTGCCCAGTCAGGGATTTAAAATTTGAAGAAGGAGGCCACTCGTCTTTCTCAAGATCTAAAGGTTTGACAGAATAAGGTCGATCGTAAGGCCTGCTTTTATTCCGATCAAGGCTTCCGCCGTAGAACTTGCCTGACTTTTCTTGTAATGTTTTCTTCTTTATAATGGTTTTGTCCTTACTTTGTATCTTGTAAGAACTCTTCATAAATAAAATTCAATTTGCCTTTCAATTGCATCTTCACACTGTAATTATCATTTTAGGCAGTATTTATCATAAAATCAATTAAAGAGAAAATATTAAATCGACTGAGGAGAAATATGTAAATCACCCATAGAGAATATATGAAATCGACTAAGGAGAATACTTCCTGAATTTCAATATGCTTTTTAAGCATTGTAGTACACAACTCTTTAGAATCGATGATCGCCTAATCCGATCGGGTTTAAAAGATAGACTTTTCATTCAGGTATGAGTTGTGACTTAGATTTACCCCATCAAGCGCAGTAGGTGACTTTTTAGTCTTTCATTCGATTGAAGCATTGTCGGCACAACGACTAACCTTTCGGTCTTGTATTGCTTTGAAGATATGGCGATTTCGCAAATCAAGTGTTTGGGAGAGATAATTAACTCAATTGTTGTCCTTCACATTTTGGATTCGGGATGGACATCGAATCTAGCAAATAAATCGATGGAGATTACGTGGAGGCATCCCGTATCTTCGGTTTTGGAGTGACGTCGAATGGAGAAAAGCCTTTGCATTTTGGGCTCAAGAGGAGTGTCGAGCCTAGTGAAGGAGTCGAACTTATAGTGGAGAAATACTTTCGCATTTTGGGCTCGAGATAGACATCGAGCCTAGCGAATAATCTGATGGAGATCAAATAGGTGTGCTTCGCATCTTAGGCTTAGGATGAACATCAAGCCTAGCAAAGGAGCTTACCCTGCTAATAAATGGACTCCAACTTTCGCATCTTCAGCTATTTCAAGCCTAGAAGAAGAGTTATACCATATTGATTCATCAATTGGGATGTGACATAGATCGAAATTAGGCCCTTAATCATAGAGTGACTGGAATAGAAAAATCAGCCAAGATGTTATATTGATTGGGGATTGAGTTATCTGGTCCACTCTTTGGCGGTTGAATTATAGTGATCGATCAGGAAGAGGCCTACAGGTATCAGAGGCCCTCATCTCAAACTTTCGATGGTAGAAAATTTCTTTTCGGTCCGCGTTGAAATGGTAGGAGGATCCAACTCGAAGGTTGCTTTACCGTTTATGGGGAGTCACCCATTTGAAGAACCTCAGTTGAAATGTTAGTATCGACCAATCGAAATTAATATGATGACTTTGGAAGTTACCCGCTTATAGGGAGTTACCCTTTTGGAGAACCTCGATGGGGATTTCAGTATTGTCCAATCAGAATTAATGTGGCAACCTTGGGAGTTACCCACTTATGGGGAGTTACCCTTTTGGAGAACCTCGGTCGGGATTTCAGTATCATCCGATCGAAATTAATATGGTAGACTTGGGAGTTACCCGCTTATGGAGAGTTACCCTTTTGGAGAACCTCGATCAGAATTTCAGTATCGTTCAACCAGAATTAATATGGCAACCTTGGGGAATGACTTTGATATTTCCTAAAAGAAAAAGAAAAGAAAAATAACAAATTTGCAAGTTGAGGCACATACCTTGTCTTTATGCTTTCCTTGGAGTAATGGCCTTGTTTGTCCCCACCATTATCCGCTTGGATGTGAGAATTCATTCGAATGATCGCCCATCCGAGTGTTGTAGTCTATCAGCGGCATGGATCCTTCTTCGCCTGCTGGATCTTCGTGCATCATCCAACTGTATGTATTGGCGAACTCTTTCCGTCAAGTTGGAAAAGCTATTAGGCAGCCATAAATGACTTGAATAACGGGCGATTAGTAGTTCTTCCAGCCAAGGCAGTTGTTGCCATATCCACACTTACATTTCTCACTTTCAGACATTGTGAATTGAAATTTTCCGATGTAGTCTCTAAGACTTTCACCGATCCTTTGGTACAGGTTGTATAGATCGTTAACCGACTTGGGTGCCTTCATTTGTACAATGAACCATGATAGGAACAACTCTCTGAGTTGTCTAAATGAAGTTATCGATTTTTGAGGTAACTCATTGAAATAATTTAATACATTTCCTCCTAAGGTGGTGGGGAAGAATCTGCAGGTGATCCTTTCATCATGGGTGTAAACTTGCACTTTTGTCAAAATCTCATCCAAATGGGCGGTCAGATCAGTTTTACCTATGTATTTGCCAATTACTATGTCTCTCCACCTAGGAGGCAAGCTGGACTCTGTGATCTCCCTGCAGAACAGAGAGGCAGTATTCTTACAAGTATTAATCTCAAATACACCTTTTTGAGACTTGCCAAGCCGAACTCTTGAGCTTTTTCTTGAACTATATATCTTCCTTGTGCTTAGTCGAGGTAGACTTGCTTTCAAATCTTTTTGAGTGGCCGCTATTTGGGGTGTTCATGAAGGAAAAACTATCCTCTACTTGTTGAGGATCCATTGGAACTGTGGGTGAAATCTTAGACAAAAGAGGTTATCCATTTGCCTTTGTTATACCTGCCCGGGGTTCTGACACCCATTCTACCACTGTTTTGAGTTCAGTGCTCTTTAATGGAGGCTCCTTGATTTCTCTTTCTTCTGAAGTCTTCATCTATGAAGCCTTGTTCGTGGGCTCTTTTAGAAGTTCTGGGCATCTTATATTTTTTGATTGTCTGGACAATGTTGATGGCGAAATCGCTAAGGAGGGAGCGCATATCTTTGAGTGTGATGGGTGTATTTTTCGGTTGCTGCAGGATGTCATGGTTCAAGATTAGGAGGAGGCTGTCCCTACTTGGCGGCCTTTGAGATCTCTCTCTTTTTCTTGCTTGTCTAGATTTGCCATGACCATCGTTGTTGCGGTCACACTCTTCTGAGGTTGCATGCTCAGTGGATCTCGAACTGGCCTCTTTCGATAGAGTAAAAGTCTTCGGGGGCTCGCTTTATCTGGAGCTTTAGGCTGCCCTGTTCTCTCAACGAAAGCACCAAATGATAAAGCATGATTTGTCTTTATCTGTAAGAAGGAGAGTTGGATGTTGGATGGATCCGGTCAGATGAATGAACCTGCAAGAAGGAGTGCCAGTTCGGACCCGGGCATTAGCACTCCGAAGCTTAAGTTAGTATCTTTTAGAGAAGGAGTGCTTAGAGAGAGAGTCTAAGATATTCAATACATGGAGCTATCATGTTTTAGGCTATTTATAGGAGTTCTTTGGAGGGGTACTTGAATACCTTGGGACATGATAGCTGGCAATTGGGGCAGGTAGGCGACGATGTGACAGGGAGCAGGTGAAGGCATGGGCATTTACTTGTGTTAGTAGACTTAACAAGGCAGCACGTCCCGTCAGTCCGATCGGATACCATGCCTTTTTGTCTTGTCTTCCAGTTCACACTCAGCATTTTAGTTGATGGGCTTTGGACCTTACCAGGCGTTATTGGGCCTATTTGATTAGGTTTTGAAGATATTTTTTTTCATAATTATCACAAATGAGAGAAAATGATTTGGATACTTGTGGTATGTGGAGGACGAAACATAACATGCTTGTAAACAATGGTGGCATGATTTGTCTTTAATAGATATATATATTTTTTTCTTAAAATGTAATTTTCTCCTTAATATTTTATAAAAAAAGTTTAATTTTATTGTTAATATTTCAGATGTATAATTTTATCTTTTCTAATTTAAAATTTGGAAGAAATTTACCCCTATTGTGCCACATGTCCCCTCATTCAGATGTCACGCGTCAAAACAATATTAAAATAGTAAAAAAAATTTTCAATTTTTCAAATATAAAATATAATATTGTACCAATTAAAATATTAGAAATAAAATTATACTTTTTATATATATTAAGAGTAAATTTGTAATTTTTGCCTTTTTTTTCCTTCATCGTTCTTGGTTCTCTGGAGCTTGGATTAGTATGATTTTTGTTTCTTATATGTCCAAGCCTCGGCTACACACCAACATTGACTTCAATGAATTGGTGCTCAGCTGCTTCGACAGCACATAAATAAATTAACAACGTAGCTTTGTTTTTGTTTGAACAATGCAATTAATTTTAATCAAGTGCATTGTGATATATATATATATAAGTAATTTTTTTATCACTAAATTTTTTTAAATAGGTTAAAAAATGTTGCTGAACTTATTTTCGAATTGTTTTTACCATTAAAGTTTGTTTAAAAAAAGATATTTTATCACTGTACCTTTTAAAATGTAATTTTGCCACTTAACTTTTTAATATTGACATATTTTATTTTTACAGTATAGTACGCACAGCATTATGTAAATAATTCGTATAAGAAATAACAAAAATTTTTCTTTCTTTTTTTAAATTTAATCGAAAATATAATCCAAAAAAAAGTTGATATCATTTTTTCACTAGTTTTGAAAAATGAACTTTAACCTATATATATATATATATATATATATATATATATATATATATATATATATATATATATATATATATATATATATTAAGAGTGAGCATGGATCGGTTAACTGGTTTATAAATAAAAAATTAACCAGTTTATTAATATTGATTTTTTAAAAGCATTAATTATTAACCAGTCCGTTATATTTTATTAATCAGTTCATCGATTTTGATTTTTTGATTTGATTAACTAATATTTTTCGACCAATCATTAAAATTTATAACATAAAATTATAAAAAAAATTAAAAAAATTTCAAAAGTGTAAAATAATTCAAAAAAATCACAAAAAAATATAATTTACTAGTTAAAATTCATGTTCAACAAATTAATAGCTAATATTATAAAATAGATTTGATATTTGTTGAAAATTAACATACTTGATTTTAAATCATATAAATCTTTGGATAATATTAAATATTAAAATATAAACTCTAAAATATATAAAAAATATAATTAAATATTATTAAGTAAAATATGAATACTAATATATGATAAAAATATATATATAAAAATTAATCAGTTACTATATATAAATATTATTATATAATTAATAAAAATAACATAATATAAATTTACTTTAAAGTATTATATAAATTTTATTGAAAAATATATAAAAATAAGATATAAAATTAAAATATAATTTAAAGTATATTTTATAATATTATATTATGTAAGTTTTAGAGAGAAATAGAAAAACAGAAAAAAATATTAAGGTATATATATAATATTAGTTAACCAATAACTAAAAATCGAAAAGTGACTAAAAATAAAAAATATAAATATTAAAAACCATAATCGCATCCATCAAACTGATTAACAAAAAAAAAATAGATTCAATTTCGAATTGTTTTTGCAATTAACTATTTTTTTTTTGTTTTTCTTACCCTCCCCTAATATACATAATTCCTTAGAGTGTGGCGTTTGGAGCAGGCCGATACTTCCTTTTACTTGACAATCAAAGTTAGCCTAAAGCTGGGAGCCTGACCCAACCCACTTACAGTAAGTCTGCAATGAGCCTTCTAGACTTTTTTTTTGAAGCTTTTTATTATTAATTTCTTTTCCATTCATATTCATTATTTTGCTAAAGACAACTCGTTTTCCTTCAATATAAGCAAAGGGATTTGTTATTATTATTGGAGTTTTACTGTTAATTGCAAACTCTAAAATCTAATATTATCAAACTAAACCAAATAGTTTGGGTTGATTTATAAACTAAAACCAATTAATACAAAATCAAAGTCTTAGTACTTTGCCTTGGAATTCCTTGTATATCATTTTCAGAATAAGAATATAGACATCTTTATAATCGTTATGAATAGTAGGAAACCAGAAAGCAGAAAAAGAACTATCAATATAGATAGAAAAATAGGCAAATCCTTTGTTATTTTAATTGCTATTGATGACAAGTTGAGTGAAAGTACAACTTCAAAAAGTAGCCTGCAAAAGGAAGATAAAGGACCGATGGATTTCCGATAATGGAGTATCCGACGGTCAAGTTAGAATTTCAGTGATAAAACTCAATGATAAAAGTATATTTTTATGACGAAAATTGAAGGAACCTTTACATACCTATTTTCCTTGCATTTTATAGGCATGTCGACATTCTTTCAGGAGGTAGTGGGAGGAAGTTTCATTTGTTTTGGCCACTATTTTTAGTTTTTCGGTTCTTGAGGAAGATATGGGGGAAGGGTAATTGCTTCCCAATTGTGGTGGTTGTGCCTCCAGTTTCTGGCGGGGCTATAGGTGGACTTCATAGTTCGATTTGCTTGAATCATTTATCGGTATGGGATAATCCGAGCTCGATGAGTTTCTTAGCTACTTGAGGCTTGTAATCTGAACTAATAGCTACGTTTCGTTATCATAAGTTTCCCCTAGTTGGCGACATTTATGTCAGCAATATCGAGGATTTGGCCAAGCAGATGTGGCAAGCTATTCGTCGGATTGGCTCTTTTAGATTATCCGACTTCTTTAATGAATTATTTGAAATTAGTTGGGGTGCTCTTAGTGAGTGTGCCGAATATGCTAAGATGGGAGCTTATGGTAAAGTGCCATGTAAGCATGCCATGGAGCTCTTGATGGGTAGGCCGAATGAGCTAGAAAACTCTTGGCTAGATTGCCGTGGGAGCATATGGTGAAGCTCTTGACGAGCAGGCCGAATGAACTAGGAGCTCTTGGCTAGAGTGTTGTAGGAGCTTGAGGTGGAGCTTTTGGCATGCAGGCCGAATGAGCTAGAAGCTCGTGGCTAGAATGCCGTGTGAGCTTACTGTGGAGCTCAATAATATGTTCTACCAATAGCATCCATCGAATATAAATATCTTTACGTTAACATTTCAATAAGAACAACAGCATACTTGTATCATGGGTTCGTCTCAAACTGACAATATAGCCAAGAAAACGAAGATAAGACATGGAAATCAATCATTCACATGCTTACATTATATAGATGAAGAAATTGATATATGTATTTCTTATTTTTAACAATTCTCTTAAACTTAATAGTCTGCCTAAGTGCTAGTTCAAAAGGGATGGATAACGGGAACAATGGATACCCGAAGGTATCAAACAATGGATATCTCGAGGATATCAAACAATGGACCCAAGAGGTCGAACTATGGTTCCATCAAAGGAACAAACGATGGACCCAAATAGGGTCAACTATGGTAGCTGCAACTATATCCCTTTAAGCATGCCTATCTAATTCACAACTGAACTAAGACCTGCAGGCTTAACCACTTAATCAAAAGAATATTTGATTCATCATGTTTCTTCTTACACATTACAATATTTACTTAAGCCATAATTCACATCCGCATTCACATTTCATACTCATATGATGGCATCAATATTTGTTACCTCGACTTACCGCATATTCAATCTCATTTAAGGACAATTATCATCATACTTCACATAAACATACATATCTTCATAGTAATTTCATGCAATCATGACATTACTATCATTACGACCCCATATTATAGTAAGTTGTAATTAACACTACTTAATAAACTTACTTTGACTACTTTACCTTGATCAATACGGCTTGACAATAAGAGCATTGCATAAAATAGTCACATATTACCTTTAGCAAACATACTCATTAAATATGACAATTAAGTTGCATTAGAGGGTTAATTATATTTATAAAGAGTGTTGGCTTAATCGATATTAATGTGGAAGTGATTTGTTAGATTATTCAATATATGTGCAAAAAGGAGAAATGAAGGGCAGTGGAATACTACTTGGCCGTGCATGAACCTTGAGTGGCCATGCATCTCTAGGCAATTTCCCTTTGAGTGGCCTTGAATTCTCAAGGCAATTCCCTTGAGTGGCCATACATCCTCAAGCTTTAAGCTTGAGTGGCCGTGCATCCTCAAGCCTTTAGGCTTGAGTGGCCATGCATCGAAAGCCTTTAGGCTTGAGTGGTCGTGCATTCCTAGGTCTAGAGATCGATCTCAATTCAAAGTAAATAGAAATGATTTCATATGTAGCACCCTTCTCTAAACAATACTTTCTGAAACGAAACTTAGCTGACGATGGTAAGTTTTTTTTTTTTTCAAAACTTATATTAATCTATACATTCAAGACAAATAAACATATAACCAAAATATAATTCAAACTTTTACCTTAATAGTCTAAGTATATACATACCAAAAGCTTACACTAACTAATACAAAAATCTTCTCTTCCGATCTGATCTTTTCATGTACTGTGCTCCCGCAACTCTTCAGAACCTGCACGCAGCAAACACTACGTGCTGAGCATTAAATATGCCCAGCGGTGACTACTAATCCAAGAATTTCCCAAGAATAAGCATAATTTCATTAATTTATGCTTCTACTATTCTTATTACATTAAGCATTTCCCTTCATTTCCGTTATACTAATCTTGTTATTATTTCATATTCTGATAACTATTGGTCTTTTGTTTCTAAACTTACAACTTTTCTTTGCAGTATTTCTTGTAGGTGGAACAATATCAGATTTAATTTTACTTTTACGTTAATGTTTACTATAACTTTTTCTTTTATCAATAATTTCGATTTAACCTTTAGCCACAACAATTTAACTATTATTTTATTTAGCAATATGTATTGGTACTCGTGTCATTACTAGTACCAAAATAAATTACTTAAATTCTTGGTTACTGGACAATTATTCAATCTGTACTCTAATTATACTTCCTGCGATTTATTCTTTTATTTTTGCTTTAACTTTTAACTAATAAATACATTACTAATTAAAGGCTTTTAAGCTTTATTGCAAGGTGATAGAGGTATTTCGGGACACTTTGCAATTAAATTCTCTTTCCTTCGTTTATATATATATTATTTTCAGTCAAATACTTATTAAGACATATGTCTTTTACTTCTTTCTCGTTGGTCAATTATGTGTCTTTCAATTGTTTTACCTTTCAAATAACTTTTCATTCAGAAAAACATTACGTAAGCAATAAGTTTACTTCATATCAAAATCATCACTTTTTAACTTTAAGAAGGAAATTAACCTTATTTTTTTCAAACTTATTTCTTCCTAGAATAGTAATTGGTAAGAGAAATACCAATTAATCAAATTCATTATTTTTTCACGAAAACAGAATACATTCTAAATTCTTATAGAAACTTAATTAAACATTGATTTAATATTTTAATCATATAAAATCTTTCTTTTCTTTCTCTTTCTAATTACCCTTTCCAGAAATCTTTACAGATTTATTTGGTCTTTGCATTTTATTTCAAATGAATCGTTTTTGTTATAACTATTCGTATTCAATTCGATTAAACAATACTTATTTATTCATTTCGATGTGTCCCTAGTGTAATATAACAGGTTTCTCACAAAGGATACTCGGGACTGGACCCGAAGGTCCCACTAAACAGATAAAGAAATGATCTCGAAAGATCAAGTCTCACAGAGCAGAAATATATACACTTTCACTTTCACTTTCATTGAAGCTATGGAGATCAAAGATCCCGGCCATAGCTAAGCAAGTCGTCATGACTTGCACCGCGGTACAGAGGTGTCCCTATGGCTAGCAAATTATATCCAAAATAAGAATCTAATACCTGTCTATCGCTAAGGGCAAATACAATCAATCACATTTGCAATTACTTTAAACATTTAAAAATTCTTAATTTCTTTCTTTTATTTGTTTCTATACTTTATTCTGATCAATTGTATTCTTTTGTGCCTTTGACTATTCAATTGCTTTTTATCCTTTTATTCACTTTCTCTTTTTCAGTCACTTTTGTGAATTATTCTTCGATAATTCACTGAGATACTTAAATCTTTTAATCTTTTATACAGATTATAAATTATGAATTATAGCATTATAATTCACAATTTCCTTTTTATTCTTTTTATATAATTCTTTGCGAATTATTCTCTAATCATTCAATAGTTGACTTCTTTTTCTTTTATTGTTCAGACTTTTTAATCTTCGGTATGCCAACTTTATTTCGTCAGCGAAACATTTTTATAATCATTAATTCTTTTAATACTTTTTGTTGACTAATTTATTTTGATAAATTAGTCACGTCTTTATTTTTATACTTTTAGGCATTTAGGAACTTTAAGTATATCAATTATTATCTTATGCCTCGAACAAGCATAATTTGACTTTTTCTATCGATTTATTCATTTCAAATGCATAATTATGATTTTGCTATTTAATAATTTATTTTCATTTTTATTATATAATTTCCTCCATTATTCATCTTTTATTCTTTAATTTTACCATTTTCGGGTAAAATTATATTTTAGTCCTTAAACCACAGAAATTCTATCTTTCGAAACCGTTAGACCTCCGAAATTACTATTTTACCCTTATTAAGTATTTCTTACTTATTTTTACGAGTTTATCACTTACTTTGGCAAAATTATCATTTTGCCCCCAAAACTTTTATTTTCTTTTATTTAAATCCTTTTTCTATTCAAAACTCATTTTATCTTTCTTTTATTTACGTATTAATTTATTTACTTCATTTCCATTTATTTATGAATTATTTCCCAATAATTCATTATTATTATTATTTTCACGACCTAATAATTATTTCAAAAAATCCGTCGGTTGACTTTTTATTTCTCACCATTGACATTAATTTCCTTTCACATTAATTCATCACTTTTGTCATTTTTATACAATTATGCATTAAAAATTTCAATTATTTTCATTATACATATACACATAAAAATTCCAATAAAATTCTAATAAATTCAATAAATTCCAATAAAATTGATTTAAGCATTCTTTATTGGTTATAATCATTTTTGATCAAAATAATCATTTAATTCACAAATTTTTATTTATGTGACCCATTTTTCTTATACTTTTATTTCTTTTCTATTTTACCTAATTACCATTTAGGCTTTTTATACCACTTGTGAATTATTTCACCATAATTCATCACCATTATTCAATTTCCCATCAAATTATACATTATTTCTTGACAATTCAACAAAGTCATCACTTACATAACCAAACTTTTGCCTTCAAAATATTCTTTAAATTCATAAAAATTCCACAAAAATTTCTACATGTGTTATTTCATCTCTAACACCATTTTAAGGTTTAATTTCATCAAAACCCCTAAAAATACACATTGGCTTCCTTTGAAGTCCTATTCGGCCACTAAAGGGAGTTCATTATACATGTCTTTAAAAATTCATTTAAACATTCATTCATGCATATTTGAGGTCTAATTACACTATTCTAACTTCAATTTCATTTATGCATCATTAACTCCTTTTTAGGTTAAGTTACATAAAGGAATTTAAATCAAAATCAAGGGAAATACTAGGATTTAATAGCCACTTACCTTTTTCTCTAGCTTTAGCTTCCTTAAGCTTCACTTTTCTTCACTTGGCACCAAGCACAACTCCATCCCTTCACAACTACCTCTTTGGCCGAAATTTCAAGCCTTCCTAACATTAATTTTTTTCCTCAAATTACAAATCCAATCTCATAATTGGCTTTTACACCTCAAAAACTATGGAAAAACACTAAGGAATTAATTTAAATCATTTAGATTTACAAGATCCAACTTACCCCATTTTCTTTCTCAACTTGATTTCTTGCCTTCCTTTGCTCAAGTCACTTGATTAAGATCACTAGGGTGATCTAGAGAGCTGGAACTTCATTTCTTATGTTGGGTTTTATGAGATATTTGAGGTAGAAGAAGAAGAAATCAAAGGGAGAGAGGGAGAGAAGGTGGTTCGGCCACCTAAGGAGAGGAAGATGGAGCCAGAAAAATCTGGAGATTTCTACAGATTTTGTCTCCTTTTATATCTCTCAAATGGGCCTAATTAAGGGCTTAACTAATGGGCTTAACCCAAGTATAAAATTAAGCCCATTTTAAGTCATTTTGGGCCCGAACCAAAATCTCTATCTTCCTCACTTAAAATTACTTAAATTTTGTTTCCATCATTCTTAAAACATCAAAAATAGGTATGACGTAAATTTTTGGCTCAATCGGAGTCTGTTATCGGTCCGATTCAAACTTATCGGTTCGATTTGATAACTGCCGGAGTCACCAAAAAATTTAATTTTCATCACCAAAATATTCTACATAAAAATTCATGTAGGCACGCAAAATATGACGATATTCGGAGTTTGTTTACTATTTTTAATTATTTAAACAAAATCAAATCCCCTTTCCGAACAGGGAAATTGACTCGCTATTTTTTTTCGTATTTTTGACTTTTGGAGACCCATTTGATTTCAAATTCACTTCAAATTTTAACCCTAGACTCACCATGACTATTCCTTCCAAATAGTCCAATAAAATATTTTCAACTTTCGGGTGTCTTTTCGGGTCCGGAAAATACTATTTACTGCCGGAAAGTACTATTCACAACTGACCCGGTATTGAGGCCATTACATCATAAGCCAAAACATCTTACAAAAACTCTTCTTAAACTAAACATCTTTCATTAATCATCTTAAACTTCCACTAAAGAACCAAAAAAATCAAATAATAAAACTCTACTTTTTATAGATCCATCTACAGACAACAAAGAAAACAACGATACTTCCATACTTGAATATTGTGAGTTTCTTACTCCTTCAAGATCCCTTTGCCCTTATCTTTGCTTGTCTCTCCTATAACAAACCACATAAAGATACTAAACTTTCCTTCTTGCTTTCATAAAATCTTGCATTAACAGAAAAGATATAAGGGAGAAATTCCTTTTACCAAACCCTAATTCCAGACTCAATGAAAGAGAAAGAGAAAGAGAAAAAGTGTAAAAGAGAGAGATGATATTCCCTTTTGAACAGACAGTGATATCATCACTGGAATCACATGGGGGAGACCACCAATTACCCCTTTAACCCTATTCTCCATTTCTTTCTCCTAAAGTAACCCCTCCAAATTTTAATTTATGATTTAACCCTAAATAAATCTTAAATCCTAAATCTTTTCCCAACATCTTTTTATCATTCAAATAACCCCTTTTTCATAAATTTAACTAAATTATCATATTGCCTTTTAAGAAGCTTTATTTCAAAGTGGCTATAACCATGAAAATTAATTATACACATAGCATCATACGATTAAGCATATTCCCTGCTAGGATCAAGATTAGGTCCTCACAAGCCTAGCTTTTCCCCCCGGGCGAACACTGAGTTCGTCAATAGGCGAAAGATCACAGTTTATGAGGTACAATTAGAAGCCAGTGTTTATCTTTCCTTGATGGGTTTTGAGGTTGAGGTGCTGAACTACTTTGATATTTCGATTGGGCAGCTTTACCCCAATACATAGCATACCTTGTCTGCTCTCCAAATTTGGGTAGTGAAGCATGACATAAATTTGATGCTGAAGCTATTTCAAGCTACCTACGTGGTTGGTCTTCGTGTTGGGACCAAGGATCACAACCATATACAAGCTCGGATGGCTTACGGGACGTTCATTGGGAATCCTAAGTCGCTTAAAAAAGGAAGGATCAGTATTTTCTGGTAGAGAGGTTGCATGCTGATTTTCCTATCCGGACTACCTAAGGCAGGTTTTACTACAAGAAAATGTAGAAATAGTAGAGTAATTGATTCTGCTACTATTTAGCAACAACTTTGTAGATTTAGTAACAAAAATTTATTTGGTTATCTTCCATCACTAAAAGTGAAGGAAATTTGCAATGCCAAAATTTAGCAAGGGAATCACTAAATCGTTGTTAAATAAGGGACCAATAGGTGGTGAAAAAATTTTGGAACGAAAAGTAGTAACGGAAAAATTTTTCGTTGCTAATTTAGCAACAAAATTTAATTTCTGTATAGCAATGGAAAGTAATTTGGTTGCTAAATAACTAGGGTTAAAAAAATTCGGTTTCAAAATAACAACGAATTTTTTCGTTGCTAATTTAATTTTCATTGCTATATTCCGTTGTTGATTTAGTAATGAATTTTCGTTGCTAATTTATTTTGTGCCATAAATTGCCCAATTGTTTTACTTTTCTCTCCTTACCCCTTTTTCTTTCTTTATTTTCTCTCCAAGAAGTGTTCTCTCCAAAGCCAAATCCTAGCCACCACCTCTCCCCACCATCTACTCCGCTCCACCACCAATTGCCTCCCCTTGACTTCCACCAACCGCCAGATCTCGGCAAGGGAGACCACAAGATGCCACACGCGAGATTCAGGCTCCACCAGCCATTGCAGCATTGATCAGCGTTGTTGGAATCGCACATTTATTTCCTCACGATTTTCATCACTATCACAAGCCATGGTCATTGATTCTTTATACAGAGTATTCATTTGCGGTTATCATATCTAAATTAATATTACTTTATTTTAATTTATACCTGAACTTCCCCTCTCAATATATGTATATATTTCTGGAGGCTCTGCCAAATGATGGCTATGCTTTCTTATTTGTTGACTACTTACTTCAACTATGTACTGCTCTTCATTTTTGGATATCTCCATGATTTTGTCAGGAAAATTTTTGGTTGGTGGCATCCTATTAATCTTTAGGTTCTTACTCTTCGAATTTTACATTTAATTGTCTTCATTAGCTTTTTATCACTTTTCTAATTTTGTTCTTCTGGTTATGTTGATCCATTTCTATTTTGATATTAGGGTTATGCACTAATCTGTTTAGAGCATGAAGACTTCTACCAACGGCGTCTGCATCGTCGAATTCAGGTTACTATTTTTTCTTTTATAAGTTGCCATGTTCTTTGTTTCTGCTATTGTATGAATGATAATTAAGCATGAGCTAATCACGATTCAGGAGGAGCTGTTTGACTTGTATCTGCAAAAATATGTTGTGATAAAGTAATCGGCATGTTTTTTGGAACGTTGCACAACTATTATGTGACAACTTATAATTTCATACCACCTAGATATTCAATGTGGTCAGTGGTATGATGTTAGTTTGTCCATTAGTGGTGTTATGCTTGAAAAGAGGACTGATCTTCTGCAACGTGTCAAAGTTCTCATTTGTGCATTTGATATTGAAACTACCAAGGTCCCTTTGAAGTTTCCAGATGCTGATTAAGATTTAATAATGATGATTTCGTACATGGTTGATGGACAGGGGTTCTTAATTATTAAATGGTGTGGTGCTATGTCGAGTTTTATTGCAAAATTGATCCATGTGACCGATTTGTATGGATTTCACCTCTTATGAAAAGAATGCTTTCATTGAATTTCTTTTGCTAATAGTTCCCTTTTTCAAGTAGATAATTAATCTATGCAGCATCTGATGTGTTTGCAAACTGATAATCATAGAGACAATTTCAAGTTTGTTATGCTCTTATAAGGTGCATGAACCATAACAGACAAGATCAAGAACATAATTACAATTTGGGAAGAAAGTGAAATTTGCGAATCCCTTCTTATAAGGGAATACTTACTGTCCTTCAAGACATTCAAGTGCTAATGTGGGAACCAAAATTGCAAGAATATTAGGTCAAACATAATATTGGTTAATATTTTAGAGGAAATTATGAGGTTTTTCCGAATATGATATGAAGGATTAAAAATGCTCATACTCGCTGAAGGAAAAAAAATTCAAATCCATATTTCTCTTTCTTTCTCTACCTTCAAAGGTAGTATGCCTCTCTTTGAGTCAGGAAATTCATCTTAATCAGTTTCATCATCCATTCTATTTATATAAACCTTTAAGGTCTGTTTACATATTAATGAAAGTTGTTGCTTTTTTAGTGTGTAGGGAAAGACATAGAGGATTTGGAATACACTCCAAATCTTGAATTTGAAGGGTGCTTCAAAGTTACCAATGCTCAAAATGAGGTAGTTTATCTAAAGGTGCAAGTTCAGACTGGGTATCTATATTTTTCATGAATTTAGTTTATCTTTACTGGTTAAACTATTTATTAAAGTAGTGAATTGCTTCTTACCTTAGGGACCATTCAATCATACTCTGAGGTTTTTCTTCTAATAATGAAGTTCACTTTGGATTCTAGATATAACCCTGTAGATTAGCTAAAGTCCTTGAATTTGAATTGTGCTCATTTTATATCTCTCAATGTGTTGGAACTTTGTTGCTTTGAATTTCATTGAGATATTTTCTATTTCATATCAACATATCCAATACAGAAATTTTCTGAAGGCTATGGATGTTTTTTATGGTTTATCTGTGAAGAATGGTACTAAACCCTTCATTTGAATATAGAACTTTAAAGAATGATGTCTGATGGTTCCAGAAATGGCTCATTTATATTGTAGTTATATCAAGCATAAGCCTTTAAGAGAAAAATGTTAGTTTGGATAAATATAATCATCAACTCTATAAAAGGATAATGGAACTCACCTATGTTTTTGGGTGGTGCATTCAGTGCTTCTCTTTTCTGTTATTTATGTTAAATATTCATTCTCAATTTGCAGTTAAGCTCAAAATCATGTTTCATATTCATATAATAACCCCTTTTCTCTTCTTGATCATATATCAGGCTATTACAAAGGCAAAATTAGGTTATGATCCTTTGGAAGTCAATCCAAAAGACATGGTTCGATTTGCAAAGTATAATCCTCAGGTATGAGTAGGGTACAGTGCTTCTAAAAAACCTAACATACAAGTAGTTTTCTACCATCACCATCCACAGAGCTTTTGTCCTTTTTTGTTGTGTGTTCTTTTCTTTCTTTCTAGTGTATTTCACCCTCACATGTTCTAATAGGCATACAAGGCTAATGTTATATGCCCTAATAAACACCAATCTGACCCTGAGAAGTTATACAAGAACCACCTCCTTGAGAGTGAGACATACATTGGTGGCCATACGGAGTGCTTTGAAAGTGGCAATTTCAGATCTGATTTACCTATAAGTTTTAAGCTTGATCCATCTGCATATGATCTAAGTAGTTCTATTAGAGCAACTAGTGTAAGTTTTTGTGCATTTCATTTTTTCAGTGGATTCGTCTCATTACCTCAGAAATTAGTATTATTTGGTAGCCCATACTTTTGTGCACATTTTCCCTCTTCATCGTTTGTGAATCACTTTGACATCTAGCAGGTTCCCACATTACACACCCCTTATTTTATGGCCTTGAACACTTTTTTCACAAAACCAGATGACAAGACTACCCAATGCAAATATCATATCGATTGGGGTGCAATGTGAGCTAAATGTAAAAATTTTTGTTGATTAATCATGAATTGAAAAACTTAGAGCTTGGAAGAACTACAAGATAGGGGTATTTTTTTTGAATTGCTATGTAGTTCTTTCTAATTTGCTATGTAGTTTTTTTTCATATTTAGATCAATTTATAACTTTTCTTTGATGCCAGTTCATTTATTTTCTTTATTTTTCATGCTGACTCTTATATTCTGTTCATGCATCTGGCATTTCTTACTATGCAGCTCATCATTTGCAAACCTTCGATTTTGATGTCATTAATATTGATAATGTTCAACTATCTAAACATTCTTGTAAAATCAAATAATATTGTTTTATTTTTTATAATCAATTGTGTCTCCTAGTTATTTACTTGAATTTTGATCATGCAATTTGAACATTGTAAGGTGTAGTGTGTTATGGTCTCGAATTTTATTTTGGAACAATATGTGTGCTTTTTTGTTTAAACAATCAATAATATTTTAGTGACAGAATAGCAACGAAAACTTCATCGCAATTTTTTTATAATACTGGCTGAAAATAACAACGAAATTAGTAATTTCATTGCTAAAAATAGCAACAAAATTAATTTCTATTGCTATTTTTGACCAATTCATCGAATCTTACATTGGTTGGAATTTGCAACGGAATTTAAATTTCGTTACTAAATTTAGCAACGAAAATAATTTCTGTTGCTAAAAATAGCAACTGTCAATTTTATAACCAATTTTTTCGTTGCTAATTTTCATTGTCATTTTAGAATTTTTTTATAATGTTTACTAACTGCAACGATAATGGCCCGTGGCTAATCGAAGAAAAGGAGCTAACTCAAGCTTAATGGAAGGAACTTGCTCAGGACAAATGGAACCTCAAGAACCTGCTCGACCCTTATGGCTCTGAGCTTACCTCTTAGCAGAGAAGAGGTAGTTTTATTTTCTTTGTTGTTGAATGCTACTGATGCATTCTTTATAATTTGTTTCTTTTTTTTACAGTCATAAAGAAAAGAAACCGAGGAACCAAGATAATGAGGGCCAAGAGATAAAAGACTGCTGAAGCTGCTTTCAGCATGTCTTCCACTACGTTTGAGGTGATCCTAGCTCTCCTCGCTGAAGAAAGGCGGACTCCCATTGTGGTGGAGGTACCGGATGACTCGATCGCAGCCAATGTGGCAAGTGTTTGGGTTGCGAAGATCGATTTGAGCTCTCCTGCTGAAATGGAGGGGTTTGACCTTTCCGTCAAGAGAAAGAAGGGTTTGACCTCTGGATATTGATTGCCAAAGTCTACGAGTACTGGGAGGGAAAATGGAGAGAATACTCCACTAAAAGCGATGACTTTAATATCTTTGCGCATATGGTATCATGTGTGCCAAAAGAAGTAGCTCCCCTTATCGCACTGAGTTACGAGCAACCATCTGCTCACATGAAAAGGCATTATGTGGAGGTAAGTTGTAGTGTCTTGATTTCTTATTTGACGGATGTTGTAGTCGTTTGATGTTTGCTTGCTTTATCTATGTCATGGCAGGGCTTTTTACTGGTAGGTGCCACCATCACCAAGATGAACACTCTAATTGGCAAATGGCAACGGGCAGACTCTAACTACTGTGCCCTTCGATCAAAGATGGGTGAGGCCAAGCAGAAGGTCATCGAGGCTGAAAAATGGGCTGAAGAGTTGGTAAGCAAGATTGCCGAGCTGGAGGCTTCTTTAGCTCATAAGAGGGAGACCAGCCAGGTTTTTAAACTTGAGGTGAAGCAACTCAAGCTTAAAGAGGTAGAGCGGGAACGGTAAGATGCCGAGTGAGAAGAAAAAGAGGACGAGGTGCTGGCCAAAAAATGTATAGCTGTTAGCAGCAAAATTGCCTCAGTTGTAAAGGGAAAATATCCTGAGCTAGATCTATCTTTTCTAGATGATGTGTATCTCGATGAGGACTAATCTCTTATAATAGTTTTTCTTTATAAAAGTCCAAACTATATTTTTTTATTCTCTATGTTTAAGTTTTCCATTTTTGACCGAACTGTTTGAGTGAAATACCTAAGACATTCGTTTAAGTTTACCTTTTTAGTTGAACTTCTTACATAGAGGCCTTAGGCTTGTATCCAGTAGATCGACCTATCATATGAGCCACAATATTTCTTACGGCGATTATTCCGAACATGTTTGAACAAAAACACTTGATAAAGGATAGTGTAGAAAATAAGTTCGTTGAATCGAATACCTTGCATTAGATCTCAAATCACTTGGAAACGTGTGTTATATGGGCTGTGTTGGCAAAAATGACGAGCTCGTAGGCAGGACTACTATAGGCTTGACATCATTATTAATTTTGTTGGTTTTTTTATCCATTAGAAGTATAAGTTGTGAGGGCGGTATTCACCGAACTTGTAGTTGCCGTATGGCTATCTTGGCGAAATTGCCGAGCTTGTAAGCAAAAATGTTGTAAACTTGGGAAAATGAATACTCCTATTGAATCTGTTATTCATTACATGTGTATGTTCTGTGAGTGGGGAATCACTAAAGAACTTAGGATTGAAAATGAACTATCCTGGTTATAGTGTTGAACTTGCATGAATTGCATAAATACAGTTGAAACAGTGATGGTACCGAGCTAAGAAATAAAAACAAGTACAGCATGGTAAACATGCCAAGCTATTGATAATATAATTTGAGGTTTGACAGATTCCATGAGTGCAGGAGTATTTTGCTGGAGAGGTCTTCAAGTCTGTATGCCCTACCTTTGATGAATTCTCAAATTATGTAGGGCATTTCCCATGATCGTTTGTGCTGCGATCACCTTCTTCAAGACTAACTGTCCGATGTGAAAAGACTTCAGTCTCAATTTGCGATCATGGTATGATGCCATACGCTACTTGTATGCTACTGATTGGACTTGGGCGAGCTCCCTGCTTTCCTCTAACAGATCTAGGTGGTACAGTAGGTTGGCTTCATGTCCTTCATTATGTTGGAATGCCTTGATGCTCGGTACACCTACCTCACATGGAATGACTACCTCCGTGCCATGGGTTATAGCGAATGGTGTTAAGCCCATTTCTGCTTGGGGGGATGTCTGATATGTCCATAACACGTTGAGCTCGTCCACCCAAAGTGCTTTGGCTCCATCTAACTGCTTCTTGATATCGAAAAGGATGGTTCTGTTGGTCACTTCGGTCATTTCGTTGGATTGTGGACGATAGGTTGAAGTAAAGCTCAACTGGATGTTTAGCTCTGAGCAAAACATCTTGAAGGCCTGATAGTCAAAATGTTTGCCATTGTCAGATATAATAAAGTGTTGAATACCGAACCTTATGATGATATTCTTCTGTAAAAACTTGATGATGCTTGCCGAGGTAATAAAGGCGAGGGGCTCGGCTTCCACCCACTTTGATACGACCATAGAAAGGGCAATTCATGATGATTTCATCAATCAACATCACAAGCATAAAGTACTCATCCTTTTGGAAGCAAATGAAGAATTGGGCCAACTTGAGTCATAAAGGGCTTATGCAACTTTGAGCTTAATTGTACAAGTCATGTGCTTCATTTAAAAGTCAAATAACTCACTTAAGTTATATTATTAGAGGGCTAGGTGTGTGGGCTTCTTTTATGTTTAGTTTAGTTAGTTTGGTTATTTATTTTAGTCTTTATTTTAGGCTTTCATTTTAGGCCTATAAAGTTTATTAATTAGTTTTGTTTTAAGTGTGTTTAAGACTTATTTAGGCTTAATTGGCTTGTAAAAATCCAAGGAAATTCATGTAAGACCTTATTAGTATTTAAATTAGGGTTTTAAAGTGTGAATTAGGGTTAGCCACCTTATAAATAGGCTAACCTAGGTTGTAAACTTGATGATTTGAATCAAATTATAAATTTTTGAGAGTTTTCTCTTGGCTTAGCAGAAATTCTTTAGAGAGATTGCGAGATTGCTTGCTTTCTTTTTTATTGCATAAAAAATTAGGATTACTTATCAATCATTTGATTGTGGTATTTTCTATTCTTCTTATCCCGATTATTTGCATTATTCACGTGTTGTTTGGGGGTTCAATAGGGAGGGTGTTTGTCTTCTTTGTGTTTTGAGATCAAAGTGTATGTTCAAGGGATTTTGGGTTCTTTAACCTTGAGGTTTTGCATCATTTTGTATTAGAGCCAAAAGTAAGGTAAATTCCTATTTATCTTAGTGTTAAGTTTGTGTTTGTTTCTTTGATTTTCTTTATAGGCATGTCGAAATTAGTATTAGTAACATTCTGATTTTTATGTTCATTGTGTGTTAAATTTAGCCTTATTCTTTCATTACCTTTTGTTTTGATTCTTAGAAAAAGAAAAAAAATATTGTGTTACTCTTCAAGTACTGTTCATCGTTACTGTTCATGTAATGTTCATTAAAAAAAAGAAAGAAGAGAGAAAAATGTGAAAGAGAAAAAAATAGAAGAAGAAACAAATTAAGGAGCAATTGAGCAAATGTAGTTTATATAGCCTAAAGAAAATCCTAATCCTTTTATAAGTGGGAAAAACTAATCATTTTTGCTTTAGGATTTGGAGGGGCAGCATTTACATCTTTTCCAAACACAGTTGGGAATCCTTTAAAAGGTAGAAAAATTAATCCTTATTGCTTTGGGTTTAGGCTTTCAAGAATCATATTCCATATCTAAATTGGAATTACAATCCTAATCCTAGTTAGACAAGAATTTCTACTTGGCAAACATTTGTGCTATCCATTTATTATCCATTTGTGCCAATCATTTTTATCATTTGCTATCCATTTGTGCAACCATTTTAGGCAACTTTTTCATCATTTGTGTAACTATTTTTTAAAACTTTCCACTATTTGTGCAACCATTTTTAAAATTTTTTTCATCATTTGTGTAACCATTTTTGAAAACTTTTTTCACCATTTGTGCTATCATTTTTGAAAACTTTTGCCATCATTTTGCCATCACTTTGTCATCATTTTGCACACAACTTGACATACTAATCAAGTTTGTTACATCGATCGGTATAGTGAATAAATTGGTTCTAAATTGATTTGTTGTGCATGTTTTATACTTTATTTAGTTTTAATTGGTATCTTGTTGATTTCCTTTCTTTGTTGGGTAGCATATTTAGGTTCTATATTTGGTTTAATTTGTAGTGAATCAAATTCATTTATTTTATCCATATTGTCATTTTCCTTGATTCTTATTGCTTATTTCTTTGTTTTAATCTAGCTTTTGTTCCATTTACATTGTTAAGGTATCATTGCTTGTCCAATACTCTAATTTGATCATCAAGTGGTACACCACTCTTATCCGTGTATCACCTCCATTATATCTAGAATTTCTTTTTTAGTTTTGAGCTATCTTTTGTTGTTAGTTTCATTTCTTTGTTTTTCTTAAACATGTTCAAGTTTTTGATTTGTGATTTATATTCTAAAGTACAATTTTAAAGTTGTAAGCTTGAGTGGAAAAAGGCAAGAGAGTGTGAGATCAAATGAGAATAAAAGCCAATTTTTGAGAGATAAACATGAGTGTTTTGTGAGGATGTCTTATTACAAATCAAAGCGACATTTAAATCAAGATGAAAGAAATGCATTTAAGGAAGATATAAAGTTGTCAAGGCAAGACCTTAATAATATAGAATGGTTGGCTAGAAAATTTTTCGAACCACTCATTAGAATGGAGAAGAGCAAAGCGAAGAAAAGAAGGAGGAAGTTATTATAGAAGAAATAATTTATGAACCTGAAAGAGGTGATATAGATATGGGCTTTGATAGTGAGGTTAAACAAGACCATGAAGAGGATGTTGTTGATGAACTTGATGAGGAAAAAGAGGATTTGGGTGAAGTTGAAAATGTAGAGAATGCGGTAAATGAGGTTGTTTTAGAGGTAAAAGAGGATAATGATGTTGTGTATAATAGGAAAATATTTGAAAGTGAAGATGTCATTGATTGTTTGAGTGAGAATGAAAAAGCTGGTTTACTGGAGATGGAAGATTTGCATGTTACAATTTATCCTCTACTGCATAATGAGGATGAGGTGCACATGGGAAGTGACGAAGGTTAAAATCATATCACTGTATTAAATATTAACCATGTTTTGCATAGTTTTTTTGTTTATAACTTGCAGGATCATGATGAGTCCTTTAATGAAGAAGCATTCAAACTATTTCCACCAATGCCAAAGATCATTTATGAAGATGAATGTATCCCTTAAGTGTCAATTCCCAACTATTGCAAGACGAAAATTAGAGGATGAATCTTTTCTAAAGAGGGAGGGAATGATACGACCATAGAAAGGGCAAGTCATGATGATTTCATCAATCAAAATCACAAGCATAAAGTACTCATCCTTTTGGAAGCAAATGAAGAATTGGGCCAACTTGAGTCATAAAGGGCTTATGCAACTTTGGGCTTAATTGTGAAAGTCATGTGCTTTATTTAAAAATCATCATACCAAATGATGCGAAACCCCAAGGTTAAAGAATCCGAAATTCCTTGAACATACACTTTGATCTCAAAATACAAAGAAGACAAACACCCTCCCTATTGAATCTCCAAACAACACGTGAATGGAAATGCAAATAATCGAGATAAAAAGAATAAGAAAATGCCACAATCAAATGATTGACAAGTAATCCTAATTCTTGATGCAATAGAAAAAAAAGCAAGCAATCTCACAATCTCTCTAAAGAATTTCAACTAAGCCAAGAGAAAACTCTCAAAAGTTTACAATTTGATTCAAATCTTCAAGTTTACAACCTAGGTTAGCCTATTTATAAGGTGGCTAACCCTAATTCACAATTTAAAACCCTAATTTAAATACTAATAAGGCCTTACACGAATTTTCTTGGGCTTTTACAAGCCAATTAAGCCCAAATAAGTCTTAAACACACTTAAAACAAAACTAATTAATAAACCTTATAGGCGTAAAATGAAAACCCAAAAGAAAGACTAAAATAAATAACCAAACTAACTAAATTAAGCCCAAAAGAAGCCCACACGCCCAGCCCTTTAATAATACAACTTAAGTGAGTCATGTGATTTTTAAATGAAGCACATGACTTGTACAATTAAGCCCAAAGTTGCATAAGCCCTTTATGACTTAAGTTGGCCCAATTCTTCATTTGCTTCCAAAAGGATAAATGCTTGTGATGTTGATTGATGAAATCATTATGACTTGCCCTTTTTATGGTCGTATCACACTTGGTGAAATGGTCCACGACTACCACCAAAAACTTCTGTTGTCCCGTTACTTAGGGGAAAGGGACTAGTAATGTCAATCCCCCACTAGACGAAAGGCCATGGACTGTGGATTAGCCTTTGTCTTGCTGAACTGATGTGTAGAATGTTGGCAAACCTTTAGCACTTATCGCACTTTCGGACTAATGCTTTGGCATTTGCCTCTATGGTAGGCCAGTAATATCTCTACAAGAGTGTCTTCCGAGCTATGACCTGTGCTCTTTTATAGGCTTTATAAATCTCTTCATGAATTTCTCTAAGGACATAATCTCCTTCCTCCATGCTAACACACAAAGTCCAAAGACTTGAGAAAGATCGCTTGTACAACTTCTCTTTTAGCACGGCATATAAGCTCAATTTTCGGACTATCTTTCTGGCCTGCACCTGATCTTCCGGCAAAGTGCCAAAGTCAAATATTAATAAATAGGGAGGCACTATCCCACCATTGGCTCTTACAGTTGAATTTGATAAGTTTCATAAGTTGGTCATGAAACTGTTATGAATATGATATCTGCGATCTGTACTGAGCTATTTAGACAAGCCCTTTTAGCTAAAGTATCTGCCTCCATATTCTCTGTCCGTGGCAGCTGAGTGATCAAACAAGTGCTTTCGACTTCTTCCAGCTTTGCAAGGAGAGCGGACATCATTTCTTTTTATTAGATAATGGATGTGACACCCTACGTTTACTCAATTTTCTAATATTTTATTTCTATTATTATTACTTATTTGATGAAATTTTCAGAAGTATAACGGCTTAAAAATCATGATACCCAAACTTGTAAAAATTTAAATTACACTCCCAATAATAATTTCCTCCACCTTCCGAACTTCAACCAACAACACATCATTTCTAAATTTACTCTCACCCAAATATATCTCAAGCATACAATCACATACATCCACACACATGAATTGCACTATGTCATAGTATCATTTAATTTACATGCCATATTTATATATACATATTTATAAAGCCTATTACAATTTGTACAACCTAGTCTAAAAACAAAATGTCAAAGGAATCCCACATGTACATGCCACAATCTTTTTCTTCAAATTCCTTCATTGTACTTGTCATTGCACGTAGTTAAAACTAAATCATACGTTAAGCAAACTTGTCACTTAGTGATAGATGCACTTACTTAAAATCTCATCTAATTAATTTATTGCTTAATTTAAGCAATATTACCAATTTGCCATTTAAAAATTTTATTTGTCAAATTAATTCAAAATTAATTATTTTTATATTATAATTTATTCTTAATTACCTTAATAATAATTTTTTCTCACTAATCTTCATTTATTTACACAATTATGAAAAAAAAATATAAATTTAAATTAAGTCCTTAAAGTTTGAGTTTTTCTCAATTTTGACCAATTTGACCTCAATTTTGATCTGGTTGATTTTTTTGACTTCTAATTTAATTTGAATGCATAAATTATATTTTAGTCCCTTAGAATTTTTTTAAGGATGACAAATTACTGTTTAGTCCTTGAACTTCATTTTAATTACGATTTTACCCTTTTAGGTCCGTTTAGCTATTTTGATATCATTATTCACCCTTTTCACTTTAAATTATAATTTTATCCCTGGTTTATCACATAATTATCATTTTACTCCTGTTTGACTTATAAATATCATTTTTCATCTTATTTATTGATTATTGATATTTATAATATATTTAATATGATAATTATCTTTTTATCACTGTTTACATGTAAAATTATAATTTTGCCCCTAGTTGTCACCAATGGGAAACCATGAACCGGATAAGCGAGATGGATATCCAATAAGCTAAAGTGAGCATATAGCCAGGATATGAAACCATCTCCAGTAATATCATATAATAAGCCAGCTATACTATCATAATGCATCATAATCATATCTCGTGGTACAAATCTTCATATACTCATGATTTCCCACGGTATATATAATTATATGGGTAAATACTATCCTAAAGTTCTAGATCACCAACTGAATACTAAGGACATTATCAAATTTCATATCCCTTCACATTTTTATACCATTATTTGTTCTCATCATATTATACTAACTGCATTATGCTTTTAGTGGCATTCATATCGGCTTCTTAATCATAAATTCCTCACACGTGGTTATTTTTATGAGAATTCAACTTAACCATGCCATTCCACATATACAAATCATTCGGCCAATAAGCAAAGTCATACTTGCCAAATATTTCTTCCTCTCATTTCAAGCTATATGTAGTTGTCTATCCATTATAAATCATAATATAGTGAAATATGCTATATCCACATAAAAATTCTCAAGTTCGAATAAGTTCCACCATTATATATGTAACTATTACAAAATCAAGGATATACCTCATCTTTCATTTTAATCAACATTTTTACCTTTCTTATGTCTTAATATGTCTAATTACTATGAAATACTCAATTAAATGTCAAATTATATTAAGGTACCATAAGGTACCCAATTTGGCCACTTGAGCTCCGTTTCCTTTTTATTTAATTTCTTCACTAATTTAAGTTTCTAATAACTTAATTTAGCATTATATCATATTATCTTAATTTATTTCACTATTACATGCGATTTGGTATAATTACATAATATAGATTTTATAAGAAATTCAACTCAAATAGTGAAATTTAATGTAAATTGCATCCACTAACCTCAATTTGGCTTGATTTACTCCTATTTTTTCTTCTCTTTTCCTTTTTCCTCTTTGCTTTTCCCTTCCTCTTGTTTTCTTCTTTTGGTCGAAATTAAGAGAAAGGAATTCATGAGTTTAAATGCTGATTTTAAGCAATTAAAAGTTATTACAATACTTTCCTAATCATGCTCTACATGCTCATATAATTTCTCCAATTAATTTCACCTAAAATCAATAAAACCACCAAATTAGGTAAAGTTTCTCTTGATGGAATATGACATGGTATGAATGTGATGATAGCACAGCGGAAAAACAAAAATTTTTATCATACATACCATACAATTCCAAAGCAAGAAACGAAACATGCAATTTTAGGATTGTAGAACTTACAACTTTTGATGCCTTTTCGAAAATTGAATTTGGTGATGCCCAGCAACTAAGATGACTTTATCCGCCTTAGATCTTGATCACCAATGCCAAGGAACAACCTTTTACGCCACTCCCTCTATTCTCACACACACAATTGCACCGATGGCTTAAAATCGAGATTGCTAGCTCTCTTTTACGGTATTGTGTAAAGACAATGGTTTAAAGTTACAAAATATGATTTTGTACTTCTCTTAGGTTGCTATTACTACCCAAGATCACAAGAGAATGAGGAACTATCCTTTCTCCTTGTGAAAATTGGCTAAAAGAAATTCTTGAGAGAGAGAGAGAGTTTCACGCAAAAACCATAGAGAAAACCCTAGCATCTCACGTTTTTCCCACATTCAAATATATATTCTTTTTATTTTAAGTGATAAGTTTAAAATCAAATACTTAAAGATAATTAATTTTAGCCTTTATCACTTAATTAAAAATAAGTAATATTTATTGATAAAAACTTTTTTAATTTATCCAAGATAAAAACAAAAGACATTTAATCAAATAATATCATTTAATTTAGGATAAAAGATAAGACATTTAAATCTAATAAACCACTTAAATAAAACAATACATGTGCCGAAATTCCTTGGTATTTCCCTAGGAATTTCGGCCACATCAAATTCCATTTAAATGATTTAATTAGATAAATATATCTTTAGGCTTTACTACTCAATTCATTAAATTAATACATGACATTTAATTAATTGAAATTAAACCTTGTGGGATGAATTTCTCTCTCTCATGGGCCAAGGTCCAATAGCAATCTAATAACCCATTACACACATTAATTTGACTTTAATTAAAAGCCCAAATTAATGTCCAATACTTAATTTAAATATTTTAAGCCCATTGCTTTGTGTGCGATCCTATAAGTCCATTTAATGTTGGCAATGAATTAATAAATTAATTCAAAGGCTATATATATTCTCTAGCAAGATATTATAGCATTCCAAATTAAATGAAAATGCATATGGCATTTAGTGACCTAATGCAATTTTGCATAGTCCCTTACCCATAAATATCAGAATTAATATAAGGCATGAAACTAGTCATCCTTATATATATTGATTCCTTTCTTGATATTTCAGTGACACTGAACTCTCAGATAAATAATGATTACTCATTATTTCATCTCGGTATGGCCATACACTTCTCAGTTCACTGATCAAGTGGCCGGTGATATTATCTCTCTTATCGAGAGGGGTAATCCCTTCACTTCTCTCATGCTCTCTAACATGAATCAATGCATACCCAATCATACCTGTACTTGTCACTCTGTTACGAGCACGTTAGGTGTATGTCAAAGTACACAGTAATTAATAAAGAGTTTTATAGAGATTTCAGGTCTAAGAACTCCGATACAAAACTTGCATATGAGAAACACTTATGACTTGTACCATGCAGTGTTCTCATGAGCGGATTGTATCCAGATACCATGTTCTTTAACATGTATCTATGATCTCTGATTGACACTCTTGTCCTAATGATCCGTAAGACAGAACTCATAATATCAGAGAGAGCATACTAGTCTTAATTCATTGTTATTCCCATAACAATGACTGACTAGGGATATTTAGAATGAAGTCTCATTTGTTTCAAGGTCTTACAACCATGTGCCTTACACATGATAACTTAAATCGAAACAACATTCTTGGACAGTTCTATCAATTGATATGTACATGAATACAATGGATAAAACAAATGCCTCATTTTATTAATTGAAGTATTTTATTACAATGCATTGGGGCTAGGGCTTACACTAACATCTCTCACCTTAATCCATTGATTTCTTGACTCCTCTTGATGCAAATCTCTTTTTAGGTTAAAGAGGAGGTAATTAAGTATCTAAGTACGAAATTTGAGTTTTGGATTTGGAGAGAGAAGGCTTGTATGAAGCAAAAATGGAGGAGAGGGAAACAAATGCTAGGTTCGGGTTTGGGTGAATAAACAAGGGAAAAATCTAAAAATTTTGATAGATTTTATGATTTTTCTACACCCTTCCACTTTGTCTTTTAGTGAGTATAAGGAATGGCCAAGATTGATTCTCTACACACCAATTTATTTTAGCTTTGCTTGTACATGATTATAACTTCCTATTAATGAATCCCACATCCTTTTATGCTCAAAATTTTCGAGTTAGGCCTATTAGTTAACCCGATCTCGATTTTGTCTTGAATATTGAATTTTCGTTTCCTAAATTTGAATATCCAAAAATTTTACCTTGCATGTCCTAGCATGTTTAAGAATACGTGGTTAAAATTTCAGCCCATTCTGACATCATTTCGGTATTCTTCTGGCTTTGATGGTCTGGCCAGTCGGTCCAAAATTTGAGATCTCGAAACTGCCAGAAAACTTACTTTTCACTTCTAATAGGTCATTTAGGTTATTCCCAATATATTTATGCAACTGAAATAATTTTTAAAGGTCAATATGCTAATTCAGAGTCTGATTAAACTTTCGATCAATCCTTTTTACGATATCGAGTAAAAACTTCTCTGTCCCATTTAAGGGTTAATTTAAGCTTGTTTTCTTCTAAAATTATACCATTAGACTCCTTTTAACATCTACTTTTATTAAATACTCTTAAGTTAAATTGTCCATCGGGTCACCCATCCTCAAATTACCCTAATTCGGGCACATTTAACCTTTATACTTTCTTCGATTTTTCTGTCTTATTCAATTTTGATTATCTCAAAATTTATCTTAGGATAATTATTTATTCTCTACTTCATACTATACATGAAAGATGCAAAATTGAGGGTGTTATATTACTCCTACACTAATTAAAATTTCATCCTCGAAATTTACCTAAATTGAACAAGTGCGGATATTGCTGTTTCATGATCTCTTCAGGTTCCCAAGTAAGTTCTTCTACATTGTGGTGCGTTCATAGAACTTTAATCAATAGGATCTGCTTGTTCCATAGTTGTCTGATTTTTCATGCCAAAATTCTCATCGGTTTTTCATCATAGGATAAGTCAAGCCTTAGCTGAATCTCCTCTGGTGTAATGATATGGGAAGGATCTGAATGGTATCTTCGTAGCATAGAAACATGACATACATCGTGGATCCTTTCCAATTCCAAAGATAACTTTAACCTGTAAGCCACTGGTCCCACATGTTGTATCACTTCGTAGGACCCAATAAATCTGAGATTGAGCTTGCCCTTTTTGCCAAACTGGAGAACTTTTCACCAAGGTGAAACTTTTAGAAATAACTTATCTCCCACATTGAATTTTATGTCTCTTCTCTTCAAATTTGCATATGATTTTTGTCAGTCTATTGCTGCTTTCAAGTTGTCTCTGATCAATTTCACTTTCTCTTCAATTTCCTTAATCAAGTCAGGTTCTACTAGCTTACTTTCACTCAATTCTATCCAACATAAAGGTGTTTCACATTTTTCCCATATAGTTCTTCATATGACACCATTTTAATGTTAGACTAATAGTTGTTATTGTAGGCAAATTCTGCTAATGAAAGGTTTTTCTCCCAGTTACCGTTAAATTCCAGTACACAGCATCGTAGCATGTCTTCTAATATTTGTATCATTCACTTAGATTGGCCATCTGTCCATGGATGAAAAGTTGTGCTATAATCCAAATGAGTTCCCAATGCTTCTTGAAACTTCTGCCATAATCTAAAAGTAAATCGAGGATCTTTATCTAAAATTATAGAAACAGGTATGCCGTGAAGTCTCACAATCTCATTCACATAGATTTCTGCAAAATTGGATAAGGAGAAATCTGATCTCACAGGAAGAAAATAAGCTGATTTGGTCATTCTATGTACTATCACCCAAATATAATTACGCTACTTCTTGGTAAGTGGCAACCTTAACATAAAATTCATAGTGATCCGCTACCATTTCCATGCTGGTATGGTGATGGGATGCAATAACCCCAATGGAACTTGGTGTTTAGCTTTTACTTGTTGGCATATCAAGCATTTAACATATCAAGTATTTAGCTATAAAATCTGCTATTTTCCTCTTCATTCCTGGTCACCAATAAGTTATCTTCAGTTCTTGATATATTTTGTTGCTACCCTGTTGCATGGTGTAATGGCTACTGTGAGCTTCAATCAGAATGTTTTTCTTTAATTTTGCATCATTTGGTACACATACTCTACCTTTATAGTAAAGACATTCATCACGACCAATGGAAAATTTAATGCCTTTACCTACTTACATTTGAGGATGAGAAATAATAAAGGCTAACCTATCGTCCTGCCTCTAAGCTGCCTTTACTTGTTGAAGCCAATTTGATTTTAATTGCATTTCAGCTACAAGTGCTCCATCTTGTGCTACATTAAGCTTTACCTTCATAGCTCGTAATGTCATTAAGTATTTTCTGCTAAGTACATCAACCACCATATTTGCTTTGCGAGGATGGTAATCTATCAAGCAGTCATAGTCTTTAATGAGTTCCAACCATCACCTCTATCTCAAGTTAAGATCTATTTGTGTAGGTAGATATTTTAAGCTTTTATGGTTAGTGTAGATGTAGCATTTTTTCCCATCTATGTAATGTCTCCATATTTTCAAAGCAAACATAATAGCTGCTAACTCTAGGTCATGGGTAGGATAGTTTCTCTCGTGTGGTTTTAACTATCTGGAAGCATAAGCCACTACTTTTCCTTCCTGCATAAGCAAACACCCCAACCCATTTTTGGAGGCATCGCTATAAATGACATATGGTTTACTTGAAGTAGGTTGTGTAAGAATAGGAGCTTTAGTCAACATACTCTTCAATTTCTCAAAGCTCTCCTAACATCTTTCAGTCCACTCAAATTTGGTATTCTTCTGTAAAAGCTTAGTAAGTGGGGAAGCTATCATGGAGAATACCTTCACAAACCTCCTATAATATCCAGCTAACCCAAGAAAACTTCAAACTTCAGGGAAATTTTTGGGTGGCTTCCATTCAAGGATGGCTTCATTCTTCTTAGGGTCTACCTTAATGCCCTCTGCCGATACCATATGGCCAAGAAAGGTGACTTCATTCAACCAAAATTCACATTTGCTGAATTTAGCATATAGCTACTTGTCTTTCAATGTATGCAGTATAATTCTCATGTGCTGATCATGTTCTTGTAGTATTTTAAAATATACCAGAATGTCATCAATGAATGCCACTACAAATTAATCTAGGTATGGATGAAAAATGTGATCATATCCATAAATGCGGTTGGTGTATTGGTGAGGCCGAATGGCATAATTATAAACTCATAGTGCCCATATTAGGTGCGAAAAGCAATTTTTGGAATATTTACTTCCCTTACCCGAGCTAGTGATAATCCGACCTCTAATCAATATTTGAAAACGAGCTGGCACCCTTCAATTGATCAAATAAATCATCAATTCTCGGCAATGGAAATTTATTTTTAATAGTGACTTTGTTCAACTGATTGTAGTCAATGCATAGCCTAAGGGATCCATCTTTCTTCTTCAAAAATAATACTGGACCTCCCCAAGGAGAAACACTCGGATGGATAAAACCCTTTTCTAATAATTTTTGCAATTGAATCTTCAACTTTTTTAATTCAGACTGTGCCATACGATAAGGAGCCATTGCAATAGGTGCTGTACCTGGCAACACATTGATTGTGAACTCAACTTCCCTTTCTGGAGGCAATCCTGGTAAGTCATCAAGAAAGACATCAGGGAAGTCTTGGATTATGGGTACATCACTAAGTTTTAGGTTTTCTGCTTTAGCTTTAGTTCAAAGGCTAAATAAGTTGCACACCCTTTTCTAATACACCTATGTGCTGCAGTAGCTGAGATAACATTGGATAGAAAATCGGATCATTCCCCTACAACTGTAATTTCTTCATTTTTTTGGAGTTTTAAAGTGATTATTTTTAAATGACAATCAACTATCACTTGATATTGGTGAGGCCAATCCATCCCCAATATAATATCAAACTAGTGGAATGGAAGTTCAATTAGATTTGTAAGGAATATAGCCTGTTGTATCTGGATAGGACAATCCCTATATATTTTGTTCACGATCACACTGTGATCCAATGGGTTTCTTACCAAGATATCCTGGTCTAATTGTGCTTTTTCTAACCCCTTTTCCTATACAATTCTAGTACTCAAGTAGAAATGTGTGGGCCCGGGATCTATCAATGCACAAACAACATCATCAAACAAATAGAATTTACCTACAATCACATCTGGTGTGTCCTAGTCCTCCCAAGCTCTCATTGCATAATTCCTGGAACACTACCTCGAGTGGATGTAGCCCCACTAAGTCTTCCTCTACCTCTACCTTGTAATGAAGTAGTGGCCTATCTATGAATAAGAGCCTATACAGCTGATGTAGTAGCCTGTGCCTGTGCATGAGGATAATTCCTCTAAAACTTCTCCCTGGACCTATACCTCCAGCATGCATCTATCAATCTCCATCACTTGCCATGATGGCGACTTCCACAGTGCTCACATCATGATATTTGATATCTAGCTGGACCCTAATTTCGAGAGGCATTCCCTACAGATGTTGTGGATGGTTCTGCTCGAGCTGTAGTACATTAAGTAGCTGCTGGTGTAGCTATGGAGTTCTATGGAGTAGTTGCAGTGGAACCATTAATTCTTTTACTAGATCCGCTACCAACGACTCCTGCTGATGATCTTCTTATTTGCTATAATCAGGCATGTCTATTTACTTCTGTTGGTTAATGTATTTTATTAGATACTAGGTTGTAATTAAGGGTAGAATAGTAATTTTTCTTTTACTACTTGTATACCTATAAATGTACCTTTGTATCATTATTTTAGGATAATTCGAGATAATAGAAACTCTTGAGTTCACAAAATCTTCATACTATCAGAGCCATTGCCATTTCGAAGGTCGAGTTAACTCCTTTTCGCAGTCGGTTTGTTTTCGATAACCTCTATTTTTTCGACGAGTCTAGAGGGTCATGTTCCAGACCTCCTCTTTTGACACCGCCCCTATAGGAAGGTATATCGGGTGAAGATCGACCAGTGTCCTGGTTTTTGGCTCCATCAGAAGCCGCGCGTGAGCTAACGCGCCGATCAAAGGATTCTACCCTTTCCCCATGCACCGGCGCGTGTGGCACGTGCCACCACCTCCGGTAACCTTTTGCTGCCATTTTTTCCGCCAACCTTCTCGTCGCCCTTTTTTGCCTCCAACCCACTGATCTTCGGTGACTTCTGACCACTTTGATTTTTGGGTCACGCATGAACAGGTTCTGTTTTCCTGAGTTAAATTTTTTCCTGCTGTTTTTTGATCCTTTTCTGGCTTTTTCATTATGTCAAATATTAAGGATGATCATAAGGAGGTTGAGAAACATCATTCCATTAATGACAGTCCCTATTCTCAAATTAGCCCAGTTAAACTTAAGGGGAGCAGTACTTATTTAGCTTGGTTTAGATCATGTTTATTGTCAATCAAGGCTAGAAGGTTGCAGGCTTATATCGATGGAAGTAAAAAACCACCATCTGTCACCAATCCTAATTTTAATCAATGGGACTCAGATAATTCACTAGTTATGTCTTGGCTCCTAAATTCGATGCATCATAAGATCTTTAGACAATATTTATTGCTTGACACTACAAAGAAGATATGGAAAGTTGCAAAAACCACCTACTCTCGAATGAGAAATGATACTCGTATCTCTGAACTCAGGAACAAAGTTCATGGTACAAAATAAGGTGAGCTTACTGTTTTAGATTATTTCTCTAAATTGGGTAGTTTATGGCAGGAACTGGATTATTATCAGGACTTTCAAGCAAAATGTGTTGATGATGCGGTGCTGATTCAAAAGATGATTGAAAAGGAAAGGCTTTATGATTTTTTGGCTGGTTTAAATCTTAAATTTTATCAAGTACGAGTTCAAGTTATTGGCAGAACTCCTTTTCCTTCACTTGAGGAGGCACATTCTTTAATTCAGCAGGAAGAGACCAGGAGAGGTGCTATGCTTTATACTACACTTATTGACAAGTTGGGTTTGACTACCCATATCTCTCTTGAGCAACCAAAAGGGATTCTTTTTGATAAAGATCATTTTCTCTGTGATTAGTGTGGTAAGCCAAGGCACACTAAAGAGACTTGCTGGAAGTTGCATGGGAGACCTAGTAGGTGCCATGGGGGAAAACGAGTTAATCCAATAAGGGCTCGAGCATATGTGTTAGAAACAGTGGAATCATCTAAGGAGTCGGCTTCAGTTGAGAGTCTCTCCTCTGATGAGATTTTGCATTTCAGGTGTCTCCTGTCTCAGTTTACTCCTTCCTCCAGTGCGACCTCTAATTTAGTCAAGTCAGGTACTACTTTCTCTCATCATAACTCATGGATTATTGATTCTAGTGTGAATAGACATATGACAGGAACTTCAAAAGGCTTTCTTAACTATTCTCCTTGTTTAAAAAAGGGATAGTGTCAGGGTGAATGATGGGTCATTAATCCCTATTTCTGGGACAGGTTCTGTTGTCTGTACTCCTAATATTAAATTATCTTCTGTTCTTCATGTTCCTCAATTCCTCGTCAATCTTTTATCTGTTAGTGCTATCACTAAAACTCTTAACTGTAAGGTTGAATTTTTTTTCTTCTGATTTTTGTATTCTTTAGGATCTTCAAATAGGGAAGAGGATTGGCAGTGGTAGAGAGCATGATGGCTTATATATGTTGGAAGATAGTAAAGAGTTGGCTCTTTTTGGGGGGTATCAGGATGTCAACCAGGAGATCATTCAGTGGCAAAGACGATTAGGACACCCGTCATTTTTTTTTAGAAAAACTATATCCTAGTTTATTTGCTAGAACTCGGTTTGATTCTTTATTTTGTGATACTTGTGAGTATGCTAAACATACTAAAAACTCGTATCCTTTGAGTGATAATAAAGCCAGTGAGCCATTTATGATTGTTCATTCTGATGTTTGGGGGCCTACACAAACTGTCTCTTTGTCTGGAAATCGATGGTTTGTTACTTTCATTGATTTTTGCACTAGAATGACTTGGGTGTATTTGATGAAAGCAAAGAGTGATGTTTTCTCCTGTTTTTAATTTTTCCATAAAATGGTTGCCACCCTATTTAATGCTAAAATAAAAGTTTTGCGGTCTGATAATGGGACAAAATATATGGATAGTAGGTTTGGTACTTATTTGGAGTCTCATGGGATTATTCACCAAACTAGTTGTTCTTATACTAATGCTCAAAATGGTGTAGTTGAAAGAAAAGATAGGCATTTGTTAGAAGTTGCTAGATCACTTATGTTTACCATGCATGTTCCAAAGTCATATAGCGGGGATGCTATACTAGCGGCTGCCTTAACTGGGAAAACTGACTATACTGTTCCACCAAAGATTTTTGGATGTGTTTGCTTTGTTCATACTAGGAATATTGGGAAATTAGATCCGAGAGCACTAAGATGTGTGTTCGTTGAAAATTCTCCAACTCAAAAGGGATATAAGTGTTATCATCCTCCATCTAGGAAATTCTATGTGAGTATGGATGTTACCTTTCGGGAGTTTGAACCTTATTTTGGCAGTATCCAATCACCTCTTCAGGGAGAGAATAGTGAAAAAGTGGTGATGAATGTACCTGTGCTACCTCAGGATCTAGTTCAAAGAAAAAATGAAGGGATTGTTATTCAGGAGTAGAATTTTGATGTTCAGGGGGAGGAGAATGTTGGTGTTGGTGGTCACTTAGATAGACCTGACTTGTTGAGATACTCGAGGAAGAATAGGTTTGAAGAAGCCATCATGCATTCTACACTGCCAGAATCCTCGGGTGAGTCACTTCTTGATTATGATTTATCTCTTGATTCTGATTTAAATTTGCCTATTGCATAAAGGAAAGGAGTCAAGTTGTGTACAAAACATTCCATCTCTAACTTTGTCTCTTATGATTCTTTGTCTCCTTCCTATAGAGTCTTTGCCTTGTCTCTTTTCTCTATGTTTATTCCACAGGATTGGAGAGAAGCTATCAAGGATCCAAAGTGGAGAGAAGCTATGGTTGAAGAAATGAAAGCCCTCTCTAAAAATGAAACCTGGGAACTAGTTGCATCTTCAGACAAAAAGTTAGTTGGTTGTAAGTGGGTGTTCACAATAAAACACAAAGTTGATGGTTCAATTGAAAGATTTAAAGCTAGATTAGTGGTAAAGGGATTCACCCAGACTTATGGAGTTGACTATCAGGAGACATTTGCACCAGTTGCTAAAATAAATACCATTAGAATCTTGCTATCTTGTGCAGCTAACTTGGATTGGGATTTGCTGCAATTTGATGTGAAGAATGTATTTCTTCATGGGGACCTGGAAGAAGAGGTTTATATGGAGATTCCTCTTGGTTTTGATGATAAGAGAACACAAGGAAAGGTGTGCAGACTGAAGAAAGCCTTGTATGGGTTGAAACAATCTCCGAGAGCTTGGTTTGACAGATTCAGCAAAGCTATGGTATCCTTTGGTTATCAGCAAAGTAATGCTAATCATACCCTCTTTATGAGGCATTCCAAGGATAAGATCACTCTTTTCATTATTTATGTTAATGACATAGTGATGACAGGGGATGATAAAGAAAAAATGATTCGATTGAAGAAGCTCTTAATTCAGGAGTTTGAAATCAAGGATCTTGGAAAGCTACAATATTTCTTGGGAATTAAAGTTTCCAGATTAACCAAAGGGATCTTTATTTCTCAAAGAAAATATGTTTTGGATCTTTTGGATGAAACTGGTATGTTGGGATGCAAACCAATAGATACACCCATTGAAAGTAACCATAAGTTACAAACAAAGACTGAAGGTTCAGTTGATAAGGACAAATATCAAAGATTGGTCGGTAGACTTATCTATTTATCCCACACTAGACCAGATATTGCTTATGCAGTTAGCTTGGTGAGTCAGTTTATGCATGATCCAAGAGAATCTCATCAACAAGTTATTTTTCGCATTTTGAGGTAATTAAAATCAACTCCAGGAAGAGGTATTCTTTTTTCAAAAAATGGTCATCTAAGAATTGAAGCTTTCATAGATGCAGATTGGGTTGGATCTTTAGATGATAGAAGATCAACCTCTGGTTATTGTACATTTTTGGGAGGTAACTTAGTCACTTGGAGAAGCAAGAAACAAAGTGTAGTTGCAAGATCAAGTGCATAAGTAGAATATAGAGCTATAGCTCAAGGTGTTTGTGAGTTGTTATGGTTGTAGAAGTTATTAGCAAAGTTGAATTTGGCTAAAAGGAACCGACTATTTTTGTATTGTGACAACAAAACTGCAATCAGTATTGCGCATAATCCAGTTCAACATGACAGGACAAAACATATTGAAATTGATCGACACTTCATCAAAGAAAAATTATCTAATGGTGTTTTAAGCTTATTTCATGTAACGTCGAATAGACAATTAGCTGACGTTTTTACAAAAGGACTGATGGAATATGACATGGTATGTTTGTGATGATAGCACAGCGGAAAACAAAAATTTTTTATCATACAGACCATACAATTTCGAAGCAAGAAACGAAACATGCAATTTTAGGGTTGTAGAACTTACAACTTATGATGCCTTTGGAAAATTGAATTTGGTGATGGCCAGCAACTAAGATGACTTTATCCGCCTTAGTTCTCGATCACCAATGCCAAGGAACAGCCTTTTACGCCACTCCCTCTATTCTCACACACACACTTGCACCGACGGCTTAAAATCGAGATTGCTAGCTCTCTTTTAAGTATTGTGTAATGGCTATAGTTTGAAGCTACAAAATTTGATTTTGTACTTCTCTTAGGTTGCTATTACTACCCAAGAACACAAGAGAATGAGGAACTATCCTTTCTCCTTGTGAAAAATTAGGCCAAAAGAATTGAGAGAGGGAGATATGAAATTCACGCCAAAACCATAGCAATTAGGGTTTTTCGCCAACTTCTATATCTTTTAGGGTTTTATATCTTTTTAATATATATGCTTATCCTTTGGCAAGTCTTTAATCTAAATTCAACTATCCTAAGATAATTAATTCAAACTCTATCACTTCCTAAAGATAAGTAATATATTTTGAATTAAACTCCTTTGAATTTAAAATTCAAATTTGAAATAAAACATAAGACATTTAATTAAATGAAATCACTTAATTTAAATAAATAGCATGTGCCGAAATTCCTTGATTTTCCTCATGGAATTTCGGCCACTTCATTAAATATATAAGTGATTTAATTTAATTTAAATTCCTTTAGGCTTTAATACTCAGTTAACTTAATTAACACAAGATAATTAATTAATTGAAATTAAACCTTGTGGGCTGAATTTCTCTCTCTCATGGACCAAAGCCCAATAGCAATTTTATAACCCATTACATACATTAATTTGACTTTAATTAAAAGTCCAAATTAATGCCCAATACTTAATTTAAGTATTTTAAGCCCAATGCTTTGTGTGCGATCCTATAGGTCCATTTAATATTGGCAATGAATTAATAAATTAATTCAAAGGCTATATATATTCTCTAGCAAGATATTATAGCATTCCAAATTAAATGAAAATGCATATGGCATTTAGTGACCTAATGCAATTTTGTATAGTCCCTTACCCATAAATATCAGAATTAATATAAGGCATGGAACTAGTCATCCTTATATATATTAATTCCTTTCTTATTATTCCAGTGACACTGAACTCTCAGATAAATAATGATTACTCATTATTTCATCTCGGTATGGCCATATACTTCCCAGTTCACTGATCAAGTGGCCGATGATATTTTCTCTCTTATCGAGAGGGGTAATCCCTTCACTTCCCTCATGCTCTCTAACATGAATCAATGCATACCCAATCATACCTGTACTTGTCACTCTATTACGAGCACGTTAGGTGTATGTCAAAGTACACAGTAATTCATAAAGAGTTTCATAGAGATTTCAGTTCTAAGAACTCCGATACAAAACTTGCATATGAGAAACACTTATGACTTATACCATGTAGTGTTCTCATGAGCGGATCGTATCCAGATACCATGTTCTTTAACATGTATCTATGATCTCTGATTGACACTCTTGTCCTAATGATCCGTAAGACAGAACTCATAATATCAGAGAGAGCATACTAGTCTTAATTCATCGTTATTCCCATAACAATGACTGACTAGGGATATTTAGAATGAGGTTTCATTTGTTTCAAGGTCTTACAACCATATGCCTCACACATGATAACTTAAACCGAAACAACACTCTTGGATGGTTTTATCAATTGATATGCACAGGAATACAAAGGATAAAACAAATACCTCATTTTATTAATTCAAAGTGCTTTATTACAATGCATTGGGGCTAGGGCTTACACTAACAAGGACTCGGTAGTCGAGCTTTCCGCACCATAGTTTGCAAGTTAGGCATGTGTAATATCTTTACACCAACTTGAAGGGGAGTGTTGGTTAATGTATTTTGTTAGATAATAGGTTGTAATTAAGGGTAGAATAGTAATTTTTATTTTACTACTTGTATACCTATAAATATACCCTTGTATCATTATTTTAGGGTAATTCGAGATAATAGAAACTCTTGAGTTCACAAAATCTTCAACTTTTTCAAACTGAATTGTTTCCATTTTAATTGCTACATCAACTAATTCTTATTGGTGTATTGCTGAACCGCTAGCACTTTCCTAAGATCATTATGAAGCCCCCTTTAAAAAAGCTGACACATCTTATCTGGAGGAATTCGATAATCTTTCATGTAAAAGCTAAGTCTCTCAAACTTTCGATCATACTCTTGCACCGTCTAGGTACCCTAGCGTAGCTGCCAAAATGCCTCCTCCATAGACCTCTAAAACTGTTAATAAAAATAATCCCAGGCGATCTGTTCTAATGGAGTGTGGCACTTGATTGTGTCCCACCAACATAAGCTGGATCCTGGAATAATGCCACTGCTCCCTCTAACTTGTCTTCTGGTGGGCTGTGAGTAATTTCAAATAACCTTTCAATTTTATTTAGCCATTCTTTGGCTTCCATGGCTGTAACCTGTTCTCGACCGTAGAAATCTTCTGCACCTAACCTTTATAATTATTCTAGGATGGATCTTCTAAATAGTTGAGGTGGTGGTTGTTGCTGAGGTTGAGAAGAGGTTGGGGCCTAAAATCTCTGAAAGAACTCCGCCATTACCTGCATAAAATCAACTGGGGCAGAAGGCGAAGGTGATTGTGGCACTGGTGTCGAAGTAGGCTGTTGTGATCTATCACTTGGTATTGATTCTTGCACCTCTAGGCTTGCTGAAGCCTCACTCTCAGCATCACTCATCAGCTCAGCTATTTGTCTGGAATCAAAAGCCATGGCCAATACTAAAATACACAAGGGACATAAACAATTTAAATTTCAAATTCACATAACAATCATATGGCATGTACATATGCTCATTCATTCACCTAGTCAGTATCACTCATATTGACTCTGATCTTAGGGCCACCTACACCTGGCTCTGATACCATTAAATGTGATACCCTACATTTACTCAATTTTCTAATATTTTATTTCTATTATTATTACTTATTTGATGAAATTTTAGACAGCATGAAGGTTTAAAAATCATGCTATACAAATATGTAAAAATTCAAATTACACTCCCAATAACAGGTTTCCTCCACCTTTCGAACTTCAGTCAACAACACAATACTTCTAAATTCAGTCTCACCCAAGTATATCTCAAAAACACAATCACATACATCCACATACAAGAATTGCATTATGTCATAGTGTCATTTAATTTACATGCCATATTTATATGTACATATTTATAAAGCCTCTTACAATTTGTACAACCCAGTCCAAAAATAAAATTTTAAGGGACTCCCACATGTACATGCCATAATCTTTTTCTTCAAATTTCTTTACTGTACCTATCCCTGTGCGTAGTTAAAAGAAAACCATGCTCTAAACAAACTTGTCGCGTAGTGGTGGATGCACTTACATAAAATCTCATCTAATTAATTTATTGCTTAATTTAAGCAATATTACCAATTTGCCATTTAAAAATTTTATTTGTCAAATTAATGCAAAATTTATTCTTTTTATATTATAATTTATTCTTAATTACCTTAATAATAATTTTTTCTCACTAGTCTTCATTTTTTTACACAATTTTGAAAATAAATAAATAAATAAATATATATATATATATATATTTCAATTAAGTCCTTAAAGTTTGACTTTTTCTCAATTCTGACCAATTTGATATCAATTTTGATCCAGTTGATTTTTTTGACTTCTAATTTAATTTAAATGAATAAATTATATTTTAATCCCTTAAAAATTTTTTAAGGGTGGTAAATTACTATTTAATCACTGAACTCCATTTTAATTATGATTTTACCCTTTTAGGTCCGTTTAGCTATTTTAACCTCATTATTCACTTTTTTCACTTTAAATTCCCATTATATCCCTGATTTATCACATAATTACCGTTTTACTCCTATTTGACTTATAAATCTCATTTTTCATCTTATTTATTGCTTATTGACATTTATAATATATTTAATATCATAATTATCTTTTTTATCCCTATTTACATGTAAAATTATAATTTTACCCCTAGTTGTAACCATCGGAAAACCACGAACCAGATAAGCGGGATGGGTATCCAATATACTGGAGTGAGCATGTAGCCAGGTTATGAGACCATCTCCAGTAATGTCATATAATAAGTCGGCTATACTATCATAACACATCATAATCTTATCTCGTGGTATAAATCTCCATATACTCATGATCTTTCGCGGTAGATATAGTACTATGCCTAGCAATACTATCCTAAGTTTTGGATCACCCACTAAATACTAAGAGCATTATCAAATTTCATATCCCTTTACATTTTTATACCATTAATTGTTCTCATCATATTATATTAATTGCATTATGCTTTTAATGGCATTCATACCAGCTTATTAATCATAAATTCCTCACACATGTGGTTATTTTTGTGAGAATTCAACTTAATCATGCCATTCCACATATACAAATCATTTAGCCAATAAGAAAAGTCGTACTTACCAAATATTTCTTCCTCCCATTTCATACTATATGTAGTTGTCTATCCATTACAAATCATAATATAGTGAAATATGCTAGATCCACATAAAAATTCTCAAGTCTCAAAAAGTTCCACCGTTATGTAACTATTACAAAATCAAGGATAGACCTCATCTTTCATTTTAATCAACATTCTTACCTTTCTTATGTCTTAATTTGTCTAATTAGCTTGAAATACTCAATTAAATGTCAAATTATATTAAGGTACTCAATTTGGCCACTTGAGTTTCCTTTCCTTTTTATTTAATATCTTCACTAATTTGAGTTTCTAATAACTTAATTAAGCATTATATCTTATTATATTAATTTATTTTACTATTACATGCGATTTGGTATAATTGTATAATGTAGATTTTATAAGAAATTCAACTGAAAGAGTGAAATTTAATGTAAATTGCATCCACTAACCCCAATTTGGCTTTATTATACCTATTCTTCCTTCTCTTTTCCTTATTCCTCCTTGCTTTTTCCTTTCTTTTATTTTCCTTCTTTTTGCCAACATTAAGAGAAAGGAATTCATGAGTTTAATTGCTGATTTTAAGTAATTAAAAGTTACTACAATACTTTCTTAATCATGCTCTACATGCTCATATAATTGCTCCAATTAATTTCACCTAAAACCCATAAAATTGCTAAATTAGGTAAAGTTTCTCTCACTTTAATCCCTTGGTTTCTTGAATCTCTCTTGATGCAAATATCTTTCTAGATTAAAGAGGAGGTCATTAAGTGTCTAACTATAGAATTTGAGCTGTGGATTATGAGAGAGAAAGCTTATATGAAGCAAAAATGGAGGAGAGGGAAACAAATGCTAGGTTCGGGTTTGAGTGAAGAAACAAGGAAAAAATCTAAAATTTTGGAGATGTTTTTAGATTTGTCTACACCTTTCCATTTTGTATTTTTGTGGGTAAAAGGAATGGCCAAGATTAATTCTCTAACTATTAAATCTAATGGCTTTAAATTAAGCCACAAGTCACCATATCCTCCATCTCTACACACCTATTTATCTAGGTTTGCTTGTACATGATTATAAATTCCTATTATGAATTCCATATCCTCATATGATCAAAATTTCCAAATTAGGCCCCTTAATTAGCCCGTTCTCAATTTTGCACCTTGAATATTGAATTTTCATTTCCTATGTCAGAATGCCTTTTTTTTACATGTTATAGCATGTTCAAGAATATGTGGTTAAAATTTTATCCCATTTTGACATCATTTAGCTATACTTCTGGCTTCAATGGCCTGGGCAGCCGGTTCTAAACCCGAGATCTCGGAACTGTCAGAACATTTATTTTTCACTTCTAATAGGTCATTTAGGTTATTCCTAATATATTTATGTAATCAAAATAATTTTTGAAGGTTAGTAAGCTAATTCAGAGTCCTATCAAACTTTCAATCAACCCTTTTTATGGTACCGAGTAAAAACTTCTCTATACTATTTAAGGGTCAATCTAAGCTCATTTTTTAGTCAAATTACACCACTAGACTTTGTTTAATGCCTACTTTCATTAACTACTTTTATGCCAAACTGCCCATTGGATCATCCATTCTCGAATTACCTTGGTCTGGGTACGTTTAACCTTTATACTTTCTTCGATTTTTCTGTCTTATTCAACTTTGATTATCCCAAAATTTATCCTAGAACAATTATTTATGCTCTAATCGTACTATACATGACAGATGCAAATTTAATGGTGTTACAATGGAACCATCTTTCGCCTCAAAACTTCTTTTCAGCTGGTTGACAACTGGCTATGAGTCAAAAAACATCTCTAGGGTATCAGGTCTTACCTCTATTGCCAGTTGTAACCCATAACATAAAGCTTCATACTTTTTCATATTATTGGAGGTAGGGAAAGTTATATATGCCATGGCTCAGATGCAGACTTTCCCAGGGCTCGACAACAAGACTCAAGCTCTGGCCCTTTCGAGCATGTTATCCCATCAACATATAATTTTCATGAACTTTCTACTAGTTTTGGTACTCGCGTATGCAGTTCTGCCATAAAGTCTTCTAAGATTTGCGCCTTTAAGGCTAGACGCGGTTCATACCAAACATCAAACTCACCCAAATAGGCTACCCACTCCATTAACGTGCCCGAACATTTTGACCTCTGCAATACCTTTTGAAAGTTTGAATTGGTTCATACTATAACCGTATAAGCTTGAAAGTATAAGCACAACTTTACTGTGGTGATGATGAGTGTAAAGGTCAATTGCTCCAGAATGGGGTACTTAAGCTCAACACCTCGAAACACCTTGCTCGCGTAACAGATCAAAAATTGCTGGCCTCCTTTTTCCCGAACCAATACTGCGCCAACAGCTCCTAGTGAAATAGATAGGTAGATGTATAGAATTTCACTGACCTGTGGTTTGCTGAACAGTGGTGGGGTTACAAGAAAATGCTTCAAGGCTTCGAAGGCTCGCTGACATTCCTATGTCCACTTGAAGTTTTTTAGATTTTGACTGCTTGGTAAAATGGCAGAAACCGTCTAGCCAAACAAGAAATGAACCTTCCCAAAGCCATTATTCTGCCATTCAGCCTATGTACATCCCAGATTGTTCTAGAAGGTTCCATGCTTATGATTGCCTTAATTTTTTCTAGATTGACTTCTATCCCCCTCTTCGATATCATGAAGCTGAGGACCTTTCCAAACTGCACACCGAAGGTGCACTTCTCTAGGTTTGACTTGAGGCCTACCTCCCTGAGTCCTAATAAGGTCTTCCTGAGCTCTGCCGCCATCTTACTCTTGACAATCATATTGTCCATATATATTTCCATGTTCCTACCGAGCTGGTTGGTGAAAAGTTGATTCATCAATCTCTGGATTGTAGCACCTATATTTTTCATCCCGAAGGGAATTACACCGTAGCAATAGGTACCTTTGCGAGTGATGAAAGTAGTTTTTTCTTCATCTGTTGGATCATTCGGGATCCGATGATAGCCCATTGATGCATCTAGAAAAGTATATTCTTCAAATTTGACTGTGGAATCCACTAGAAGATCAATATTCGATAGTGGCTAGCTATCTTTCGAACAGGCTTTGTTTAGATCGGTGAAATCCACATACATCCGACAATTTTCATTGCTTTTTTTGATAAGCACTACATTGGCGAGCCAGTCTGGATAGAAAATCTCCTTGATGAATCCACTCTCAAGTAAGATTTTCGTTTCGTTCTCAATGGCCAACTGTCTCTTCGGTGCATGGTTTCTCTTTTTCTGTTTGATTGGTTTGCATTCCGATCGAATGTTCAAGAAGTGAGCTATTAGTTCCTTTCACATGACTTTAATGTCTGAGGGCTGCCAAGCAAAAACATTTGCAAATTCCTTGAGTACCGAGATAAGAGCTTTTTTATTCGAGCCTTCTTTCCTAGCTGATATTTGAACACTCTTGCCCGACTCTAGCTCAACCCCCTGCACACCTCCTTTGGTTTGGCCTTGCATTCTCCCTTATCCACGTCCATGGTGTTGAAGGGTAAGGTCTGATTGGCATCTTTTAGCATGATCAAATAAGTTTTTTGAGCTGTTTTTCGATTTCCCCTCAACATTGCTACCCCTTCCTCCATTGGGATCTTGAGTACTAAATTCTTCATAGAGACGTAGGCGTCAACCTTGGCCAATAAAGGTCGATCAAAAATTACATTATATGACAGGAAGATATTGACCATTATGAAATCTGTCCGATATGTTCGAACTCTCGTATCATCCCCTAGTTGGATCGACAATTTTGCTACACCTTCTACTATAATCGACCTTCCAAAAAGGTTGATCAGGGGGATGTTAACTTCCTTCAGATGGTTCTCCGATATCCCCAATGCCTTGTACGCCTGTATTGTGACCAAGTTAACCGAACTCCTAGTATCTATTAGTATCCTTTGGACCAATAATTCTTGGATGATTGCCTCAACTACCAATGCATCATTGTGAGGATGCCTGACATGAGACCCATCCGCTGTCGAGAACTGGATCATGTATGGGAGTGCATGTGCCCCCAGTTTAACGGCCAGCACCTTCTTAGCCTTTTTCTTTTAAGAGTCGCCACATTATCCTCCATCTACAATCACATGTATAACTCTAGTTGGGGCCTTTTTGCTAGAACTAGACTGATTTTTGCTTGGCTGAGGGGTGGGTAATTTGTGCCTCTTTGCCTTTTCCTTTGACCTCACAAATTATGATAAGATGCCCTTCCACACTAGGTGTTTAATTTCTCTCTTCAGCTGTCTACACTCCTCGGTCTCATGCCCTCTATTCCTATGGAAGGCATAATAGAGACTCTAGTCCCTATTCGGATCTTCCCCCATTGGTCTTGGCTAAGTGATATGCCCTTTTTATTTTATCCAAGCCAATATCTGCTATCGAAAAGCATTGAGAGGTGTGAACCTGTCATCCTTCTTATCATTCGAGCAAGAGGCTGCTACAGTATAGACTTAGTTGAACGAAGTGTTGCCTTTGTTTCTCTTGGATTTAGTCTGACGAGAACTACCCTATCTCTGGTTGGTCCTTTCACTTTTTCCCTCTTCTTCTTGGACCCCAACACTTATACGAACTGTACTGTAGATGCCAAGCTTCATCCATTTGGATGTACTTATGAGCTTGAGATATTAGCTCGATAAAGTCATTTGGAGGCTTCTTGCTCAAGGAGTCACTAAAGTCATGGTATCTGGTGTTCCTGGTTAGGGCATTGATGGCTACCTCTAAGTTGAGATTTTGTATATCCAAGGCGATATCATTAAACCTCTCCATATAAGTCCTCAGTGGTTTGCCCTTTTCTTGTTGGACTAGATTAAGATCTGCTAACACTTTGTTTGGTTGGATAGTGGCCACAAACTTCACTATGAACATATCGCTAAACTGCTCAAAATTGTCAATGCAGTGCTTAGGAAGATTGCGAAACCATTTCTGGATAGATTCTTTGGGAATATTTTGTATAGTGCGGTATCGTCTACAGTCAGCACTAACATGGTATGTTGAAACTCAATGAGGAACTATTTCTACTTATTTGGTTCTTGGGGAAGATATAGGGAAAAGGTAACTGCTTCCTAATTGTGGTGGTTGTTCTTCCAATTTCTGGCGAGGCTATTGGTGGATTCATAGTTCAGTTGGCTCGAACATTGATCAGCATGGGATAATCCAAACTCAATGAGTTTTTAGCTACTTGAGGCTTGTAATCTGAACTAATATCTAGGTTCCGTTATCAGCTATCTTTTTCACTTTGCGAAAAAGTGAAGAATGTGAAGTAAACCATGGAAAAGAAATGCGAATTTTTGTGGGGAAATGTTTTACAAGTGACAAGAGATGTGGTGGGTGTATAGTTGCAATGTCAACCCAATTTCCAAAATCTGATCCAATAAATTAGCAACATCGTATATGTTGGGGCGATCGCTAGGATTTTCCCTCAATGCAAGCTTTACTACAATAGCAAGTTTTAGAATGGTTCTACATTTCTAGGCAATGCCACGTTCCGATCGATAATGACAACTGTTCTTTCCATTTTTATAAGAGACATTGCCCATTCCACAATGCCTTGGGCACTATAGTCCTTACCGTAAGCTTTCCTTCTACTTGAAATTTCTAGTAGAACAACTTCGAAATTGTGCAGATTGCTTGTCATATCACCGTTTAAGTCCTTATCATTACTGCTTATAAGTTCGAAATCTGCAATTCTTGCTTCTTATGCTAAGTCTAGCAAAATGTTTAAAGTCTTCATGTCCTGATGAACAATTGGTGGCTTAACCTCATTATGAAAGTACTCAAGTCCTCTTATAGCCTGTAAAGATATCTTCAACCTCATGCTCCAATCCAAAGCAAAGAGCTCCCCATGAAAATGTTCATGAAATATGCCACAATGCATGAATTCGTAAACCAACAGCCTTTCACCCATTTCTGCATAGTATCCCAATAAATTCACAATTTTTATGTGTCTAATGCTGCATAGAAGTTCTAAATCTACTTCGAAATCATAACTATTTGTGTGTATTATAGTGGCAACGTGACCTTTCTTGACTGCTACTTGCCTATCATTCGATAAAATAGCCTTGTAAATAATACCAAAGCTTACTATTCCAAGTTCACTGTTGAACCCATGTGTTGCATCTTTTAGTTTAGATATACGAAACACCTGGGTTTCTTCGATGCGTGTTATTATTGAAAGAGGAGGTTGCAGAGTAGGGTCAGGATCAGCTTCCAGCACTGGTTATCTTTAGTTTTTCGGGGTATAAAACACCAACTAATTAAAAATGAGAAGACAAACTACCACTAAAAAGCCAATGACAAACACTAACTTCTATATATCTTACTACTCTTGTTGCTCAATCTCCAAGGAAGAAGGAAGCCCGCAAACATCCCAACAGGAGCTATTCTGACATAAAGAATGCTAGAGGGGAAATAACCTTGTGAACAATTTCTGCCAGGCAAGCAAATATTCAACTCTACTACATTAAGGATGCTTGCATTGAATGCAAACTTCCCATCAAGATATAAGCCTAACGAGCAAACCCCAGGACTGTATAACTACAAATGAGGGCTATTAATATGGAGGAGAGTGCCCATTAACCCCTAACAATTAAGAACTAAGCCAAGATGAATCAAGAGTTATAAACCTAGAACCTTTAGGAATTGATGACAAATCAACATTCCCCTAACATTATCTTTGCAAACTCTGCAAAAATGATTTGTTCCTGCTATTAAATTTGCGAATCAAATACCAACCAAAGGAATATCAAATTCATTAGCATCATCCCGATAATGTACTTCACTAGATAAAGTCTTAGTCCCACAAACAGAATTCCTCCCTGAGGCTAAAATCTCAACATCAAGAGAATTAGCTGGAATTTCTAAATTACCTGATCTGGGTCCCCAACAAACCACACCACTTCGTTCACTAACACCGCAACTAAACCCATCCCCAGAAATAATTTTTATTAGTAAAGGACTCAACATTAGAATTTTGAAACGAACCAAATGTTCGATTGAATTCCCAATAATCAATGTTACCATATTGTACACTAGAATAGTAAGATCCTTTAATAACACAAGTATGGTAATTGCCAACAACAATTTCTGGGTAAGAATTCTTTCTAAAACTTCTTAGGATAAGATTTATACTTGGGTTCAACAAACTAAAGCAAATGCCTAAGAGGGGTTTGATGTAATGCCACAAAGAAAACCTTCATCTCCAAAGAGAGATGCCATGGGTGGGAGAGAGGTGACATATGATGTTGATTTAGAAACTGAAAAAATAATTCTGCAACTTAATAGTTATTTTACTAAAAAAAGTAATTTTTAAAATTAATTTCATAACAGAACATGGGTTTTGTTCACGCATATACGCATGCTTCCTAACCTCCATTATCCCTCTTATGGAATTGACACCAGAAAATTCAAAATTGAACATAAATAATGTATAAATTAATTTTATAAATAGTTACCATTTCAATATCTTCTACCCAAATAATAAATAATTATAAACAACATCAAAGTTAAGGGATTAAGAACATTCTAGACATCAAGGAATGAATTGAGACACATATATCTATAAATTAATAAATTATTAAAAAAGGAGACATTTTATGATTTTAAGCTCATTATTGAGTACCAATAAACATATCTAAAAGACACATAAACATAAGAAAATGATTACTAATATAAATAAAATTAATTAGCTAAATTTGGTATCAGTACTTCCATTTACTAGGTAAACTAAGAATATCTAATTGGTTGATTTTGGTGTATGAAATTAAAGATTATGATTTTTCCAATGCATCTAGATATATACTATTAGTTGGCAATTAAATTGATTATAACTTGTTAACATAATACACACTCAATTTTATTAATACTCACACACTGAACAATTAGTTGGAATTGTTTACACAAATTTTTTAAAAGTCCAATGGCTATATTTATAAGAGTTGAAAGTAGGTGGCAGTAATAGTTGCCTACTCCAAGTAGCCAACCCTCTAGAATAATACAAAATCAATTTGGTTTGGTACTTTGACTAAGTAAAACACAACTATCTCCAACTCATATTACTTTCACAATTAAGTACTAACGAAATTCTATAAACCAAGTATAATTCCCAATATCCTCCTTCCCTTAAACTTGGTTTATTCATTCCAAGCATTTTCTTCAACTTGTAAAATAATTTAGTTTTCAAGAGTTTCATGAAAATATCTTCTATTTGATCTTTAAATGCACTATACTCAACAATAATTTATTTATTTTTAATCAAATCTCAAATGCAGTGATATTTAATATCAATATGCTTACTTCGACTATGAAATACTGGATTCTTTATTAAGGCAATTATTGATTTATTATTATAGTACATTGTAGATGAACCATCTTATTAGTGTTGTAATTTACTAAGCATCATTCTAGCCAAATTACTTGAGTAGCAAAATTTGTTGATGCTATATTTCCACTTCTGCAGTTGAAAGAGCAATTTACTTTTGTTTCTTATGCTACAAAAAAAAAGTTGAAATAGCGACGGATAACTTTTTATCGCTAATTAGTGAAAATTAGCTTTTCGTCACTAATTAGCAATGGATTAGCGATCGTTTTAAATTTCAGTTGTGAATTGGTGGTAAGTTTAGCGACGAAAAAATGAAAACAATCACTAAATATTGGTGGTAATGAATGGAGCCATGTTTTGCAACTACATTAGCGACAGAGTATTTGTTGTTAAAAACTTTTCAGTTTTTTAATTTAAGAAATTAATTTCCTGAAAAATAGCGACTGAAATTTAGTTGCTAATTGAAGTGAAATTGTAGTGACGGAATACGGATGAAAATTTTTGTCGATAAATTTGGCAACAATTTTAGTGCCAACTTTAGGACAAATTTAGGGACGAAATCCTTGGTCACTAAAGGATGTTCATTTCTTGTATTATCATTAGTGACAAATTGTGAAAATTGCTGGAAATGCTGTTGCTAAAAATATTTTATATTATATTAGTTTCTATTTTTATTTAAATTTTTTCAAAAATTTATAATTTTGATTATAGATTTTACTTAGCATTATGATATTAATAAAAAAATATCCATACATAACTATTCTTACTAATTATGTTTAATAATTTTGCTTTACATGCGAAATTATATCGAAATTCAATCCTTTAACTAATTTCTATAAGATTCACATTTAATTTTGAAATTATATAATTAAAAAATTCTAATCAAAATTTAATAATTTTTTAGTACTTTCACTGATTAAGATAATTTTTTTAATTTTATTTTTTTGCTTGCAATCGTATTATATTATTATTGTATTTTTTCGTTTTTAATCTTATTATATTATAGATTTTTAAAATTTTTCTATAATATATTTTTTATTATTCATTTTTTAAAAATATTTATGAAAATATTAAATATGAAAACTCAAAACTTATTTAAAGAACAAAATTCTAAATATAAGAATTTATTAAATTAAATAAATAATTAAATTGAATGATAAAAATTGAAAAATTATACAATTGACTTTTTCTTCTTTTTTTTTAATATGATTTCAAATAATTTTTCTCAATCAATTCATCTTTATTGATTTTTAAATCATCCAATATAAAGTCAATAAAATTTTATAAAATTTCCATAATTTTTTTAAACTTTTAAAAACTAATTAAGATAAAAAATTATTTAAAAAAATTAAAGATTAAAATAAAAAAAATAATTAAATAAGATAAAAAATTATTTTATTATTAACAATTATTTACAAATTTATATTTAAAAAAATTTAGGGTTAATTACAAAAAAAGATCTCATCTATAGGATTAGGGATGATTATGGGGCAGGAAATCCCGGTCCTTGATGGAAAACAGTCCAAAATGGGGGAATCCCTGGAAATTTCCCCCGTAGGGGTGGGATGGGGTAAAAAACATTCGCCGACTTAGAATTTGGAGTAGGGATAGGGATTATAGTCCCCATCCCAAAATTTTTCCGCCACCAAAATTTAATAATTAAATTTATATAATTTAGTTTTAAATTTTATTTAATTTAAATTTGTCAATTGTTAAAATTTATATTAATTTGATTTATAATTAAATTTAAATTTTTCATTATTAAATGTTATATTTCAATTGTTAAATATTATATTTTAGTTATAATTGTATTTTTTTCTAAAAATTATATTTTTTTGCTGGGATGGGGATCCCCGTGGGAGCAGGGATAGGGGAAATTTTTCCCTCAAAATACTATCAAGAAATGGCATAGGGAATCCTCGCCCCTGCATATGGTAGTAGATGGGGAGCCATCCCTCACCTCCGCCCTGTCCCGCCCCATGATCATCCCTATATAGGGTACCTTATAATGTTGGATTCAATTTTCATAATCTTACAATGTCAACTCACAATTTGACTTCCCTTTCATTAACACCTTCTTGACAATGAATAGTAACATTAAAATGGTATTTGGTGTGATTACTTTAGCATAATATTGTAGAATTCATAAGGACTTAAGTGTTGAACGCTTGTGAGTCAAGAAAATTTTAGGATGGGTGACCTACCAGGAAGTTTGGTATTTAACTATTAGATTAGATAATGTATATTAAATGAAGTCTAGTGGTATAATTTGAGAAAAAAATTAAGGTAAGATAGATCCCTAAAATAGATAATGAATAATTTCCCCGATGCCATAATTCGGGTTAACTATAGGTTGAACCAGGTTCTAAAATATTTCATATATCTCTAAAAATTATTCTAATTGCATATGCCTATTAGAAATATCCTAAATGAATATTTTGAAGTAAAAAATAATTTTTCTGATAGTTTTAGATTTTTGAATTTCATACCGGTAATTTTTTCTATTGGAGCTGGAACTACAATGAAACAATGTCAAAATGATATAAAATTTTAACCACACCTTCTTGAATATGTTTTTGCACTTTGGGAAATATTTTAGGGAATTCCAATGTGGGGAATATTGGAATCCAAAAATGGCGAGAAATAGAGATGAATTTAGTTGCAGGAGTTAATGTCCTTTTTAATTTGTTTAAGTGCATAAATGTCATGATAAATTAGGCCACAATTAGTTGCATATAGAAATTAGGCATGAGTGAGTGTATGGATTGATGTGGTGGTGACAATTGGCTTAAAAATGAGCCATTAGATTAAATAGTAAATGATCAAATCTTGACCATTCATTTGATGGACTAAAAGATAGATTAGGAAGGTCAAGAATTCCCTATAAGCCATTAGATTCTTTTGGTATTTTTTGTTGTTTTATTATTTTTCATTTACCTATTTACTTTTATTATTATTTTTTATTATTTTAGTCATCTATTTAAAGGTAGTGCACCCTTATGGGCTTTCACAATAGCTTTTCTTAATGAAAAATATGTCTTTTTAAGGATTTTCATATGACCCTGTGCCTAACTTTTGCTTGTAATAGAACCAATCATTTTTCAGTGGCTTTTATACTTACCATTCTATTTTTTCTTTTTCCTTTTGTATTTGGCTATAGGATAAGCTAAGGATGTTGGAACCTCCACTTCCTTGAAAAATCCATTGGTATATCTTACAATTCTTTAGAGATTGACGCAGAGTGTACCAATTCTATTCTATCAAGGATGACATAAAGTGGTTGTTTACAATGGCTAACTTTAAGGTTGATTTCATGGTGTCATGGCCATTCTGGATGTGTATAAGTATGCAATCTTTGAAGAGCTACCTTTTCTATCACTGCCGGATGTGCCCGCCAATTTAAAGAGAAACAAGATATAGTGTGAACCCCTTTATCATTTAAAAATGGTGAATTGACTCCCAATTTCCTTTTAAGCTATCAGACATTTGAAAGTTCCTACCTGTGAAGGCCAACATTCCCCTTTGCATATCCTATAATTGTATAGCTCTGAATAGATATCATTAGTGGGTTTTTAAGGCAAACGACAATAGAGCCTTTTAGTTGAGGCATCAAAGAGTTAATGGTAGTAGGTGGGATCGAGCATCTTGACTTTAACAATTTTTTTTAGCTTGCTTATGAAAACACCCTATGCATAAATATAGACCCATTTGTGTAAGTATGGAATAATTTTCTTGCATATATTTTTATTTGTTATTAAAATCAATGAAGCTTTCTTTTTTCTTATCTTTTTTTTTCTATGGATTATTTTGTTCAAATAGCTAAACTTATCTATCCATTCTTATTTGATAACATCAATAAAAATAATTACGATACATATTCAACATTAAAAACACGTGTTTTTATTTAATCTTAGAGATAGTATCCTAATTACATCCAACTCCTATCACCAATCAACACTTATAGGTTTTTTTGATTGATCATTTTCTCTCTAACCACTATTTTTTTTCTAGGATGCCTTTTTTCAAATTTCATCCTAGCGCGGTGCCCAATTCTAGCAAGGATATTTTTTTTATTTTCCACTCACGATCTCTATCTCTTTTTTTATTTCAATCTTTAACCATAAAACCTTTTCAACCTGTCGAGGTTAACTGGCTCATTGAATTCATTCCTTTGAGGCCCTAACATACACCTTAGTAGAAATTGCATATGCCTAGGGTGCATTAGGAAGGGGATATAAAGAGATAAGTTTTTGAAGAGTAGAAAATGACCTAAAATGAAATGTTTAAAAAGGAAAGGGGTAATATGGTCATTTTATATTAAGATATACATGCGCATAATTGGAAGAAAAGATAATATAGAGGCTTAATTAAAATATAAGAGAGAAAGCTTAGGGGGAAGAATACGAAATTGAAGAAAAAGAAGGACCTAAAAGCAATTTATTTATAACCCACAAACAGGCAAATAAGGTAAGGGCACATAGCTTCCACTAGAGATTTCTTGAGATAAAAAGAAAAATCAAGAAATAAGAAGGGATGGCTAGTTATTCTAGGGGGATTAATTTAGCCATTCTCTTCCCAAAAGCCATCCATCCTCACTACCAAAACTCATTCTAATTTCAAAGATAATATTTATGGAGAGAGAATTTAGGGGTTAAGTAATGTTAAGGTAACAATTTGTTCTCTTTATTCTATTTGACTCATATGATAATAATTTAAATTAAAGGAGTCAAATAAATGTTTACTTTTGTGACTTATCCTGTATAGAATGAAGATTAGGCAAGAGCAAGGAAAAGGGTGCAAAGAGGGCTTGAAGAAAGTGATCTTGGTGCATCAACAAGGTATGGGAATTTTACAATTTGTGTATGTGTTTATTTTTGAATACTACATCATAAGGTTATGTTGGATTTGTTTGTGAGAGGAAAACATGGATATAGGGATATCTAGTGCATAAGAGCCATATTCATGAGAGTTTTCTTGAGATAGTAAAAAATTAACCTAGGGTTCATTAGACCTAGTCATACTTTTTTGCCTATAACTTGAGTTATAGAGTATAAAATTGCATAATTCTATTTGTGTTGGAAAATAATCTTATAGACCTAGATTTCATATGAAGAAGTCAAAGTTTGGTTTTCGCTGTAAGATGATCAAAAATTAGTTTAAGCCTTGACCATGTCAGTTGCCCTATCATTGGGAGTAGTGTGTATTATTTAATAAATATCTAAAGATTTTTAAGCTTAAATAGGATTATTCTTAATGTATTGGAAACTAAAAACATAGATGAACAACTTTTTAGAATAACATTTAGCCCGAAAAATTCATTTGCTATGTCTAAAATATGTTGTAAAATCGGGAAGAATAGTAGCCCTATTCACCTCAGTGGAGGTACTTTCCACCCCAACCAAGGCATCAAGCTTTACCTTAAGCTAAAACAATCACCTCGATAAGGTTCCTTATAGCCTTAGCCAAGGTCCCTAGCCTTGTCAACTAAGGTAACCTTCAACCCAACCGAGGAAGGTGCCCTGAATGGGACAAAAACTATCACCTCTGTAGGGTTGAATCTTGCATCTACTGAGGCACTCCTTATATGTGATCTTATTGATTTTTAAACCTTTGGAACACCATCACAAACTAGATTAATCTTTTGGAACCTAATTAGAATATCTTAAACATGAAATTATAGGAAATAGATGCCAAGAAATGCATATGGAGCACAAGAATACAAAGAAGACATAAATTCAAACATAGGAGCTTAAAGATGTAGGTGTGTATATATATGTGTGTGTGTGTGTGTGTGATCAAATGTGTTCAATTAAGTTATGTATACTTATATGAATGTTTAGATTCTTTAGAACATGTATAGGTACATATGAATATATATATATATATAGGTGATTCACTACCGAAACGAAGAAAAGGCTGTATCAAGAAAAAGGGGTACTATGAGCCCTCTGCCCCATGTATCTAAGGAGTTCGTATGGTTTATTGGTGTGTATATATATATATATATATATATATATATATATAAACACACAAGTAAAGAAGTACCAAAATAATGATACATAGGCATACATACATATAAATGCTTATAATTATAAGAATATGAATTCATGACTAATGCCACCTTAATATGATTACATAAGATGTTTATATAAACATGGTTCAATGTATGAGACTATAAGCCTATATCTATATTAATTCCATGCACGTATATATAGATATATAGGTTAAAATTTAAGGAGGAAAAGAAAGAAAAAAAAAAGAAGAAAAGAGAAATTGTGGAAGTAGAATCGGGAAGGGGAGGCGGTGCTGCCGTCATCTAGTCTGGCCGCTGCTGCTCACGACACCGGTGAGGAGGCACAAATCGTCGCCGCTGCCACCGTCTTCCAGTCCTCTGCTAACGTCGTCATCCTCTGGTGGTTCCCTTCCTTTCGATTTGTTCACCACCACCGTAGCTCAAGCTCTCATCTTTTCCCTTTCCTTCCGGCGATCTTGACGGTGATTGAGGAGACTGACAGCACCGGTGGGATCACGAGGCTGAGGTGACTTCTCTGGTTGCTACCGCTCCTCCCCACTCATCGAAAACAAGGAGTTCGATGATGGTGAGAGAGGGATGTTTAGGCTTCGATCCCGTTGAACGACGACAGTCCTTGGGCGTGTGAGCATTGCTTGGAAGTTTTCGGTGGCTTGATCTACTAGTGGACGGCTTCGGTGTCTTTTCGGCGAGTCTTTGACGAAGCTCTGACAATCGATCCGGTGAGGACAGAAATATGCAGATTCAAAGCCCATTTTCACTGATAGGTATGGGAACTATGTTAAAAGTTTGATTTCATGTATAAGATTGAAACATGATTTGGTTAAGTTTTCTGAGATTATGGTAATAATAGGTTATCTGTTCTTGCATGCAAGCCATTAAGATGATGTTGAGAGATAGCAGATTTAATACAATAAATTTAAAATTGGAATTGTAGGTGATTGATGTTTAAATCATGAGATTGGGTGAGTTTGTTGCTCTAATACCACAAAATGTAATACCCTTACAGAACTGTTTAATTGAAACAAGTGATAAGCTGGAATTTTTTTTTGAATCTTAACTATCCCATCGACTCCAGGCTTGTCCAAAAAGAAATACTTATAAATTAAGTAAGCCGATAAAACTATAATTGTCCAAGTGACTAATTACCAAATAAAAATTCGGCAATATAACATCTAAAACTTATCTAATCCACCTAAAAATCAAACAATTCCCTCAGCCCTTCAGGGGCACAACAATACAAAAATAATTTGTACAAGCATCTCATACATCGATTCTCATTATGAATCACATTTCCTTAGATAATTCAATATTACATATTACACTCTTAAAATAAAGAACAATGTATATTTAAAATGCCTTGCTACATTTGTAAACCTCAAAGGTGATCTGCCCACACTAGATCTCCTCTTCTGATGGTTGAGCCATAGCAGTTGTCTAACCAAAAACAAGCCTATCATGTTACCTTCACGGATAACAAAACCCGTGCTAAGCAAAGTATAAAGCATATAGATGTGTATAGACATAAGTGTAATATAGGGACACATATGAACATGAGTTGAAGCAAAGTGGAAGTAACATATATATTTGACTAATTGTATTAGTATGATAATTCTTTTGGACATTATAAAAAGTTCAAATAAAAAAATGCATAGAATATGTATGTGATGAATAATGTAAATATGAATTTAAATATGAACATATGTCTATTCATGTTAGTTTTCATGTAAATATAACATTGATGAATTTATATATATATATATATATATATATATATATATATATATAAATGAAAGGTGCAAGTGTTAAGATATATGCATGCCTTAAAATAGGTTTTTAATCATATGTTATGCCTTAATAAAAAGTAGAATGCCGGTATGTATGCAAGTATCATCTGGATAATAAGACATATGACTTCATAAGAATAAATACCTTATTCATATACATATAATACGTGATAAGCTTCTGTATTGATTAAAAGTGCAATATATGTACATATAAGCATATACATGAATTTTATGCCCATAGATGTATGTGTATATACTTGAGATAATGCTTATATTGTTGAAAAAAGAAAAGTAAAGCCAGTTAAAGAAAAGAGGTTACAATTACTTATCCTACATCATTGTTTAGGTTATGGATAAATAGTCATGTCTATAAGGGTATATTGTAGCTGCTACATATTTGACCCCATTTGGATCCATAGAATTGACCCCATTTGGTTCTTTCGCCGACCCTATTTGGATATGCTTGATAGGTTTATAATACAAATTTGACTCCATTTGGTTCCATAGTTTAATACCTTTGGGTACCATGGTATCGCCGGTTATCCACATCCTTAGAGAAGTGCAGACTTACTACAAGATATAAGTTAAGTATTATGAAAAGCAATATGAAAACGATAACATGATATTTCATAACTTGATATACATGTTATTTTTATATGAACCCATGCATAGTAAATGGAAAAATGAAATTGGATGAAGTTATATTTTTAAACATACAATTTTATGATAGTGTAGTATTATATATATATATATATATATAGTATTTTTAAACATACAATGTTGAATTGATGTCATAATTCCATAATGTCTTTTTCATTTATGACCATAAGTTACATATATGAACACTTGCAATTATTAATGGTTTTTCGTTAATCATATCACGAATATATATTCTTTGTAGCCATGTGTTGCATACTTGATGTTGGCAATTGAGGTTTAAATTATGCCTAATTTGAGAATTAATCACTCATTGCATAAATGGACCTTTTGAATATGAACCTGCGTTACATACACACACACACACACACACACACACACACATATATAAAAGCTAGGCTAATCCAAGGGCTAGATGTAAGTTATTATTTTATTATGTTAATAAACTATAAGTATATGTAAGGAATGAAAGAATGACATGGGAATGATAGCCAAGGTAAGATTGTTAATAAATGCATATAACACATGAGATAGTAAATTTATGTACATATTTATATGTTATTGAAATTGTTAATTGAAAATAGGTATGCATAGATTTAATTAACTAGCTTAATCACTTAAGAACAACTATTAATATTCAACTATATATTTAGCTTGTACATATATGCTTATAAAGGTGAAAGTCACTTGCATCACTAGAACTAGTTAAGCATGAAGGATATTAGCCAAGTGTATCAAATAGGGGGGTGTGTGTGTGTGTGTATGAAATTAAGAATTACACAAACATTTCCAAAAGTAATGAGAGAATAAATAAGTAAGCAAATAGTATTAAATGATGAAGTTGAATATAAGTATCACTTGTGGCAATGTAAGAGAAAATTATGAATGCCCCCAACTATGGAACTTATATGAATTTACATATAGGACTATAACATTTTTTTTAAAGTGATTTAACTTAATACACATGTCATTAGCTAATGGTTAATATCTATTGGATAATATAATAGTTAGGCATGACAAAGGAGATGGTTATATATATATATATATATATATATATATATATATATATATATATATATATATATATATATATATATATATATATATATATAAAATCCAGGGGATAGATACAAATTGTTATTTTAATATGTTAATAAACTATAAGTATATGTAAGGAATGAAAGAATGACATGGTAATGATTTCCAGGGTAATGCTATTAATAAATGCATATAACAAAGGGGATAATAAATTCATATACATATTTATATGTTATTGAAATTGTTAATTGAAAATAGGTACGCATAAATTTAATTAACTCGCTTAATCACTTAAGAACAACTATTAGGATTCAAATATAAATTTAGCTTGTACATATATATACTTATACAGGTGAAATTCACATGGGTCACTAGGACTAGTTAAGCATAAAGGATATAAGCCAAGTGTATCAAATACGTGTGTGTGTGTATATAAACTTGAGAATTACATAAACATTTCTAAAAGTATAAGAGACTAAATAAGTAAGCAAATAGTAGTAGATGATGAAATTGAATATAAATATCACTTGTGGCAATGTAAGAGAAAATTGTGAATGTCCCCAACTATGGAACTTGTATGAATTTACATACAGGATTAGTCTTTTTTTCTAAAAAAAGTGATTTCATTTAATACGCATTTCATTAGCTAATGGTTAAGATCTACCAAATAATATAATTGTTAGTCATGACAAGGGAGATGGCTTAATACTATGAAATATTATGAATACAATGCTTGTTGATAATACTATGTTATTGCATGCTTAATGTTATGCTCATATATGTGCGTGTATGCAATTAATGACTTCTATGAAAGGTTATCTTTATAATTTGTGTTTCCCACTAAGCTAGTAAGCTTAGCATGGGTTTATCATACATGAAAATGCTCAATTTAAGATCCTTCAGTAGGGATAAGATATACAACAATGAGGCCAACAATGGATTTAGGAAGATTCAATGTATGAAGATGTTATCTTTTTGATTTTGCCATTGTAAATCTCATATTGTATTAAGTAAATTGTGATGTTAAAGAATATAATTATTAAAAAGTATTAAAGGGTTTTCTCTTATATAGCCTTTCCCTATATGATGTTATGGCTATAAGTTGCTTAAAATGACATGATGTTTTTGCAAATGTTGTATAATACAATTAATTATACCTGAGATAATATGTATGCTAACAGGAAACAAGAATTATTATAGTAGTCTTTACAGTTCCCAACATTGTTGATGAGAAAGGCCGCTTCTTTTAATAATATCTTTTTAATCACAAAAGATCCTATCCAATTAGGTCTAAAATTGCCTTAAAAGTTAGGCAAACCTAATTTTATTTGCTTGAATACCATATCTGATTTCTGCAAGTGATGACCCTTGACTTTCCTATTGAAAAACCAAGCTAATCTCTTCTGGTACAATTGAATATGGTAGTGAGCCCTCATTTGATTCTCATCTAGCAAGTTTAGTTATATTAGCCTATGTTGTGCCTATTCTACATCTAGCAATTTTGCTTCCAATGTGACCCTCAAGGATTATCACTCAATCTTTATCGGATGCACTACTTCTATCCCATAAACTAGCAAGGAAAGGGTGGCTTCTATCGAAGTCCTAACAATAGCTTGATATCCCTATAGTGCAAAAGGTAACTTCTCAGCCCAATCTTTGGATAGTATCTTCTTTAAGTTCTTATTTTCTACTTCAACCACTTTATTCACCTATGGACAATAGGGAGAAGACTTAAGATGGTGGATTTTATACTGCTAAAGTATTTGCCTTGTTTCAGCTTGAAATTGGACCCTATTATCTGACACCATATGATGAGGTACTCCATATCTACAGATCAGATTCTTCTTAATGAATCAAGCCATTTCTTGTGCCCTTAATTTCTTAAAGGATTGGGATTTTACTCATTTTATGAAGTACTTAATCGCAACTAATATGTACTTGTATCTGTTGGAAGCTGTTGGATGGATCTCCCTAATGATATCTATACCCCAAGTTGCAAAAGGCCATGAAGATGACAAATTTCATAATTTTGAAATTGGTAGGAGACTTAAATCTCTATATTGTTGATATTGGTGGCACAATTTTGCAAAATTTTAGAATTCACTATCTATAGTTAGCTAGAAGAACCCTTGATGCATAATCTTTTTAATGAGTGTCAAGACATTCTAATGGGCCACACAAGTCCTTACATGCATCTCTTTTATCACTTTTTTAGCTTCGCCCTCGTTTAGGCACCTTAGCTAGATATTATCGACCTGTCTCTTATACAGGATTCCATCTATGGTAATAAATTATGTAGATAGTATCCTAATTATCCTTTGATCCTTCTTCATTGCTTTCTCTAGAAATACTGACCTTTCCAAGTAGTTCTAGATGTTGTAGAACCACAACTTTTTATTCATCTCTTCTGAATTTATAATTTTCTCGTTCTCATAACATGGCTTGGTCAAGCTTGCAACTACTGTCAACCTTATAACCACTCTTTTCAGGTTATCCTATATGGATACCAAGGTTGCCAAGGCATCCACTAATTGATTCTCATTCCTAGGCACATGCCTAAAAGTACATGCATCAAATTGACTAATCAGGTTCTTCAGATATTCCACATATGGTACTATTTATTCCTTCCTAATAGACCATTCAACTTTTATTTGATGGATTACCAAAGATGAACTATTGAATACTTTGATCGTATTTGCCTCCAAAATTATTAGTGCTTCCATCCTATATATATAAACTTTATATTTAGCCCATCATTGGTCATTTTGTACGCTAACTTATTAGCTAGAGGAAGATTTTCACCATTGGGTATAATAGGAATGAATCCTGCTCTAATGCCTTGTTGTTTATAGCTCCATCAAAGTTCATCTGCCAATCTTGAACCATTATGGTCCTAACATTTTTATCTAGGAACTCATATTGAATCTGATCACCTTCTAATGATAGTCAATTAGGAACTCAATAACTACTCGGCCCTTAATTGTCTTCCTAGTCATTTGTATGTAGATAAGTAGGCCCACTTTTAGGGTCCCATTTTGGATTGTTTGGGATTTATTACCCAAAGTAGCCAATTATTTCACAATGGTAAAGAGATTCAACCTAATTTGCCGAGTGCTAAGTGTAGATACTGAATCCTAAGGTGGCTCCTAATTATATTTACCTAATGAGGAAGTGGTTTCACATAAATAGATAAGGAAGGAAAGTTCTAGGCTTTCCTTGGATTTTTTAATATTTTTAAAATAACATTTTCCTAGGCTTTACCCACTTATCTCTTTAAAAAGAGGCAAAATGAGGAAACCAGTTTTGAAAACTTGAAGTAGTTTTGAGTTTTATAGCCTTATATCAAATTATAGATCTTATAATTAAATGGTTCCAAAGCTATTTGAATATTAAGACATATACCTATAAATTTGATGTAGAAACCTAAATCCAATTTAGTTTTTAAAATTTCAAAACTAGGCTTGAACATAAATGATCCAAATCCGTCCCTGTACCTGGATCAGTTTATAGTAATTTAGGTATAACTCCCTCTGTAGAGCTTTTTTTTAAAGTTGAATCTAATTTTGATAGAAACTAGACTCATTTTGGAATAACATTTATAAAGAGATTATAACTTAATTTTGAATCCATTGTTTCTAGTAATTTTTCAAAGTCAGAATATCAATTCTTTCCTTGATGATTTCCTAGGAGTATTTGCCAATGTTTTTGCTATAAATCCCAATCTACAAATCCAAATTGAGTGATTCTTGATTCATTGAAAATATAAGACATAGGAAAACAAATGTCAAGAAGATACATTATCAGAAAAATGGCATCTTATAGCCTAAAAATTGGAAAATATTTTGGATTAGAGGTTAGTTGGCTGAGAAAAAAGGATCATGACTCAAGGCCATGATGCACTCCCAGAATGTATTCTGGACATAGAAACAGGGAAAAATTGGAAAAAAATCTAATTTCATCCTAATCTAATTGGGATATTTTAAAGGGATTTTTTGCTATAAAGGGACCACATTTTTCCCTCCCTCCCTCTCTCTTCTTCTTATTCCACAACTCAAAAAAAAATTGCAAATTAGGAAAAAGCTATAAAGCACCAAATTTTTATTTTTTGATGGAAATGACACTGATGGTAATATTCTAAATCCCCAAAACCCATAAATCTAGCATTTAATTCTAATTTATTATGTAAATAATCATTTTCTTTAATTTATTATTTTTAATATATGATTTATTAATTTAATTTTGTAAATTTATTAGTTTAATTTTGTTAATTTTCTTTATATATTTATTTGTTAATTAATTGTAAAATATATTAATTTGCTAATCAATTTTGTGAATTAATTTTTTTATATTAGCTTAACAAATTAATTATTCCATTATATTAATTTTTTAATTATTTGATTGCTAATTAGTTTTTGATTCCATTATTTGTTAATTAATTATTCTATTATCAAAATTTAAATTCTTTATTTATTATATTAGTTTAATTTATTAATTTGTTTATTTGTTAATTTTTTAGCATATATGTTAATTTGTTTAATTTTATCTAATTTCTAATATATTGTATTATATTGCTAATATTCTTAATATTTTTTATTTTCTATTTGTATGTGTTAATTAGCATAATTAATTAAAGTTTGTAATTTAATTGTTAAATAGTTTATTTATATATTTGATTATTTTAATTCAATCATTTTATTATTGTTATTGTTGGTATTATTTTTAATGATAATATTTATAAATGGCATCACTAATATTATTATTAATATTGCTATTATTCTTATTATTACTCTTATTATTGTTACTATTATTAGTATTATTTTTGTCCTCATTATTACTATTGTTGTTGTTTTATGTTGTTGTTGTTGTTATTATTATTATTGCATTAATGTGATTATTATTATTATTGATTTTTTATTAATAATAATCTTTTTATCATTAATTTCATTATTGTTAGTTATTTATGTTCATACTTAATTATTTTATTATTTTGTTATCTATTGCATGTCTTTATCATTATTGACTTTCATTATTTTCCATGCCATATTTTAATATGTGTGCTTCTATCTCGGATCGAGTTAGAGAACCAAAGTGGGAGATTAGATGAGGATTTTCTTTATTTTCTCCTATTTATTTTTTGGGTTTGTATTTTTATTTAATGCCTTCCATTATATTCCTTGTAATAGCTTAGTAATAAAGGTTTTTGCATACTTTAAATAAAAACAACACCAAAATATTTCTACCCAATTAATCATAAATTTTCCTAATCAAATGGATCAATGTCCTATTTTATTCTAAAAATCATACAAAAGAATTTCATAAATATACACAAGTGAACCAATGTTCCAAATTCAATCAATATCCCAATTTATGCATGTCATCGTTTATATTATTATTCTTTTATGCCTTTATTTATTGTAAATAGATGGTTTTTCAAAGTGATAAGCTAAAAACTCATTAAATGATTTTATAAAAGTTTGAGCGGGATTTTTTTTTATAATAAAAAGGACCAATGTCTCAATTTTCACCCACAAAATAACATATAAATTATTTTTTTCCTTATAAACACAAATGATTTTTTACCTTAAAATCAATTAATACGATTCTTTTTTCAAAGACTTATGGGATCCACTATCCTTATTTTTACTCAAAAATACAGCCAAAACTTTGCCTTTTTTGCAAATATACATGTGAGGACTAATGTCTTCATTCAAACAGATTTGATTAATTTCCTAATTTATGTACGATTTATCCTCAAATGTATTCTTTAATGCTTTCTATATCATGCTTTACAGCTTTCATATACATGTTTTGCAACTTTCAATGTGCTTGATTGTGCTTTTATTTTCTAGCATAATAAGCCATGTGAGAAAAGAGATAAAATAAATTAATCATTAAAACTCATTTATATAACATTAAATAAAGCTATAAATAGGAGTGAAGTCCGAACTATCTTTTGTTTTGGCTTCAAGAGGTTAGAACTTATTTCCTAATATTTCATTGGATGATGACTCTATAATACCTATCTTGTTGTACCCAACAGACATCCTCGTAGGTTGGTCGCCAACAATGGAATGGGGATACCCTAAAATGCTATCTCATATCTTTGTGAGTCCTAAGGCATTGCGGATCGGGTTGAATCCCTATCCATTACAAAGCAATCAGCCTTTATGAGTTAAATGAAAATAGATTCGATCTCAAGCCCTAAAAGCTGGCCTTTAAGAGCAAGTCGGGTGCCTATGGGGTTCAGTACACATTATGTTAGCGACTCCATTGGGGGCCATGAGATTTTTCTTTGAAAGTTTCTTCGTTTAATTTAATACAAATAAGTTTAGTGATTAGTATGTTTTATCTTTTTTTGAAATAAATTGCATTGCATTCATGCTAAGGCTTTAAAACTAAGTTATGTATCCTATTTTATCCCCTGTGCATTCCTAAAACACGACCCTATGTTCACTCAATGTAGAAAAGTGTTAAAGAGGACCACTAGCCCAAGCCTTATTCCTTTTGGTGTATCAAATGGTGACTCGATCTATCTTTATGCTCATGATGAGCAAGACTCATTGGCAAGGACCATGCTTGGGCAACCCTAAAACTGTATTACTAAACCAAAAGCTCTTATTATGGTGTAGACACTTTTACTAGGGGCATATGCAGTAATGTATTTCTTACGATGTGGGCCTTTATATATTGAATAAATCCCAATAAATTTAGATGTTTGCTCATCAAAGGCTTTCATGCTTTGGGAGGCACATTTCAGTGTATTTGGGCCATTGAAATACATAGTGGCCAGAATCCATTTACATGAGATTTAAATAAAGAAAGACTATGCTATCGATTTTTCACCGTGCACCATACATGTTCATTGGGTTTCTTAATAACCTATGAGCTAATCCTACTTAGGAAAGAGATTGCACGACCTTCTGTGTAAGTGTAATAAGGTTGGGAGGATTTTCCTTTTCTTTTGCATATGTTTGTTTATGATCTATATACATAAATGCATTTTTACTAAACTAATAAAAATAATGATAATGATAATAAATAATAAAATGTGCATGTTTTATATAAATAGATTTTTGATGTATGTGCACCTCATATCATGTGTTTGATTTATGCTTGGACAAATCATTTCATGTAATAAAATTAAAACATCTAAGTCTTGTGTGTAGAATTTTATGCCATAAAAATGTGCATATGCATACATTTCATTTTGCATGCAAACAAAATAATAATATGACAACGTGAAACATGTGCACTCTATGTGAAAGTTTTATTTTGTTATGAAAATGTGTATGTTTCATTTTATGTGCTGTAAAATGCACATTCTGCATTAGCTTTTACATCTTGCTTTATGTATAGAATTCTTCCATGCATCATATGCATGTCATGCTCATGCATCACTTGTATATTACATGATAACTATGAATTATATAATATTTTTACTATATTTTTAGGTGTTTAAGTTAGTTAATTTGGTTTTAGTTTAATTGAATTAGAGTTTAAATGTTTACATTTGTGTTTTATGAGTTAATTATAATTGTTGATGCGTTTCAAGGTTAAATTGCAAGAAAAAGGGCTTATTTGAAAAAGGCAAGAAGATTTGGGCCAAATCTATGAATTGGAGAATTTATGTTAGTAAGACGTACATGAATCCAATGAAGTAATGAACGGTCATTTAAAAATTACTTGAAACAATGAATGATTGCATAAGAAGACATGTGAGGACCCAAAATAGGCCCTAGTAGAATTCAAGGACATAATTCCGATTATTAATGTTTAATCAAGCTTAATTAGATTAATTACTATAAGTTTATATATTGAAGGATAAACTAGTTATTTATTTCTATTTGTAATTGAAATAATATTTTATTTCAAAGATCAATTGGGATATAAGTGTAATTAGGTTGTAATTAGTTATGTGATGAATGTGTGAATTATATGTTATGAATTTTATAATGGTATAATTAAAAAAAATAAAAAAAAATAGTTTGAGGGCTAAATTAAAATAGGATATAAACTTAGAGGTCAATGTTAAAAATAATAAATGAGTAGGGTCAATTTTATAAGCGATAGTATATGATGGGGAAAAATTGAAAGTAAAAAGATAATTTGTGGGTCAATGTTGAAAGAAGCTTTAAGTGGGGTTGATTTAAAAAAAAAGAAATAATCTTTAGGCCTAAACTCTTACATGCAAATAAATGAGAGAAATTTGTGTAACATGCAATTAGTTGGAGGATAAAAAGAGGAATTGTGAGGGACCAAGTGATGTCACATTCCACTTAAACTCACATGCAAGACAAGTATAAAAAGGGCTTTAGGTGAGGTGGATGACATCTTCTTATGGAAAAATACAGATTTTGCATTCTCTCTTCCTCTCTCTCAAAAACTCTAGAAATCTCTCAAGGAATTCTTAAAGAAAAGTCTTTGCATGTGGAGTTAATCAAGTGTGGTTAGTATTAAACAACAAGGTAAGTGTATAAATTTGTTAGTTAATCTCTTTTCCTTCATCTTCACCTTCCTTATTTGATGATCTAATGAGTTGAATGCTGGAATTTTGGTGATGAATGAATGGATTGATGTAAAGGAGAAGAAGAAGGTAGAAGGAACAAGGAGAGAGGAATTTTCGACTAAAGTTTGAGAACTTATTCTTCATGTATGTGTGTGAATATAAATGTTTATACTTGAATTACTTAATTTTAATGGTAATTCATTAGTTTTTTTAGGGTTAATGAGAGATTTAAATAGGAGAAAATCGTGTTTTTGAATGTTGATGAAAAACTGGGTGTGGTTCTTGTGAACCAGGATGCTTGTTTTATCCATATCTGGAGTTGTAGACCTTGGATTGAGGTGATTCAAAATTATGTGTAAACTAGATTAAAGTATCTACAATTAATTATAATGATTCGTGGCTTGATTCTGTTGTTAAGGAACCCATAAAATTCGTACAAATGAACTGTTTGAAGTGTATAGGCAGTTTTGAATAGTTACCAATGTTTTAACCATAACTCCTTGTATTTAAGTCATAATTGAGTGGAGTTTGATTCTATGTAAACTTGATAGAAAGATAAACATTTTTGTATGAGGAACCTGGAGCTAAATATGTATATAACCCATCCAAATATTTATATGAAAATTTAAGAGAGCTGTTGATTTCGGTTCAAGAACTGATTATAGTATTTTGGGCATAAGTATTAGTAGATAAGTTGAAATCTTATGCTGTAAAATTCTGGAAAAACTAGATACCTAGGAGCACGTTTTTGATGAAGAAATTTTGGTCTAAGTCCCTCTTAATTTTATTCTATGAATTTTTTATAAGTGACAACATACACTATTTTTGTTCTATGAACAGCCTATAGTATTTCTCAAATATCTTGAGCTATAGGTAAGATATTAAGGTGAATTTTGATGCTATGGAAACTAGACACATAGGGGAATAATATTGTAGAAGATAATGTAGCCTAGAAGTGACATTTTCAAATTCATATGTGGCTCACAAGTTGAGTTCAGAATGCTGCCCTGTGCAGAATTTTAATGTGTCTTACATTATGTCTTTTCTTATATAGTTAAGTTAAATATGTGTCCATATGAATAAATAATGAATCAGATATGGCATGTGATATGATTATTAACAAAGGTCTATATATATATATATATTCATATATGTGCATAGGTAAAGATATATGATAAAGATATCAAATATTTATATGTGATCAAACTTATGTACATGGTTGTTATGTGCAATTATGCTTTCATGTACATATTTTTAATGATGGAGTAAATGTTTATTTGATGCATGCATGTATACTATGAAGTTAAGAAATGTCTAAATATGATAAATGAAGGTTTTTAATGTACGACTATCATATGATTACATGAATGTAATATATACAAATGTATATATATGTAAACGTCTAAATGATTATACACAATTTTTATTGATCTCTTGAAGATTACTATGATACTTATAGTCTGAAGTGTCAATTTTACTTGTATATAGAAGTAATGTGTTTTGTAGAATATATGTGTATATATAAACACACACATGCACACACACACACACACACACATATATAGTATGATCTTACATGATTGGGTTCAAAAGATGTGTAGAGTAATGATTTAGAGAATATGTTTAAAGTGAAATGCATGAATATGTCTTTGTTTAATTGAAATGACATGATTAAGCATTTGTGATCTCACATATTAGCATGCTAAAATATAGATCTACAAAGCAATAGACTCAATTATAGAAATCTTATTAAAGTATATAATAGCAATGTTATATGTTACTATGTATACAAGTGTATGCATTAGAGAGGGGTATTTTGTCACGTGATTGTTACATGAGCAAATTGTATAAATTGTTTTATGAATTATGCATATATGTTGATGTACTAGAGAAGATATATATTTGTACATGATTATGCACAGGTGCAAATAGTATTATATAGATACAACCATGTTATATGAAATAGTTACAGGATTGAAAAAGATTTCAAATACAGAATAGTAATACCCAATAGTGAGCATGTTCAAAGGTTTACATAAAGTTACACATGAGCATGTATATGAGTACATTGTTCGTTGTTACACAAGAGTATACATGTGCATATAAGAATATGAATGAATAAAGAAAAGATAAAGTAAAGAGATTGTACTACCTGCTTTTAATCTAGGAAGTGGATAGATAAGCATGCCTATAAGGGTACCTTGCAGCTGCGATAGTTTCAACCCCGTTTGGGTTGTAGTCAACCCCATTTGGGTGACTAAATAGACATGGTCCCATTTGGATCATATTCAACCCCGTTTGGGTTGTAGTCAACCCCGTTTGGGTAACTAGACAGACTTGTACCTTCGGGTGCCTCCATTATAATCAATCAATTTATACATTCGGGTATCTTATTTGTACCTTTGGGTGCTACCGTATAACTCGTTATCCACCTCTTTAGAATAGTGCAGGCTTTATACCAAAATTAAGAAAAGTTTGATGTTTAACTTAAAGTTTCATGAAGCATGACAATTCATAATTTGATTTCATAATCTAATTTATATGTGAAATTCCTTTTCATCACATAAGGCAATTATGATATTAAAAGAGGCTGCAATATACACTTATGCATGATTATCACATATAGAAATAGTATGTACAGAGTTATATAAATGAACTAGTGCATCACTAATATCTAGTTATGGATTATATTAGAGATAATATGTTTTCTATAGTAATATGTTGCTTGCTTGAAGTAGATAAATGACTTGCAAGATTCGTCATGTATGAAAGCTATGAAAATGTTTTGCTGAAATAAGTGTTTTCTATAGCAATGGAATATAAGAGTTATGTATAGGTATTCATGTTGGTGATTGCTTTTCAAATTAATACATTGGGTTATATGTTTTCCCTATATGTACTCATTCTTACTCTTTATTGAGAATTGATGTATAATGTCTTGTGCATACACATAAAATATTTACAGATTTACAAGTGATAAAGTTCACATGATAATGGTATTTGAGATGGAAGCGAGCTAGAAATTCTATGTATGCATTGGTACCATAAGTATTACAAATATAATTCTAGATTGATAAATGATAAAATTTCATAGTACTAATGCTCTGTTTTACTTACGAATATGCATATGTCCTTTTTGATCATAAGCTTATATGTGAATATATATATATATATATATATATCCCTAGTATATGTTAAAGTGTGTAGTAAATGGAAGGAATGACTGAGTATAAACAGTGGTATATCATTCAATGAATGAATTGCAAGTTTAAAGGACAAATATGCTTATATGATTAAATGTTGTGTATATAAAGCATTAATGTCGAATTTACTATCATTAAATCATCTGGTTATCATGTGTGGACTCTTGTTTGTATTTTTTTTAAATTAAGCATAAGTTATACTTATAGTTCATGATGTATGCTTATTGGCGACCACTGTGAGTGGTTGTTTGTCATATTTGTGTTCCCCACTAAGCTTTATAGCTTAGCACGGGTTCTTTATCCGTGTAGGTTGCGAGGATAGGACTTTATCCCAGGACTAATATTTGTAGCAGGTTGGCCAACACAAGTCTTAGAAGATTGATAGTAGAGTCTTCTCTTTGTCTTTTTATTTTGTAGTTATGTAAACTTTAATTATGTTGCAAATTTTGTATAAGTACTAATGTTATGTTTGAGAAAACATTGTAATGTATTAAGGACTTTTATATAATTAAGGTATTACTCTTAAGTTCACATGACATGGTTTTAATTTCTTCTATAAGTTATCTAATAAGAAATGTTTTCAGCTTCAGAACATTGTAATATATGTCTTATGGTATAAGATATTGTGGTAATAGCTAAGTATAGGATATAGGTGTTACAAGACAAGTCAAGCTAGTAATCCTTTGAGTGGCCGTGCATCAGATGAAGCTTTTGGTTACTTGGCTATGCATCTTAGCTACTACCATGCACTGTAATGCATGAGAAGAAGGAGAAATATGAGTGGTCATAGACACCCTTAGAATAGAATGCATGACAGTGTATCAAATAAAGGAGGATTTTGAGTGGCCATGTGAGGAAGTTTGATGCTTCGAAGGATTTTCCAATTTGAAAAAGAAGTCTTTCCATATTCTAAATGAGGAAGTTTGGAAGACTACCATTTCTCATTTTAACTATAAATAGATGACTCAAACACTAAAGCAAGATCATCATCAGCTAGAAGAATTCAATACTTAAGTTGTACGTTGTTTTTATTTTCTCAGTTCTTATTCAATATTGTTTTTCTTAAAAATTTATTTTAGTTTTTAAACATACCAAATGAGTAATTTTTTTTAACTTTTGCTAAAAGATACTTGAATCCATAACTCTTTATTATTATGACTTAGTTTGTGCTTAATTTTAATTCAAGTTTGATTATTTCTTAGTTTTTGAGCACAATCTTATCATTAGTTAGCTAAATTTTGGTTGTTAACTTGTTTAATTATTGGTTAGTAATTGATTTTTGGTTTAATCATTGATATGTATAATCTTAGGTTAGTTTACTTGTGTTAATGCATGATTAGGTTCTTTATTAGATATAATTTTATGTTAATTAAGGTAAGTTAATACTATGGAAGGTGTAGCTAAGAATAGGTAAAAGTTGAATATACTTGAAAAAGAGTTTAATAGACATCTAAGAGATTTAACTCAGATATTTATGCTAAGTGTTGGATTGTTCTTAATAAAAAAATTTTAATGCTTAGAATGATAATCTTAAGTTAAGTTATCATGTTTTATTAATATGAATTCTTCATAATCACTTATGTTTCTTTTGAATTAAGTCATGACAATATAGGTTAAGGTGGATAGTCCTTTAGTGAAAGTTGCTTTTAATATTGATTTTTACTTCCTTTGATTACTTGCTTTTGTTTTAAATTTGATTTAACTATTTTAAAATCTTTTGTTGGTTTAGTATATTATTTTTAGTTTTAAACTTTTTAGTTTTCAACCTTCCACATTACACACTTTTGGGATTTATTTTCTGTCTATTACACACAAATTTTATTTTAAAACTCAAATCATTCACACAAACACAGGTTTACCTTAGGTTCAATATTAAAGGGTCATAATTATATTTTCCTATATTACTAGCCAATCTAGTACACTTGCTAGACCAATATCAAGTTTTTGGCACTGTTATCGGGGATACATTGGCATTTGTTTATTTATCTTGATTTTTAAAGTGGACTTTTATGTGTTTTTCCTCTCTTCTTTATCTATTTTCTAATTTTTATTTTTATTTTTTAGGTGTGATTTGTTTATGGTGAGAAATAAACCTATTTTACCCATAGACCCTGAGATTGAATGGACGTTTCATAGGATAAAAAGGTTAAGAGGCAATATGGCTGACCAGGAAATAGAACCACCTATGAATGATCCACCACCACCTAGGTTTGAAGAGCAAGGCATACCTTATCAAGCTCCAGGGAATGGGTTTAGACCTTGGACCATTAGGGATTATGCTATTCCTAGGTGGAATGAAGAACATAGAACTATTATGATCCCTTATCACCAGCTATTTGAGATTAAACTTGCTACCATTATGATGGTATAAAGAAACCAATTTCAGGCTTAGACGTAGAGGATCTTGCACAACACTTGGATATGTTGTTAGAAGTTAGTGATACTGTGCAAATTTTCATTTTATCAATCGATGCTATTAGAATGAAACTTTTTCCTTTTACCCTCATAGGAAAGGCTAGAGATTGGTTACATATGCTACCTAATCAGTCCATTCATTCTTGGCAACAAATGCAAGAAAAATTCCTATGTAAATTTTTTTCCACCTATTAAGACAACCTTCATTAGGAAATAAATCAATAACTTTCAATAATTTTATGAGGAGCCATTACATGAAGTATGGGAAAGATTTAGGAGAATTTTAAAAAGCTATCCATATCATGAATTTCATGTTTATCAACTGATGCATATTTTTATGCAGGTGCTAATCAAGTAACAAGGTCTTTGTTAGATACAGAATCAAATGGTAGTTTCATGAACCAAGTTTCTGAAGAAGCATTCCTACTTCTTGATGAGATGGCTACCAATGACGCTCAATGGGCAACCTTTAGAGCATTACAAAAGAAACAGGGAGTTCATAATATAGATGAAATGGCTATGTTAAAAGTTCAAATAAAATTAATGAGAAAAGTGCATTTAAGAGAAATAAATGAGCTTAAAGTTAAAAAATGTTTCCATGTTGTCTAATGAATGTGATGCTTATACAGGAACTTAAGGAGCATCTGAGATGAAGAATGGTGAAGGAATGGTAGAGGTAGTGAATGCTTTAAATCCCTATAGTAATACTTATAACTCGGAGATGGAGAAATTATCCAAATTTTTCATGGAGAGAAGGCAATCAAGCATTTACTTCTAACCTTCACCCTAGAGCTCCCTTTAACCAAAATCAACCTTCAAATAACCATTAAGCCCAAACACATTACCCAACTACATACCCATCATAATCATATCATCACCCAATGGGATTTCAAAAACCTCAACCCCACCCTTACAAGAGAAGAAATCGAACACAAAAGAGATGATTGCAGATTTTATGGCCTCCTAAAGTTCGATCTTAGCTAATCAAGATGCTAGGTGGAAATCACAAAACATTTCGATGAGAAACCAAAAGGCATCCATTAGGAATCTAGGAAACCAAATGGGGCAACTTGCTAACTCACTATCCAATAGGGCTAAAGGAACCTTTCCATCCAATGTAGACTGCAATCCAAAGGAGGAAGCTAAGGCAATCACTTTAAGGAGTGGAAAAGAGCTAGAAGAAATTGATATTGGTAAGAATTTCTTTCAAAGGGTGAAACCAACAATGGAGGTAAGTATTTCTAATTTTGAAAATATTTAAAAAGTGCCTCTTATGGTTGAGAAGGGTAAAGGTAAGGAAAAACTTGCTACTATTCTTGATGAATCTCAATTACCCTTTCATATTCTAGCTAGAAAAGAGAAGTAAAATGAATAATTAACTACATTTTTAGACATGTTAACAAAGCTATATATAAATTTACCATTTGCTGAAACTTTATTACATATGCCTAAATATGCCAAATTCATGAAAGAACTTTGCACTACTAAGAAGAAACTGGAATGCATAGAAACGGTTCAATTATCCGATAATTGTAGTGCTATTTTAATGAACAAAATTCCTATAAAATTAAAAGATCCTGGTAGTTTTACCTTACATTGTGTATTAGAAGGAAATTTTGTTGGACATGCTTTATGTGACTTGGGTGCTAGTATTAACTTGATGGATTATTCAATTTGTAGTAAATTGAACTTAAGTGATCTTAAGGAAACCTGAATGACACTATAATTAGCGGATAGATCGGTAAAGAAATCAAAGGGTATTATTGAAGATTTGTTGGTAAAAGTAGGAAATTTTATATTTTCGATAGACTTTGTAGTGATGGTATAGAGGAGGATAAAAAGGTACCTTTGATAGTAGGTAGACCATTTTTGAACATGGTAAGAGCTTTAATCGATGTTCATGGGCAAACGGTCACTTTGAGGTTCAATAAGAAAGAAATGATTTTCAACGTAAATAAAGTTATGAAACACCCCTCATATGACTTTGAAGAATTAATTTGCTTTGTTGATAGTGTTCAAGAGTGTGTCAAAGCAAAGCAAGAGGAAATTATTCTAGCAGATGTACTTTAAGAATGTTTGTTGTGTCTAAAGAAAATGGAAGAATTATAAGCTAAGGAGAAGGAGTTGATACAAGATTTGGAAAAAGGAGTGCAGTGAAAAATATAGAGGATGAACTGTACCCTCCAAAGGAAGATAATTCTGAACTTAAAACACTTCCATCTCATTTAAAATATGTATTTTTAAGAGATAATGCTGAATGAGTAATTATTTCATCTTTATTGATAAGTGTGAAGGAAAAGATGCTCATCGAGGTACTTAAAAAGCATAAAGGAGCAATTGATTGGGCAACATCTGACTTAAAAGGTATTAACCCCAATTATTGTATGCATTAGATACCTATGGAAGATGACTTAAAATCAGTGGTACAACCTTAAAAGAGACTAAATCCAGCGATGCAAGAATTGGTGAAAAAGGAGGTACTCAAACTCCTCGATGTTGGTATTATCTATCCCATTTATAATAGTAATTGGGTTAGTCCAGTTCAATGTGTACCTAAGAAAGGGGGTATGACTGTCATAACCAATGAAAACAATGAACTAATTCCTACATGTACGGTAACAAGATAGAGAGTGTGCATTTATTATAGGAGATTAAATAATGCCACTAGAAAATATCACTTTCCATTACCCTTTATTGACCAAATGTTAGAAAGACTAGTAGGAAATAGATTTTAATATTTTTTAGATTGATATTTGCGGTACATGCAAATACCTATAGCCCTGAAAGACTAAAAAAAGACCACATTCACATGTCCTTATGGAACATTTGCATATAGAAGGATGCCCTTTGGTCTTTGTAATGCCTCTGTTGATGGAATATGACATGGTATAAATGTGAAGATAACGCAGCGGAAAAATAAAAATTTTTCATCATACATACCATACAAATCCAAAGCAAGAATCGAAACATGCAATTTTAGGGTTTAAAACTTACAACTTTGGATGCCTTTTAATTTTTTGAGTTTGGTGATGACCAACAACCGAGATGACTTTATCCACCTTAGATCTTGATCACCAATGCCAAGGAACAACCTTTTACGCCACTCCCTCTATTCTCACACACACAATTGCACCGAAGGCTTAAAATCGAGATTGCTAGCTCTCTTTTACAGTATTATGTAAAGGCAATGGTTTGAAGCTACAAAATCTGATTTTGTACTTCTCTTAGGTTGCTATTACTACCCAAGATCACAAGAGAATGAGGAACTATCCTTTCTCCTTGTGAAAATTGGCTAAAAGAAATTCTTGAGAAAGAGAGAGAGTTTCACGCAAAAACCATAGAGAAAACCCTAGCCTCTCACGTTTTTCCCACATTCAAATATATACCCTTTTTATTTTAAGTGATAAGTTTAAAATCAAATACTTAAAGATAATTAATTTTAGCCTTTATCACTTAATTAAAAATAAGTAATATTTATTGATAAAAACTCTTTTAATTTATCCAAGATAAAAACAAAAGACATTTAATCAAATAATATCACTTAATTTAGGATAAAAGATAAGACATTTAAATCTAATAAACCACTTAAATAAAACAATACATGTGCCGAAATTCCTTAGTATTTCCCTAGGAATTTCGGCCACATCAAATTCCATTTAAATGATTTAATTAGATAAATATATCTTTAGGCTTTAATACTCAATTAATTAAATTAATACATGACATTTAATTACTTGAAATTAAACCTTATAGGCTGAATTTCTCTCTCTCATGGGCCAAGGTCCAATAGCAATCTAATAACCCATTACACACATTAATTTGACTTTAATTAAAAGCCCAAATTAATGCCCAATACTTAATTTAAATATTTTAAGCCCAATGCTTTGTGTGCGATCCTATAGGTCCATTTAATGTTGGCAATGAATTAATAAATTAATTCAAAGGCTATATATATTCTCTAGCAAGATATTATAGCATTCCAAATTAAATGAAAATGCATATGGCATTTAGTGACCTAATGCAATTTTGCATAGTCCCTTACCCATAAATATCAGAACTAATATAAGGCATGGAACTAGTCATCCTTATATATATTAATTCCTTTCTTGATATTCCAGTGACATTGAACTCTCAGATAAATAATGATTACTCATTATTTCATCTTGGTATGGCCATACACTTCTCAGTTCATTGATCAAGTGGCCGGTGATATTTTCTCTCTTATCGAGAGGGGTAATCCCTTCACTTCTCTCATGCTGTCTAACATGAATCAATGCATACCCAATCATACCCGTACTTGTCACTCTGTTATGAGCACGTTAGGTATATGTCAAAGAACACATTAATTCATAAAGAGTTTCATAGAGATTTCAGGTCTAAGAACTCCGATACAAAAACTTGCAAATGAGAAACACTTATAACTTGTATCATGTAGTGTTCTCATGAGCGGATCGTATCCAGATACCATGTTCTTTAACATGTATCTATGATCTCTGATTGACACTCTTGTCGTAATGATCCGTAAGACAGAACTCATAATATCAGAGAGAGCATACTAGTCTTAATTCATTGTTATTCCCATAATAATGACTGACTAGGGATATTTAGAATGATGTCTCATTTGTTTCAAGGTCTTACAACTATGTGCCTCACACATGATAACTTAAACCGAAACAACATTCTTGGACAGTTCTATCAATTGATATGCACAGGAATACAATGGATAAAACAAATGCCTTATTTTATTAATTTGAAGTGTTTTATTACAATGCATTGGCGCTAGGGCTTACACTAACACCTGTCACATTTCAACGATGCATGGTGGCCATATTTCATGATTTTATTGAAAAATTCATGGAAGTTTTCATGGATGATTTTACATTATACGGTCGTGATTTTGAGTCTTGTCTAAATAATTTATTATTGGTCTGAAAAAGGTGTCAAGTGACAAATCTTGTTCTCAATTGGGAAAAATATCATTTCATGGTTAGAGAAGGAATTGTTTTAGGGCATAAAATATATGACAAAGGAATTGAAGTAGATAAGGCAAAAGTTGATGCTATAGAAAAATTACCTCTTCCGACTAGTGTTGAAGGTATTAAAAGTTTCCTTGGTCATGCCAGATTTTACCATCGATTTATTAAGGATTTTTCTAAAATAGCTAAACCAATGTCTAATTTATTACTTAAGGATGTTGCATTTAACTTTGATGCTGAGTGCTTGCAGGCTTTTAATTTATTAAAGCAAAAGTTAGTAAGTGCACCGATCATTGCATCATCGGATTGGAATTTACCCTATAAAATTATGTGTGATGCTAGTCATTATACAATAGGAGCAATCTTAGGACAGCGAAAGGAGAAAATTTTCTACACTATCTACTATGCTAGTCATACACTCACTAGAGCACAAGTTAATTATAAAACCACGGAGAAAGAACTTTTGGTGATAGTTTTTTCCTTTGAAAAATTTCGATCTTATCTTCCGGGTCCTAAAATTACTGTGTGGTTAGATCATGCTGCATTAAGACACATTTTTGCTAAGAAGGATTCCAAACCGAGGCTTATCAGATGGGTTTTGCTACTATAAGAATTTGATGTTGAGATAAAGGATAAGAAAGGAGCTAATAATTTCGTAGATGACCATCTTTCCATATTGGATCATGCTAGTATTGAAAAGGGAGAAATTTCTGACTTATTTCTCAATGAACATATTTGTACTTTTTATACTTATGAAAATTCGGTTTTGTGGTACGCTAATATAGCTAATTTCCTTGCAGGAGGTTATCTTTCTAAAGATTTTACTTGGCAACAAAAGAAAAAGCTTCACATGGATGCCAAGCATCACCTTTAGGATGATTCGTATCTCATCAAGATTTGCTTGAATCAAGTGCTTAGACGATGTGTACCAAAAACTGAACAAGAAGATATAATGAGATAGTGCCATATAGGAGAAGTTAAAGGTTATCATGGGCCTAATTGTACGGTACATAAAGTTCTTCAATCAGGTTTCTTTTAGCCCATTTTATTTCAAGATGTCAAGTATTTTATTGAAATTTGTGATAGATGTCAACATGTTGGTAATATCTCTAAAAAAGATTATATGCCTATGAATAATGTGCTCGTGGTAGAAATATTTGATGTTTGGGGCATAGATTTTATGGGGCCATTTCCAAATTTATTTGGTTTTGAGTATATTTTAGTACCCGTGGATTATATCGGTAAATGGGTCGAGCCATAGCTACTAGACCTTATGATGCCTAAATTGTGCTTGAATTTATCAGAAAAAATATTTTCACTAGATTTGGAGCACCGAGAGCTATAATTAGTGATGGAGGTAAATATTTTGTCAACCATCAATTTTAAACTTAAGAGATTCGGAGTCAAACACAAAATAACTACCTTATATCATCCTCAAGCAAATAGACAAGTAGAAGTATCTAATAGGGACCTGAAATCAATTCTAGAAAAGACAATTAGCAATTCTAGGAAAGATTGGTCTCAAAAATTAGATGAGGCTCTATAAGCCTATAGAACTGCATTTAAAACCCTTATAGGCATGTCTCCTTATAGAATGGTCTTTGGGAAAGCATATCAACTTCTAGTCGAATTAGAGGATAAAGCTTATTGGGCTACAAAATTCCTTAACTTTGATTTGAGATGTGTAGGAGAAAAGAGAAAATTGCAGCTCAGTGAACTTGAGAAATTCGGCAATGGTCTTATGACAATGCAGCATTATATAAAGAGAAGATAAAACATTGGCATGACAAGCACTTAAAGGTAAAAGATTTTATTCCAGGCATGTTAATACTATTATATAATAGTCATCTTTGATTATTTTTGGGAAAGCTAAAATCCAAATTGCTTAGGCCATATAAAGTGACCGGCTTCTAGCAAGTGTACTAGATTGGCTAGTAATATAAGGAAATAAGATTATGACCCAAAATATCGAACCCAAGGGAAACTTGTGCTTGTATGTGCTATTTTAATTTCAAAACTAATTTTGTGTGCAAAAGAAAGAAAAGAAATTCCAAATTTGTGATGATTGAAGAATTAAAACTAAAAACAATAATTTAAAACCAAAATAAAACAATTGAAAGAGTTAAAGTAAAGAAAAGATCTGTTGAAAGCAAGTAAATTGGATGAGTTAAAAATCAATATTAAAGACAACTTTCACTAAAGGACTATCCACCTTAACAAGTATTGCTATGACTTAAATAAAAGAAACATACAAGTGATTATGGGGAATTCAGTTTAATAAAACCAGATAACTTTATTCAAGATTATCATTTCAAGCATCAAATTTTCTTATTAAGATAAACTTAACACTTAGCATAAAGAACTGAATTAAGTCCCCTAGATGTCTATTAAAGCCTTTCTCAAGAGATTTAACTTTCACCTATTCTTGATTACCCTTTTCTTAATCTTAGCTTACTCAAATCAACACACAATTATAGCTTATTCAGATTATAATAATGTATTAATCCAACTAAATTAACCTAAGAGCATGTAAGTCATCATTCAACTTAAATCAATTAATAAACCAATGCTTAATCAAGTTAATAATTAACTTAAAATTGAGAAAAGACAAGAATATGTTTAAGAACCAAGAAATAACCAACTTGCATTGAATTGAAGAACAAACTCAAGTCACAACAATACAAGTTTAAGGATTCAAGTATCCTTTAGCAAAAGTCAAAGAAAACTACTCACAAACCATTCTTAAAATTAAAACAACGTTTTCAAGAAAACAGTAAACAAAGAACGTAAAAACAACTAAGAAAACAAAGCTTAATCCTAATGATTGATGATGATTTCTTCTGTGTTTTGGAATGCTATTTATAGGCAAAATTGTAGTAGACTCCTTGTTAAACTCCAGTCGCAAAATAGGAATCAAATTCTGCTAAAACAGGAAGCTCGAAAATCCTTCACAATATAGGAGAACTGGATCCCGTGGCCACGACCCTTAATATGCCTTCTCTACACATAACCACGGCTCCCATTCTTCTTCCTCCACACGTGGCCACGTGTGGTCCTTCACTAGAATCCACGTGGTCACGTATTCCCTTAGTTTTCTTCCAAAAGTCCTTCACATGGCCACGTCCCTTCAACCTCCATCCCTTCACGTAGCCACGGCTTTATGTATCAAACCTTCACGTGGCTACGGGTGAAATTCTTCAGTATTCTTACATGGTCACGTGTGAAGCTTTGGACTGAACGCTCATTTTTTTGCCTAAATTCTTCATATTTGCACTTATGGCCCTAAACCTTACACTTCTTACACTTCAAGCCCTTTTATATCAATCTAACCCTGAAAATCACACAAACACAAAATTAACCCCAAAAACATAAATATCAATAAATTAACTCTAATTTAACTTAAATAAAACTAAAACAACTAAAAACATATCAAAAACTATATATAATTCACACTTATCAAATACCCCACACTTAAACTTTGCTTGCCCTCAAGCAATTTAGAACAAACCCTCATTCAAAACCATTAAACTTGTATAAAGATATGCAATTTCAAAATCAAACTTAGCATTTTAACACAAGAACTTAATATAAACTCCAAATAGATTATCTTCAATAAGAGAATATAAGCTAGTTTCCTTGAGTGTGTGCAAGACCAAATCATTTTAAGTAATTTTGAAAATCAAAATATCAATACAACTAGGTAATGAAGTATAGAATATATGAATGCATAAGCATACAATCGGTTTCATGCTTGAAACTCTAGAAACACAATAGGCCTCTCCTTTAGCACCGGAACCCGTAGGTCATCTCCGCTAAACAACTCAAAACAAACTTAAAATCACATAGGTCTTTCAAAAAGGTTGTAATGGGGCTAAGGGTATGTTTATCAAAGAATGGATAAAGGATAATCAAAATAAATATAGCCACTCTAAAACACAATAGATTACAAAACCCCATTAACTTAGACAACACATTTTGCTCATCCTTGTCTTAATTTCACACTTTCTTTTAAAAGATAATATATCCTTTCACCAAAAAGTCATTATTTTTCTATTTTTTTCCTTGTACTACCCACACTTATATTTTTTCATACTTGCTAGTTCCCTTTTTTTTGAATTTCAAAAGTTGTTTTTTTTAATGAACTAGCATTTACAAGCTAACCTCAAGGTAATACAAGGTATATTTTCAATTGACTTCATCAATAACTTTGCTAAAACTTCTTTACTTCACCCAATAAAACTTTACTCTTTTCATGCATCCATTTAATCCTAGAATGGCCAATTCCATAGGGTGAGATAAAAGCTTTTTAGGTTATATGGTTAAAACATTAGGTGTAACAAGAAAATATTAATGGTACGCATTAAGCATACTTTATAGGCTCAAAATGGCTTAACAAAGGATAATTTCATCAAGGTAGGACACAAGTTTTTAAGAAAGTTTATCAAGAAAATTATTGCCTAGATCATTTTTAAGTTGCTTGAGTTGTTCATATGCTTTGAAGGGTGATGAGGAAGGTTCTAGTGTCCTAAATTTTCTTACTTCACTACTTCATTGCATTAATTTTTTCTTTAAGTTAAAACTGGTCTAAGTGCATTGAAGAATTTGGAAACTAACAAACATTTATCCAGTTGAAGACTAACCTATCCAAAGGCATATTAAACAACATAAATGTTCTCTTGCTAAACAAAGGTCCAAAACATGCATATTCCATATCCAAGCTCAAGGTGTTCCAAGTTTTGAAGTTAACTAAGGCAAACTAAGTTTTCATGCGAATTCAATGAAAAGGTGAACTATATAAGTCTTTAATATAATTTGCAAACTTAAGAAAAGAAAATAAAACAAAAGAAACAAAAATAAAACACAAAATAACAAAGTTTGATTCATGAAAAAGAAAATAAAGTAGAAAACAAACTCCCTGAAAGGAGGGTACCCCCTCCTTAAAAGTTTGTTGCCCATAGCAAATGATGATCTATTCCGATGGAGGTGGTAGTGGAGGAAACCGCTGCCAAAAGTGATGGATAAAATGCTCAACTCTCCTATTTCCTTCCATGATCGTATCATGAAGCATATCCATTCTTCCTTGCATTTGATCGAGTCTAATCTGTTGAGCATCCATCCAACTACTTAATTGATTAAATGGTGCTTCCTATTCCAGTGTTGTAGGCTCATTGATGGGGGAAGGCACATCTGTGGCAACATACTCCTCATTTGGTTCCTCTTGCTGCTCCTCAACCCGAATATTTTTTTCTCTTAAATATTCCTCCCGAGTTTCCCAATGACCTCGAGACTTAGGGATCAGAATTTTCATCATTTTCAGCATTTTATTTTCAATACAAGGCAAATCTCCTTTAAGTGGTTCTCCATAAACTGGATGCGCAACTGCAGAAGCTAAAATTGTAGGTATCCATCCTATAGAAATATTATCAATGTGTCCTGGCATTTTCTGCAAGTCCTTAATTCGAGTAGCTAAAATGCCTGCTCCGTTTAGTGCTATTCCATCCATCATGCATCGGAGAACCATTGCTTGAGATACACTAATAGTGCTTGTATTCTTCAAATTGTTGTACATACTCTTCTCAAGAAAACGATGAATGATTCTTAATGCATGAGACCTTAAAGCATGGACCTTGCATTATCCCCCTACCCATGGTTCATCTAATTCAAGATCCTTGATTCGTTCCAATTCTCCACAGGGGATGTATCTTCCAATTCAGTTGGGGCATTTGGTACAAATCCTAAAATTTTAGAAAATTGACTGAAAGTCAAAGAATATCCTTTCTTACCCAACTTAAAACCGATCGTGCCGTCTTCTGCATCTCTCTTAAAATAGCACTCAAAAGAATACAAGAAATCTCATGCCATATCTAGATATACTTTAGGTTTCTTTTCAACGAACTTTCCCCAGCCAATACTTTGAATCAAAGGTTCTATATCATGATCCCATAAATTTCCAGCTGGGATATTGAGGAACAAGTGGCTTAAATAGGCGGGTTGGACATAGGTACATTTGCTGAAGTAATCAAATTTATTGATCTTTACCCTATCCGCATACGATGGAATTCGTACACCAGATGAACTTGCTACATCAGGGTATTTAGTCCATCGAGGTGCCACTACAAATAAAGAAAAACACATTGTAAGTATCAACTTTTAACCCAAAATAGACTAAGATGTAACCACAGGAAGCATGCACTGATAGAATGAAAAAGGTGAAACACTCTTGGGTACAATGAGGGGTGTGGACAGTAAATGTGATGATCAAAATGATAGTCATAACAAAACATTCAAAAGTTGAGCACAAAGATTATGTTAAACATAATGCCTATCATGCATGAATAACCCTATGAACCAATATTGGAAGAGGTGAATTAAGTCATCATGTATCCTTGCAAAACATAAACATGCTATCCCATAGTGAAAGTTAAATGTTTGTAAAGAAAAAAACTCATTGAGGCATTTTATCAAGCATGTTATGAGCACAAATTTAAGCATTAATTTGAAAAGCATAACAAAGATTGTTCACTATCCAATTGCATACCAAGCATCTATAACATGCATATAATGCTCATAATCATCCAAAGAAATAAAAGGAATTAATATCCAAACAAAATGTGAGGTGCAAAGTAACCTAAAAACTAAACATTCATGAACAAAAATTGCACAAAACACAACAATGGATGATAAGAAAATAATAATTAAGGAGTAATGAGAGTAAATACTTACTTGGAGGTGAGAATCACACTAAAATTGCAGCACAAAGTTGAGGTGGTGTGTGTGAGTTGTGAAAAACCTAAAACAATGAAGATACTATGGAGAAGGAATAGATGATGGGTAGAAGAGAGAGAAAACTAAAGAGAAAGCAAATGGAGATGGCAATGATCAGTGGGGAGTGAAAATCCGTGGGCATGGATGAATTTCGTGGTGGTGAGGTGTGGGCACGGGTTAGAGTAAAGAAAATGAGGAAAAGGAAAAAAAAATTATCGTGAAAGTATGTATATAGGTAGTGGGAAAAGACGTGGCCACGTGAGGTTCATGGGAAGAACCAAACATGGTCACGTGTGCCTTTGTTCTTTGGGCATGCGTGGCCACGTGATGGTTCTCCTTTGAACTACACGTGGTCACATGAATGGAAAATGGGGGAGCAGAAAGTGAACCCGTGGCCACGTGATGTTTCTCTTGAGAAATACAAGTGGTCACGTGTATCAAATGAATTTTTCCCCTCATCAACCCGTGGCCACGTGATGGTATAGAGAGAACCACACGTGGTCACATGTACATGCTTTTTCCTACCTCAATTAATTCGTTTTTTAAATAAAACTCTTCCTTAAATGCAATTTTTTCTATTTTGAGCTTTGAAAATATGAAGCATGTCCTATTTTATAAACCTTGACTTACTCACTTCTTTTCATGAATCAAAAACACTCAAACACTCAAAAAAAATGCAAAAACACACAAACTTAACTAAAACTTAACTGTAAATAGAAAAGAGAGAAAAGAGAGAAAGATTAGAAGTTCTGAGTTCTTAAAAGTCTCCAGCTAGACTTTTCAAACCATTTTTAAGTATCTTGAAAAACTATGGTTGCTTCAGCAACCACTTGTCCGATTTGGTATGGTTTCATTCGATGACCATTAACTGTAAATTTACGTCCATCTTTTAAGCTTTTGATCGTCACTACACCAAAATTACTGCTTGATATCACTTGATATGGTCCAAGCCATTTTGATTTCAGCTTTCTTGGAAACAAACGAAGACGACTATTATAAAGAAGCACTAACATTCCCAGAGCAAAATCTTTTACCCTTAGATGCTTGTCATGCCATTGTTTGGTCTTTTCTTTATAAAGTGTAGCATTGTTATATGACCATTATCGAATTTCATTGAGTTCATTGAGCTACAATTTTCTCCTTTCTCCTGCATTTCTCAAATCAAAGTTAAGAAATTTGGTAGCCCAATATGCTTTATGTTCTAATTCGACTGGAAGGTGACATGCTTTTCCAAAAACAATTCTAAAGGGAGAGATACCTATAGGAGTTTTAAATGCAGTTCGATAAGCCCACAAAGCCTCATCTAACCTAAGAGACCAATCTTTTCTAGAGTTATTTACTGTTTTTTCTAAGATTGATTTCAACTCCCTATTAGATACTTCCACTTGTCCATTGGCTTGAGGATGGTACGGGGTTGTGATTTTGTGCTTAACACCAAATTTCTTAAGTAAGATCTTAAATTGATGGTTGACAAAATGTTTGCCTCCATTACTTATAATAGCTCTAGGTGCTCCAAATCTAGTGAAAATATTTTTTCTAATGAATTCCAACACAATATTTGCATCATATGTCCTAGTAGCTATTGCCTCTATCCATTTACTCACATAATCCACTGCTACCAAAATATACTCAAACCCAAATGAATTTGGAAAAGGTCCCATAAAATCAATGCCCCAAACATCAAAGATTTTTACTTCTAGTACATTGTTCATAGGCATCTCATCTCTTTTGGATATATTCCCTACTCGTTGGCATTTATCACAAGTAGCTATAAAAGATCTCACATCCTCAAATAAAGTAGGCCAGAAAAAACCTGATTGGAGTATCTTTTGAACTGTTCTATTGGGTCCGTGATGACCTCCAATTTCTCCTCCATGACATTGGTTCATGATAGCTTCTTGCTTCGATTCCGGTACACATCTTCTTAGTATTTGATCCGGACATATCTTGATAAGGTATGGATCATCCCAAAGGTAGTGCTTGGCATCCGCTATGAGCTTTTTCTTTTGTTGCCAAGTGAATTCCTTAGGAAGATAGCCACCTGCAAGAAAATTAGCTATATTAGCGTACCATGGAACTGAATTTGCATAAGTATAACAACCACAAATATGTTCATTAGGAAATAAGTCAGAAATTTCTCCCTTTTCAATACTAGCATGATCCAATCTAGATAGATGGTCAGCCACCAAATTTTCTGCGCCTTTTTTATCTTTAATTTCAATATCAAATTCTTGAAGTAGTAACGCCCATCGGATAAGTCTTGGTTTAGAATCCTTCTTTGCAAAAAGATGTCTTAATGCAGCATGGTCTGACCACACTGTAATTTTGGATCCTAAGAGATAAGACCTGAATTTCTCAAAGGAAAAGACTATTGCCAAGAGTTCTTTCTCCATAGTGGTGTAATTTACTTGGGCTCTGGTGAGTGTATGACTTGCATAATAGTTGGTGTAGAAAAGCTTCTCCTTCTGTTGTCCCAAGACTGCTCCAACTGCATAGTCACTTGCATCACACATAATTTCAAATGGTAGGCTCCAATCGGGTGATGCAATGACCGGTGCACTAACTAATTTTTTCTTCAATAGGTTAAAGGCCTGCAAACACTTAGCATTAAAATTAAATGCAACATCTTTAAGAAATAAATTAGAAAGTGGTTTGGCAATTTTAGAAAAATCCTTAATAAATCGACGATAGAACCCGGCATAACCAAGGAAACTCCTAATGCCCTTTACACTAGTTGGTGGAGGTAATTTCTCTATCACATCAACTTTTTCTTTGTCAACCTCAATGCCTTTTTCAGAAATTTTATGCCTTAAAATAATGCCTTCTCTAACCATGAAATGGCATTTTTCCCAATTTAGCACAAGATTTGTTTCTTGACACCTTTACAAAACCAATGCTAGATTATGCAAACAAGATTCAAAATCATGACCATAAATAGTGAAATCATCCATGAAAACTTCCATAAATTTTTCAATAAAGTCATGAAATATGGCCATCATGCATCGTTGAAATGTGGCAGGTGTATTACAAAGACCAAAAGGCATTCTCCTATATGCAAATGTTCCATATGGACATGTGAATGTGGTCTTTTCTTGGTCTTCCGGGGCTATAGGTATTTGCATATATCCCAAATACCCATCTAAGAAATAATAAAATTTATTTCTTGCTAATCTTTCTAACATTTGGTCAATAAAGGGTAATGGAAAATGGTCTTTTCTAGTGGCATTGTTTAATCTTCTATAGTAAATACATACCCTCCATCCCGTTACTGTGCGTGTAGGAATTAATTCATTATTGTCATTTATTACTATAGTCATTCCCCCCTTTTTAGGCACACATTGAACAGGACTTACCCAATTACTATCGGAGATAGGATAGATAATACCTGCATCAAGTAGTTTCAATACCTCCTTTTTCACTACCTCTTGCATAGTTGGGTTGAGCCTTCGTTGAGGTTGCACCACCGGTTTAAAGTTGTCCTCCATAGGTATGCGATGTGTACAATAGCTTGGGCTAATCCCTTTTAAGTCAGATGTTGCCCAACCAATTGCTCCCTTATGCTTTTTGAGGACTCCAATGAGCATTTCTTCTTCCAAATCTGTCAACAATGATGAAATAATTATCGGATCAGCATTATCACTTAAAAATGCATATTTCAAATGAGATGGAAGTGTTTTAAGTTCAGAATCTCCCTTAGGAGGGGATGGTTCATCCTCCATTTTATTATCTTTACTATGCTCTTGTTCCAGAATTTGTATCAAATTTTTCTCCTTTGTATCCAACTCTTCCATATTCTTTGGATGTATCAAGCAACTTTGAAGTTTATCTTTGAGAATGATTTCCTCTTGCTTTGTGCTGGCACATTCTTGAACCTCATCAACAAAGTAAATGGATTCTTCAAAATCATATGGGGGGTGTTTTAGAATTTTATTAACATTAAAAATCATTTCTTCCTCGTTAAATCTTAAAGTAACCGTTTGTCCATGAAGATCGATTAATGCTCTTGCTGTGTTCAAGAATGGCCTCCCCACAATTAATAGTACTTTTCTATCTTCTTCCATGTCCATCACCATGAAATCAACCGGAAATATGAAATTTCCTACTTTTACCAGTAGGTCCTCGATGATTCCTTTTGGCCTCTTCACCGATATATCCGCCAATTGAAGTGTCATTCGGGTTTCCTTTAAATCACCTACATTCAATTTCCTGCAAATTGAATAAGGCATCAAATTAATACTAGCACCCAAATCGCATCAAACATTTCCAACAAAATTACCTCCTAATTCACAAGGTAATGTAAAACTACCTGGATCTTCTAATTTTTTCGAAATTTTATTGGTTAATATAGCACTACAATTACCGGACAATTGAATCGTTCCTATGCCTTATAGCTTTTTCTTATTAGAGCACAATTCTTTCATAAATTTAGCATATTTAGGCATGTGTAATAAAGCTTCAGCAAATGGTAAGTTTATATATAGCTTTTTAAACATGTCCAAAAATCTACTCAATTGTTCATTTTGTTTTTCTTTTCTAGCTAGAACAGGAAATGGTAATTGAGACTCATCAAGAACAATGGAAACACGTTTGTCCTTACCTTTACCCTTCTCAACTGTTGGAGATACTTTTTTAGTATTTTCAGAATTAGAAACACTTACCTCCGTTGTCGATTCCACCTTTTTAGAAGAATTCTTACCAAGTTCAGTCTTCTCTAACTCTTTCCCACTCCTTAAGGTGATTGCTTTGGCTTCCTCTTTTGGATTTCGGTCTACATTGGATGGAAATGTCCCTTGAGCACGGTTTGATAAAGAACTAGCAAGTTGCCCCATTTGGTTTTCTAGGTTCCTAATGGATGCCTCTTGGTTTCTCATCCAAATATCTTACGATTTCCGCCTAGCATCTTGACTAGCTAAAATTGAGTTTTGGGAAGCCATGAAATTTGCAATCATTTCTTCAATATTAGATTTCTTTTCTTGAGAGGGGGAGGTTGAGGTTTTTGAAAATCGGGTGGTTGGTGGTATGTTTGTGATGGGTAATGATTTGGGTAATGAGGTGGAGCTTGGTTTTGGTATGGAAGTTTGATTGTGGTTAAATTGGGGTCTAGGATTGGGGTTAGAAGAAGAACCTTGATTACCTTCCCTCCATGAAAAATTTAGATGGCTTCTCCATCCCGCATTGTAAGTGTTGCTATATGGGTTCAAGGCATTGACTTCTTCCATCATTCCTTCATTATTCTTCATTCCCAAGGGTCCTTGAATTCCTGCATAAGAATCACCTTCATTAGATAACATAGAAACATTTTTAGCTTTAAGCTCATTTATTTCTTTTAAATGCCTTTTTTCCATTAATTCTAATTGAGCTTTTAGCATGGCTACTTCATCAATATTATGAACTCCTTGTTTCTTTTGAGTTGCTCTAGAGGTTGCCCATTGAGCATCATTGGTGGCCATCTCATCAAGGAGTAAAAATGCATCCTCTGGAATTTGATTCATGAAACTTCTATTTGAAGCTGCATCTAACAAAGATCTTGTTGATGGATGGGCACCTGCATAGAAAATATGCATTAATTGAAAAATAGGAACTTCATGATGTGGACAACTCTTCAAAAGTCTCCTAAATCTTTCCCATGCTTCATGGAATAGTTGCTCATAAAATTGTTGGAAGTCACTAATTTGTTTCCTAATGAGGGCAATCTTAGTAGGTGGGAAGAATTTGCAAAGAAATTTTTCTTGCATTTGTTGCCAAGAATGAATAGATTGATTTGGTAGCATTTGTAGCCAATCCCTAGCTTTTCCTATGAGGGTAAATGGAAAGATTTTCAACCTAATTGCATCAGTTGATACATTAGGAATTTGCAGTGTCACTCACTTTTAAGAACATATCCAAATGTTGTGCAGGATCCTCTATGTCCGAACCCGAAAATTGGTTTCTTTTTACCGTAGTGATGATAGCGGGTTTAATCTCAAAGGGTTGGTGGTGTGGAATCCTAATAGTTCTATGTTCTTCATTCCACCTAGGTATAGCATAATCCCTAATGGTTCTAGGTCTACACCCATTCCCGGGAGCTTGGTGCGGTATGTGTTACTCTTCGAGCCTAGGTGGTGGATCATTCATAGGTTGTTCTATTTCTGGGTCATTCATGTTGCCTCTTAACCTTCTAATCCTATGGAATGTCCTTTCAATTTTAGGGTCTAATGGTAGGATGGAGTTGTCTCTCACCATAAACCACTAGTCTCCCGAAGAGAAAATAAGAAAATAGATGAAGAAGAGAACAAAAACACACAAAATAACTTTAAAATAAAAATAGATAAACAAACGCCAATGTGTCCCCGGCAACGGCGCTAAAAACTTGGCCGACTTCTAGCAAGTGTACTAGATCGGCTAGTAATATAGGGAAATAAGATTATGACCCAAAATATCGAACCCAAGGAAAACTTGTGCTTGTAAGTGCTATTTTAATTTCAAAACTAATTTTGTGTGCAAAAGAAATAAAAGAAATCCCAAATTTGTGATGATTGAAGAATTAAAACTAAAAACAATAATTTAAAACCAAAATAAAACAATTGAAAGAGTTAAAGTAAAGAAAAGATCTGTTGAAAGCAAGTAAATTGGATGAGTTAAAAATCAATATTAAAGACAACTTTCACTAAAGGACTATCCACCTTAACAAGTATTGCTATGACTTAAATAAAAGAAACATACAAGTGATTATGGGGAATTCAGTTTAATAAAACCAGATAACTTTATTCAAGATTATCATTTCAAGCATCAAATTTTCTTATTCAGATAAGCTTAACACTTAGAATAAAGAACCGAATTAAGTCCCCTAGATGTCTATTAAAGACTTTCTCAAGAGATTTAACTTTCACCCATTCTTGGTTACCCTTTTCTTAATCTTAACTTACTCAAATCAACTTATAACTTATTCAGATTATAATCATGTATTAATCCAACTAAATTAACCTAAGAGCATGTAAGTCATCATTCAACTTAAATCAATTAATAAACCAATGCTTAATCAAGTTAATAATTAACTTAAAATTGAGAAGAGACAAGAATATGTTTAAGAACCAAGAAATAACCAACTTGCATTGAATTGAAGAACAAACTCAAGTCACAACAATACAAGTTTAAGGATTTAAGTATCCTTTAGCAAAAGTCAAAGAAAACTACTCATAAACCATTCTTAAAATTAAAACAACGTTTTGAAGAAAATAGTAAACAAAGAACGTAAAAACAACTAAGAAAACAAAGCTTAATCCTAATGATTGATGATGATTTCTTTTGTGTTTTGGACCGCTATTTATAGGCAAAATTGTAGTAGACTCCTTGTTAAACTCCAGTCGCAAAATAGGAATCAAATTCTGCTAAAACAGGAAGCTTGAAAATCCTTCGCGATATAGGAGAACTGGATCCCGTGGCCACGGCTCTTAATATGCCTTCTCTACACGTGACCACAGCTCCCTTTCTTCTTCCTCCACACGTGGCCACGTGTGGTCCTTCACTGGAATCCACGTGGTCACGTGTTTCCCTTAGTTTTCTTCCAAAAGTCCTTCACGTGGCCATGTCCCTTCAACCTCCATCCCTTCACGTAGCCACGGCTTTATGTATCAAACCTTCACATGGCCACGGGTGAAATTCTTCAGTATTCTTACGTGGTCACTTGTGAAGGCTCTGGACTGAACGCTCATTTTTTCGCCTAAATTCTTCATATTTGCACTTATGGCTCTAAACTTTGCACTTTTTACACTTCAAGCCCTTTTATATCAATCTAACCCTGAAAATCACACAAAACACAAAATTAACCCCAAAAACATAAATATCAATAAATTAACTCTAATTAAACATAAATAAAACTAAAACAACTAAATAACATAACTAAAAACATATCAAAACTATATATAATTCACACTTATCATAAAGTCCTGTCAAGCAATAAGTTCAGAGTTGTGACAATCAAGAATCCAAATGATGGATGTGAGTATAAAGTGAACAGTCATCGACTCAAACCATATAAACTCAGCCAACATGTGGTTGCTGAGGCAACCATGGTGCTTTAGTATTACTGAATACAATTTGATAGTTTAGCTAAGGACTTTTAAACTCAAAACTTCAAATCTCTTCTCCCTTTATCTTTATCTTTATTAAGTAACTTTTTGATTTTTGTATGTTTTTAGTTGGTTTTAATTTCATTAGTTTAGATTCATTAATTAATTATAGGTGTGGGTTAGAATGTTTTTGGGAGATCAGTAAGATTGGCTTATTCAATTGGCTTTTAAAGCAAATAAAGTTCAATTCTAAGATAAAAAATCAATTTTTAAAACTAAAGTTTTGGAAGGCGTATAAAGTGCAAAGGGTTTATGAAATGATTTATAGTGTTAAATTAGAAATGATTATTTTTTGCAGAACAGCAGCAAGGCAAGGCCACGAGTCTTTTTCCTTCCCTTCCTACATGCCCACACCAGCTGCAGAGTGCCCCAGTATGCCTGCGGGTCTGCCTGCCTTTACCTTTGCACGCTCGTGCATTGGGGATTTGCCTTGTATTGCTTGCTGCGCTCCTGTACGTCTCTTTCCCCATTCTTATGTGTGACCGCATGCTGAAGGACTGCCTTTTGCCTGGTCATGGGTTTTTTTGCACTTTACTTTGTGCAGCCGTTGGTTCCTTTCTTGCTCTTTATATTAGTTTTCACCTCTTATTTGGTTTTTTTCACCTTATTCTTCTTGATGTGACTACGCTTCCGCACCTCCCATGCCCATTTCACCTCCATAGCCATGCTCCACCTCCTTATCCTCACCATATTGATTTCTCCGACCATCACATTCTCTCTCTCTTTTCTTTAGTTTTTCTCTCTTCTCTATTTATCTCTCTCCTTTTCATCATTTTCTTTTCCCTCTTCCTTTGTCTTTCATGTTTTTACCCATATCACACACATCACTCACCACATCCTTATAAATTGTGCACAAAATTGTTTGCTTCTCCACCTTCAAGTAAGTATATACTCTCCTTGATCTTTATATTTGTTTAAATGCCATTTTGTGCTTACTTGTTAGCTTATGTACTTGCATCATTTAGGTCACTTTCAACATGCCATTTATACTTCAAGAATATTTCTTTTGATAATGTTGCTTGTTGTGTACCTACTATGCATGTAATATATGCTTCATGTCAATTTTGGTGAATAACGCACATAATTTTGATCTTCAATTTGACTCTCCAATATGCGCACACCACATGCTCGATGAAATGTGTCAATGAATTTTACCTTTGTTTTGACTTATAAATAACTCTATTGTTGACATTATTTTGATCGATATTTATGATTCATTACCTCCCCATTGTCTTACATGTTCAATATCATATCTTTACATTAAGTTATCAATGCCTTTTGTGGCTTTATCTCTTTCATTCCAGCTTCTTTTCTCATTAAATTATGGTGTCACCTTTGTTATAAGCCATTTACTCACGTTTGCTTCCTATGATGAGTATCATCATACCACTCTCATTTTCACATGAGTACATGCTCATTCATCTCTTCCTAAGGTATTCTTTACTAATGCATTATGTATTATTGATTGCTACTTATTTTGTTGTTTTTAGCTTGCTATTTTTGAACTCACGCTTATATTTTATTTTTTTCAGTGGCACCTAAGTGGACTAAAAACCTTGACGTTGCAAGTTCTTCTAGTATCCGTATTCCCTCTTATGTTGACAGAGCTAAGATTACTCAATTTGACTACTTTAGTGTTTGTACTTATGTTCAACCAGCATACCTAAGTCACTTTTTTCTCAACATTCCTGTTGGCAACTTATGGAACGAATTACTACCATTAATCCAATATATTGGGTGGAAATAGTTCATCGATCACAAGCTTAAGGTCTACCCCAATCTAACATGGGATTTCTTGTATTCATTTGAGTGCTATTTTAAAGGGGATATTGATAATATAGGTAAAGTAGGATTTAAGTTTGGAAAGAAAGGATACTCTATGACTTTCAAGCAGTTTTTTTGAATCTTTGGATTTTTGCCAAATGCTCAAGTAGAACTAATTGATGCTTTTACTAAAGATAATTAGGAATGAATCCGAGATCCCATTAATTCTGAGCCGTGGAGAGGAGGAAGATGCAAGGTTCCTTCCTTAAGATATCATGCACTTAGAATCATTCATAGGTTTTTAACCAAAAGTGTCTATAACAATTTAAAGAATCTTAGTGCAGTGAATGCTTCACAGGCCATACTTCTTCGATGTATGATGGATGGGATCTTCATAAATCGGGCTTTAATTATTGCAAATAAGGTTAGGGAGTTATAGAAGATGCCTACTAATGTCAACAACATCTCCATTTGTTGGATAACTACTATTTTAGCAAAAGCAGTTGGTCACCCTACCATAGGAGATCTAATTGAGGGAGATTTGCCATGTATTGATAATGTTATGCTAAAGAGAATGAAGATTCTAGTGCCTAAGCCATGATGCCATTGGACAACACGAAAGAGTATTTAAGGGAAATTAACATTCGACTTGATGAGCAACCAATAAACCAGATGATGAGGAAGCCGCACCAGTAAAAAATCCCCCAACGGCTGATCCAGCTACACCTGAGTGGGAGGCTCTTTTTAATCAGTTGAGCAGTCGAATGGATGCATAATAGATTTGCTTGGACCGGATGCATGGAAGAAATAAGACATTGCAGGATACTATTTTAGATGTCAAGAAAACTATTGAGACCTTTGTGCATCAGTTCTAGCAATGTTACCCCACCATCTTTGCCTCTATCAACATAGTTCTTCTACACTTGCTGTGGATAGCAAAGTTTTTGAGAGGGGGGTAGAGCTTGAGCTCAATTTTGTTCAGGGAGTTGACATTTCTAACCCTCTTCATATTTATTCATGAATCTATTTTATGTTTATTTTATTGTGTTTATCTTTTGTGTTTAGGTTAGTAGTAGGATGTTTTCGTTATTTTATGAAAGTTGTAAAATTTACTAAAAATAGAATATAGTTTAACGTTATCATCTAGTCTACATAAAAACTTAGTTTGACCAGTTTTTTCTCTAAATTGTGAACATGTTGAACTTAAATGCTAAAATATGCATGTTTAGAATCTTTGCTTGGCAAAAGAATAAATATGTTGTTTGATAAATCTTTAGGTAGTTTAATCTTCAACTTGATAAATATCTGTTAGTTTTTATTCTCTTAAAAGCACTTAAGACTAGTTTTGAACTTATAAAAAAATAATGCAATGAAATAGTTCAGTAAGGAATTTTTTAGAACACTAAAACCTTCCTCATCATTCTTCGAAGCATATAAGCAACTCAAACAATCTAGACAATGATCTAGGCAACAATTTTCTTGCTAAGCTTTTTAAAGATCTTTTTCCTACCTTTATGAAAGTTTTATCCATTGTAAGCCAATTTAAGCTTAAAAAGATATGCTTAATGCGTGCCATTAATGATTTTTCTTGTCACACTCAAATTTTAACCATATAACCTAAAAAGCTTTTATCTTCCCTTATGGAATTGGCCACTTTTGAATTTAATGTATTAATAAGAAGTTAATATCTTGATGGGTGTAGTAAGAGATTTATTGGCAAGAGTTATTGTTGAAGTCAAATTACCTTGTTATTACCTAGGTTTTTATTGGTATTGCTGGCAAGTTTGATTATTTCTTGAAAAAAAATAAATAAAGCTAGCATGTATGAAAAATCTTAAGTGTGGGGGTAGTTGCAAGGGAAAATAATTGTGATTTTTAAAAAGGGTATGAATGATGGAAGTTGAGAGGATTTCAATCCGTTTTCTCTCATAAGAGCTTTGAATTGTGAAAGGTTAAGCATGTTTTATTAAGTTCTTCATTGATTAAGTTAATGGGAGGATATTTTAGAATTGTTAATCTATTTTATCTTAGAGTGGCTATTCTTTTTTTTATTATCTTATATCCATTCTTTGATAACTATTACGTTAGCCCCATTACAACCTTTGAAAGATCTAAGTGATTTTAAGTTTGGTTTTGAGTTATTTAGCGAAGATGACTTTCGTATTTCGGTGCTAAAGGAGAGGCTTATGGTGTTTCTAGAGTTTCAAGTGCAAAACCAATTGTATGCATATACATTCATTTTAAAGCTTCGCTATGTAGTTGTATTGATGTTTTGATTTTCAAAATGTTTCAAATGATTTGGTCTTGTGCTTTTGTTAAATGTTGACCTTACTTATAAAATGCATGTTTCTTTATTCAAGTTTGATTAGTTTGAGGAGTTGGATTGTTCTAATTTGCTTGAGGAAGAGTAAGGTTTAACTGTATAACTATGAATTATATAATATTTTTAGTATATTTTTAGGTGTTGAAGTTAGTTAATTTGGTTTTAATTTGATTTAATTATACTTTAAATGTTTACATTTGTGTTTTAGGAGTTAATTATAAGTTTTGATGTGTTTTAGGATTAAATTGGAAGAAAAAGACTTATTTGAAAAAGGTAAGAAGATTTGGGCCAAATCTGTAAAATTGGAAAATTTATGTTAGTAAGACGTACGTGAAGTCAGTAAAGTAATGAACGGCCGCTTAAAAATTACTTGAAACAATGAACGACCACGTAAGAAGATAAGTCAAGCAAGTAATCCTTTGAGCGGCTGTGCATCAGATGAAGCTTTTGGTTGCTTGGCCATGCATCTTAGTTACTACCATGCATGGCAGTACATGAGAAGAACGAGAAATGTGAGTGTTTGTGCACTCCCTTGGAATAAAATGCATGACAGTGCATCAAGTAAAGGAGTATTTTGAGTGGCTGTGTGAGGAAGTTCGATGCCTCAAAGGATTTTCTAGTTCGAAAAAAAAGTCTTATCTATTCTAATTAAGGAAGTTTAGAAGAAAACTATGTCTTATTTTGCCTATAAATAGATGACTCAAACACCAAATCAAGATCATCATCAGCTAGAAGAAATCAATACTTTAGTTTTACGTTGTTTTTGTTTTTTCTGTTCTTATTCAATACTATTTTTCTTAAAACTTTGTTTTAATTTTTAAATATGCGTAGTGAGTAGTTTTCTTTAACTTTTGCTAAAGGATACTTGAATCCTTAACTCTTTATTGTTATGACTTAGTTTGTGCTTAATTTTAATGCAAGTTTGATTATTTCTTAGTTTTTTAGCACAGTCTTATCATTAGTTAGCTAAATTTTGGCTGCTAACTTGTTTAATTATTGGTTAATAATTGATTTTTGGTTTAATCATTGATATGTATGTTCTTAGGTTACTTATATTAATGCATAATTATGTTATTCATTAGATATAATTTTGTTTTAATTAAGGTAAGTTAATACTATGAAAGGTGTAACTAAGAATAGGTGAAAGTTGAATTTACTTGAAAAAGAGTTTAATAGACATCTTGGATATTTAACTCAAATATTGATACTAAGTGTTGGATTGTTCTTAATAAGAAAGTTTTAATGCTTAGAATGATAATCTTAAGTTATCTTGTTTTATTAATCCGAGTTCTTCATAATCACTTGTGTTTCTTTTGAATTAAGTCATGACAATATAGGTTGAGGTGGATAGTCCTTTAGTGAAAGTTGCTTTTTAATATTAATTTTTACCTCATTTGATTACTTTCTTTTGTTTTAAATTTGATTTAACTGTTTTAAAATCTTTTATTGGTTTAATTTATTATTTTTAGTTTTAAAGTTTTTAGTTTTCAACCTTCAACATTACGCACTTTTGGGATTTCTTTTCTATCTTTTACACACAAATTTTGTTTTAAAACTCAAATAATTCACACAAATAAAGGTTTCCCTTGGATTCGATATTAGAGGGTTATAATTATATTTTCCTATATTACTAGCCGATCTAGTACACTTGCTAAGACACTGGTCTTACACATCATTGTTTTTGCATACATCTTATACTTTTGTGTATGTGATTTTCTACCATACCAAGAAATTCATTAACATGTGTCATCATACCACATTTAATGCATCTTGTGTTACATCATATACATACACTGTCATTATGTAAGTCATGTTATGTACAATGCATGTCGTATGTCACGTGCATTCATATGTTATGTATATGTATGTTGTATGTCACATACATTCATATCGCATGTCATACTTTGTGTATGTAAATCATCATGCTTGAAATATGTCATGTACATATGCATCGTGTGTTATGCATGTTTGTTTTACATCATTCCATAATATATATATTACTTATCATGCCATATTAAATTTTGTTTTTACTTCTCTATTGTATCCCATACGTTTTTTTTTCCAAATACATGTGCATCATGTAAATATATCTTGAAAATAAAATGTAAGAAAATAATAAAGTCCATATATCCCATTTTACATTTGCATTTTATTTTGTGTATATAATTTTTGTATAAATTCTTGACCATGCATCATTCTAACCCTTTGATCTTGCAGCCATCTTAGATTGCTGACCTAAGTGGTTTAAAGGATTAGGTAATCGCTCTATTAGTAATTTCTTAGAGTAGTAAGAGTCTAGCAAGAACTGGGTTTAAGTTAGATTCAAACTCAGATACGGCCATTAAGCAGTCGGTAAAATTCTAGGTAGAGATAGCAATGGCAGATCCTCTATAGAAATTTGGTACTTCTAACCTTTACAATCTAGATAAAACATTTCAGGACCTTTAAAGCAGAATTATGGCATCAGTAACCAAACTTGTAGCTGCATTGGATAAAAGGATTGGTGATCTTGAAAGGAAAACCATTGCTGGATTTACTACTAATCTAGCTTCAGTTATGAGCACTTAACCTTTGATACCAGATGGTGTGATACCCTTAATTGATTGGTGTCATAAGCCGGATGAAGAACCAATAAAGGATTGTGAGGCCTTTAGGTATTAATTTATGGAAGCATGACAAGGCTACTTAGCAGAAAGGATGCATTCCCCTAATTTAGAAAGTGGAAACCATGATAATTGGTTAGAGTATAAGAACCCAAGGTATGGCCACATTGCCAATAATGGAATTGGCAGTGACAATAGGTGCAATAGAACTACAAGCATCTCAGCTATAGGAATAACATAGCATTATTATTTAAACCTAAATAGGTTATTATCGTGGTGTCTCACCCATTTTGTAGATGAAGGGAAATTGCAACCTTTGCCACCAATACTTATTAGGAATCTGGGGAAGCCTGTGTATAGAGCTAATTTATATTGTAGCTATCATCAACATAAAGGACATGATATTGATTACTGTCAGGCTTTGAATTACCATATCCAAGACCTAAATGACACTCAGTAGATACCAGACCCAAAGAGGGAAAGTAAGAGGAAGAGAAGCAACAATGCTATGTGACAACATATTTGTGTTTGACTCAGGTTCATTGGATTGGTATGTGCTTCGAGATGCAAATGGCATGTAAATATTAAGCTATTACCTGATTAATTCCAATGATAAGCAATTTAGAGAGTTACAAGATGTAAATATCATCACTGATCTTAAGGGCACAATCTAAAGAAGGAAAAGCCTGAGATTTTGAAAGACTTTTTGCTGCCTGCACTTATAGTAAGAAAAGATACAATAAAGGTAACGTTTGCTTATGTAAATGTGCATATGTTCCTTTAGCTATGTTAATAATGTAAGCCTTTCTTATGTATGATATGTCCTATTTTATTGCATCATGCATGGCAATATTTATAGTTTAATTATATAAAATGTTAATTCAATAAACACTGCTTCATTTATTCTTAAGGAAAAATAAAATCTTAATTGCATCCAATATGGCTTCTGAAGTGAGAATAGCTTGAGATAATTAAAAAAGAAAAAATAAAAAAAAGAAAAGTCTTTACCTGGGTTTGAACTGACATGATGAAAATTGATAGAGACACTGTGAGATAGACATGTCGTTTAAGCTTAACTAAACAACAGATCATTTAAACAGCCAATTCAAATACATAAACCAAAAGGCATAAAAAATGAGATGAAAATTCCAAGTGACTAATGTCAAGGAGATTAATGGGAAACCATAGCATCCTTGCTTGAAAGAGTCAAATTTCATAAGGATGCTTTAAAGAAGGATTAGATAATAATCTATAAGATGACACCTTGGCTCATTATCTTAAGTGGATCATTATGTGAGAAATTTCCTAATAAGAACCAATTGAGATAAAGAAAGGAAAAGGAAAATGGAAAGCTCATACAGAAGCTTACATGGTCAACATAAACGAAAAGATAAGATAAGTTTCAAAGACCATTCCTTTATTCTTGGTATTTGAGGATAGACATAATACAACTAATCAAGATTCAAACACAACCATTAAGTGTTGCTTCAAGAACTCAACTATCATAGTCAAAACATGGAAAGCAAGGTCTTAAGTAGTTTAAATGAGAGCTTACTATCCTAGTCAAGTTTGCAAAGAAAATAAATATTTGTTTAATCTTTCAAAAAGTGGGTCCAAAGTCGTCATTCAGAAGAATAACTCAAATCAAATACATTAGACTACTTAAACCAAAGTCAAAACTTTTTTCCTGAAGAAGCTATGGTCAGAAGGGATAATCGATCCTCGCTAGCAATGGCCAAAAGGATTTAATAAATTAAGCAATGCCAATAGACTTAAGAAGGTTCTATTGAAAAGACAACAAAATAAAAAATAATCATAAAAAATTAATTAATTAATCAATGAAAAGAAAAAGAAAATATGGCCCTACAAGTTAAAAATCAAAAAAAAGGCAGCATTCCTAAGACTAGGCACCCCATTAGGGCAAAAGTCGAAAAAAGGCAACCTTGTTAAGATTAGGCACCTTGCTAGGACAAAAATTAAAAAAAGGCATCCTAGGCAAAAATTAAGGGTTGAGAGAAAATCTTCAATCAAGAAAACTAGTGAGGGTTATTTGATAACAAGAGTCAGATGCACATTACGTGTCACCCCATAAGGTTGAATGGAACATGGGTTTTTCTATTACATGTCTAGGTATGATTATTGTTATTGTTATATGATACATGTAAATAGAAACACATAAATAAGCTAGGCATAAACATACAATTAACATACAAAAAGAAATTTATTATATACATAAAGGCATGCATTAGGACTAAACTCTCAAGTGGCACAAGTAGCACCTCATGTGTCCAATGCTTTCTCTGATGTTCTTTCCATGACATCCTTAAACTATAGAGGATAGCCACCTCTTGGTGTTCAAAAGCTTGCTCTTAATGAATGTTGCAAATGGAATCCAATATTGGTTGGTAGAGATAAAGTTATGCCACTTGAACCAGATAAAGTAGAAATGCTTTTGCAATATTTTAGGGGACTATGAGCACCCAAAGAATAAAGGGTTCTTAGTAAAGACAAGACTCAAGTAACCTCCCCTTTGAGACTCAGTTTGCAACTCAGATGCAACATAGAATCTTAGGAGCAAGAGGATACTCCTCTGATGGCTATAAGTTCTTTAAGTAGAGGTGCAACTTTGAATTGGTGAAGTGAAAGCGATGAACCATGAGCCCTAATGGTTGCTAAATGAGACATGTGATAGAATAATATCCTTAGGAATCTACTGAATAGAGTTTAAAAGCTAAAATAGAATTCTTTTCCAGGTTCTTGAAGGTATCAGATGGAATATACAGTCTATTGAGAAAGAGGCTATCTTATGCAGAAGCACAATGGAGATGGATTACCATCCTTGGGAGTAGTAAGAAAGTTAAGGAAAAGGCAGAAAAAACTAAAGAAAAATCATTTAAGGCAAGCTTGCCTAAAGCTTACTTGAAAGTAAATTGTTGGAGAGGAATTTCTCATTTGATGATAATTACCCAAAGCCATTAACAATGGAATTATATAGGTTAGAAACACTATTATCCTTAGGGGTAAAGATAGTAGAAATATTTAAAGGCTCGTTACCTGTGGTTACCAGGCTCATGGTGAATACTCTATCAGAAAGAAGTAACTATTATCTTGTGAGAGCTTGGAAAGACTAAGCAGCTAATTTGCCTTCTAGATCTTATGCCTGGGGATGAGAATTATAGCAAAAGTGTTCATAAAGCCAAAATTGATAATGGACTCAAATAGATTGTGTTTCAAAGTTGTATAGGTGATGTACATTTACTCTGTTCATAAGAAACCATGATGCTCCAACACTCAGCCTTGCTTAGGAGAAACTAATATCCTCAGAGGAATTTTTTAGAGAAGATTAGGAAAGATTCATAATCTCCTTGCATAGTCCATCGGTATGGATATGATTCTGAATAGAGTGGCAACCATGATGGTGTGTATTTAAGGTGCACTGATGAGTAAAAAGCCATAATTGTTATAAGAGAACTGGTGCTACCATTGCAAGGTATGTAAAGGCCGAATCCTTTAAGCAATAAGATCCTTGGGGAACTAGCCGGGATTGATGAAATAGAGTTTGACATTTATACATGGACTTCCTTAACTGTGCCAAGTTCCAGGTAAGAAATAAAAAGATACTTAGTGCTATGCATCTTCACTTGGCTAAAAGATCAATCAAAGCATAAGAAGATGCCCTCTAAAAAGGTGCAGAACTTTGAGGTTTGGGCCGAGAGGTACCATATGCAGTCTAGGGTTATAAAGCAAGCATTGGCAATTTAAATTAAATTCTTTTAGATATATGAAGCAAAAATGGGATTATCAGTAAAGTTGAACTTTAATTCTTGAATGGGAATCAAATAAGGCCTAGAGTTAGATGAAACTTTAACCATTCCAACCAAGTTGTTCTGATTAACTATAGGGCTAGTCACCCACACTTTGCACTTAAATGCAGTCAATGGAAGGCTACCTTTAATAGGTAGGGGTTTCTCACTTTGACTTATAGTTCTTCAAGTTGTCTAGTACAATAAGCTACAATCCAAAATATGGCCTTACACAACTTGTGCAGGAATAAACACCTAGATTGCCCATTTAAAATGGTAAATAGGAATATTAAATGAACATAAGGTCAGCCTATTATGAATACTTCTAATCACACCAAGCAGACGTTAGTCACCGATTAAGTTCCAAGTTCCATAAGGGATCAATGTTAATTGCTAGGCAAGACAGATCGATAGAATAAGACCACCATGAATATATAGGTATGTCAGCAAAGGATTATTTGGTACATCAACTAGGTCTTTTAGGAAGAAAGTCTGCCTTAAGATAGTAGTCCGACAACAATTAATGGAAAACTATTGATACTTGAATTGCCTCCCTTGGAAATTCTGCACATAGCTTGAGAAGCAAGTCAGAGTTCTAGAGGCAGAAAGGTAATTATGAGTTACTTTAAGCTTTTCAGGAAGGGGGCATGATTTTTGAGTAAAATTATGAGATTATATGCTCAGTGTGGCACAACACCCAATGAAATAACTACATCAAAATTTGTGAGGAAATGGATTTTCTTTTACTAGAAGTGCAACGACAAAAAATTTCTTTCCCAAAGATAATAAGAGAACTCATAAAGAGGACAAAGCAAAAAAAAAAAATAAAAGAAGATAATCAGAGGAAGCTTGCCTGAAGATCGAGAGTTATTGGGAAGACTCATGTGGTTCATGAATTAACTTACATCTTAGATGAGATCCCTTAATCACCTATGCTGTAGGCCATGTATTTCATGCATACATTCTTGTATCTTTGCATACATTATAGCATTTTCATATTTCATTCATACATTTATGCATTTTCGCATGCATTTTTGCATTCCTGCATTTTCTATACACATTTATGCATTTCTGCATTTCTGCATTTGTTCATACATTATTGCATGCTTTCTTTTGACATGAGTGTTCTAACTTATATAACTTATCTCATGTATATGCCCACTCACACATATTTCCCTTTGCGCGCATTTTGTAAATTTTTCATATACAATTTTTTGCATGTGTTAGCGCATATAATCCATTTGCACATCCTTTACACATAATTCGTTGTATGTGTCTAGCATGTGAAATTTTGTTTGTGTATCTCTTACGTGATTTTTTGTATATTGCTTCACATATAATTCTTTATGCACACATAATGTTCTGTATTTATTACTGCACATAACATTCCAGGTAAACTGAAAGCATACTCTGGTGCTCTTCTCTTTGTAATTCTCCTAAGCCTTTATTGCATAGGCTAGAGGTTAAAGGATTCCTAGCGTCAAATGCAATAATCGTTGCAAAACCTCTTCCTAATTTCTGAGAGTGTTCTTTTATGGCTTGTACTTTAAGCTTAAATTATCTTTCCAAGATTCTGACATAATTATTCCTTAGGTCCGAAGATTATAACCTCCCTAATGCATTCAAGAAGACCACGACATTGTCCTTTTCCCTATTTTAGGTTCGAGAGTCACTGCCTCCTTGGTGTGTTCAAAATAACCATGGCGTTACCTTTCTTCCTAAACATACATATGAGCATCACAATCTTCCTCATGCATTCAAGATAACTATCATAGCATAATTCTTTTCCAAATACAGGGAATATTCTTAATTCAAATAAATTGTGCCCTAAATTCCATTCATTTTGCCAAACAATGTGAAAATTTTGACTTAATTATTTCTTATTGATTTACTTCCAATTTGAAATTTTACTCTATCCTAGTAATTTTCAATTGTGAATGAGTTTAATCTCAATTTTAGAAATTTATGTTTCATCCAACTATGAATTGAGTAGAAGATATTCATGCTTTGTTTCTGTTTGTTGAATTACATAAAAGCCCTCACTATACCATGCAATTTATAAACTTTGAGCACCTTTGGCCTGTTTTAAAAGCTAAACAAAAACTATTTACGATTGAGGGGATCAAGTGAAACTCAATAAGAACACTAGAACCTTTCTGATTACCTATTGAAGAGACCCAGGAATGAGATAAAATATAGAAAATGACTCAAACAACCTTTCTTTGTATAGCTTTCTACTTTTCCTATCTTAATCTCATAATTGCTTCCCAGCCCCTTGAGCTTTTATTTCAAGCATGTTGAACGTATGCTTATTTTATTGTTACACATATTAAAACGACCCATTTGCCCTAAATGATTTTAGTTTCCCTTTAGGAAGATGACCACTGTGGTAAAGCCAATTTCATATTTCAAGAATAAGGAAGATTTTTTTTTTCTAATCTTGGTATAAATCTTATTCATAAAGAATTGAGGTTATTTGATGAAATAAACCTGCAAAATAAAAATAGAAAAAAAGAAAAGAAAGAGAAAAAGAAGAAAAACCTCAAAGTCAAAGCCACAATAAGGACTATAATGAAAGAAAATGGAGGCCTTGAGTTAGTGCCCTTCAAATAGTTTTCATAAATCAAAAATCATTAAGGCCAAATGTGAGAGTTCTTTGATTAATCACGTATCATCGAGGTTGTAACACCCTATGTTCATTTGTGACTTCCACGTACATTTTATTTCTAATGGCATCGCATGGTTACAATTCATTTGGATGGATTTCGGTAGCATAACGACTTATAAACTGTACTGTCCAAACCTGCAAATTAATAAAATAGCACTCCCAAATGGTAATCTCCACTTCCAAAACTCCATTTGCATTCATATAACACTTCTAAAATCAACCATCTCATCATCGCAACACAATCATCAAAATTCCATACACACATGCTTAAAAATATGTAAATATAAATAATTGCAATGCTATTTGCATCTACAACACAACATTAGTTACTACATGCAAATTATCTAAATCTAAGACATGAGTCATCCAATTTTGCATCCCTAACTGCATCAAATGTACATGCTATTTCGATCCTTCTTCATGGTATCCTCAAATGCCTATACATGCGTGTAGTCAAAAAACCACACGCTAAGCAACACTGTTGCCTAGTGATGGATATAACTATGCAAAATTTCATTTAAATAAATCTATTTTTATTTTCATTATTGTTATTATTTTTATTTGATTGTTATTGTCATTTTGAAATTTTTGGTTAGTCCTGACTCACTTTATGTTTTGACATTTTCAAATTTTTGCTGTATGATTTGGGATACTTATAATTTCAACATTAGTTAATGCTTATGCCCCTGCATTGTTATTTAATTATTTACTAGTCATTGTCTATTGCATAATTAATTTATTCTATTTATTTCACATCATTTGAATTTTATTCTTCTTTCCTCACAATTTACAATTTTAACCTCACTAAGCGTGTTGTTTTATGTAATTCAATTTCAATATCATTATAAATTTCTCTTCTTACTGATTGAGTGGTACTTTATTGCACTTAATTTCTTAATTACACATAAATTTTTCCATATTTTGTAAAATTTTCGTTTAGGTCCTTTCTTCTATCAAAATAACATTTAAATTTAATTATTTTCTTAACATAACATCTAGGTTTTGTATTTTACTGAATTAACATTTAAATTCCTTTGTGCAATTCAAATGACCTTCTTATTGTCTCTTTCCATAATTACCATTCTACCCTCTATTTCTCTTTTTTCGTATTTTCCACTATAAAATTTATTTTCCTTTCATTTTAGTCCTTGTATTAATTTTTTTCCTAACCAAACTTCCAGTTTTGTCTTAATTTTCTTAACTTTTTCACTAAATTACAATTCCACCTCTAATTTACTAAATTTGCTCAAATTCCTTTTGTACCCTTTCCTGTCTGTAAATTTTATTATCTATTGATTATTTTACCTTTATTTATTCTTTTGTATCTTTTATTTTATTTTTACTTCTTAATTTATAATTTATTCTCTAACATTTCTTTATGTAAGGGTAAATTATGATTTTACCCTTTTATGTTAGTTTTTGGCTAATTAAATCAAATTGACCCTTTTATTATTCTAATTTTGCTATTTGATCCTTTTGGTACTTATTTTTCTTACTAATTTCCATATGACTCTTATTTGAATGTAAAATTTGAACTTAGTCCTTAAACTTTGTATTTCATCATTCTTGGCTTAGTTTGACTGAAGTTTGACCGCTTTTCTTTATCAATCTTATATTAATTTATTTTTCATATTAAATCTTACATAATTCCTACTTGAATGAAAAATTACAATTAGATTTTTTAACTTTCTATTCATCATGTTTGATCCTGTTTGACCTTAAATTTGACTTTTTTTGCTTTCTTTGACTTTTATTCCTTTGTAAATGGAAAATTTGCATTTTGGTCCTTATGTTTCTTTATGAAATGGTAAATTATATTTTGGTCACTAAAATTTTCGTTATTTACAATTTTGTTCTTTTTCACTTATTTGACCATCCTAACTTTTATAGTCACTTTATTGATATCAAATTACAATTTTACCCTTAATTTATCATGTAATTATATTTTTACCCTTTTTGAATCTATTAATCATGTTTTACACTTTGTTTCATGTTTAATCACATTGATGACTTCTTTTATGCCTAATTTATCTTTTGGTCCTCACTTTCTCGTGTAATTATGATTTTACCCCCTTTCAAATTTATAGCTCCATTTCTCATTTAATTAACTGTATGGTTCCTTCATGCATGATTTATCATTTTATCCTCATTTTTCTTACGTATTTACCTTTTATCCTTTTTTGACTTATTAGTCCCATTTTCACCTTATTCCTTATTTAAATCACTTTATGGAATTATGTATGTGTGATTTATTATTTACTTCCTATTTTTTTTATGTTTACCATTATATCACTAATGATGACCAGTGAAAATTCTTGAATCAAATATGCATATAATATGGCTATATAAATGTACTATATGATTGTATATGGGCCTTCAAAACTGTATGTATGAGGTGACTACTTTAGTGTAGCCATCCCTCGGTACTATATGTGAGGTGACTACTTGAGTGTAGCCATCCCTTGGTATTATATAACTGTATGAATCTACCATGGTATATGGGTCCCTCTAGCTAAACATTATATTCTAATGTCCTGGATTACCTACTATGCCCTAAGGGTAACTAATTATTTTATTTTATGCTATATTTGTGTTTTAAGTATTCCCATTATGTATAATATCATGATATATATATATAAAACTAAACATGATGAAATTATCTAATATATATAAGAAATAATAACTAAATATGATGAAATGATCTCATTATCATTAGGTAACCCAATCGGGCTCATTAGAATATCAACCATACCATATGTTTTCTTATTCCATTTCATGCCATTTATGTTTCTAAGATTAAATTATATGTATATTTATTAACTTATGAAAATTTTAACTTAATATTCCATTGTCACTTATGTAAATACCTTTATGTTCTCATACTAACCATGATATCTATACATTATTTTTAATCCAAATTTATCATAAGGTATTTAATTATCATTGTATTGTTTACTTTAGGCTTAATACATCATTTAATTTTAATTTATCATGTTACCTTAATTAGGGTGCCATTTGGCCATTAATAGTTCACACACTTTATGCTTGATTTCTTTATAATTCTATGCTCATTCCATGCTAATTCATCATTTTACAAGGTCCTCTTAAACTATCTTCCATTATTTCTTAAGTTTCCTTAATTACATAATGTTACATCATTATAAACACATAGTAACCATTGTATCCATGTATTTATTCAAGCTAAAATTATTCTAATTATGTTCTTTTAGTTTAATACGGCCCAATATTATGCCTAAATTGTTAATTAACATCAATTTTTCATATCATGCATGATTATGTATAATTCGGCCACTATTGAATTTCTTTTTTCCAAAGTGGTTTCTCTATTGATTAATATTTAAATCATCTTAATTCATTATTCTAATATGTTATCACAATTTATTTAACATTTTCCCCAAATTTGTAAAGTTACATAATGTAAATTCTAGGTAAACTTCAAGTAATTAAATGAAATAGAGTGTAGTTTGTATCCACTTACCTTTTGGTAGCTTGAAAACCCTTTTGTATGCTTTCACTTTCCCATCTCTTTCTTGTTTTTCTCTTTTCCCATGTTTTCCCTTTTTGATCGAATTTAAAAAGGTAGAATTAATGAGCTTGTATTCTGAATTTATTACTTAATTAATACCAAATAATCCTACTTATGATGCTCTACAAGCTTATAACAAATTTTCTAATTAAATCCAACACAAACTCAAGAATTTACCTTTTTAGTGTTACTTTTTCTCACTAAAAATCCTCCACTTCCATGCTTTTACTTGCTCTATGCGAATTTCCATATTAAAGAGGAGGCTTTCTACTGTATGTGGGTGAAATTTAGGCATGAGAATTGTTGGAAGGAAGAAAAAATGGTGGATAAGGCATAAAGATGGTGGATTTCTTGGAGAAAATGGTGGATATTTATAGAATTTTGGGCAAAAATGTAGAGGATTATAAACCTCTCCATGCTGCCCATAAGTTCACCAATCAAATGGCCTAAATTCCTCTATTTACATTCCATCCAATGGTTTATTTTTAAGCCACTTGTTAAGCTTCTATGAATTTCTACACCATTTTAGGCCATGCTACTATATGTAGGTGATTATAAATTACTTTTAATGAAATTTATGCCCTTAAATGATTAAAATTTGGCAATTAAGCCCTTTAATTAATTTAACCTCGATTTTTTATCATTTTTTTAAATTGATGTTTCATTTATAAGAATGCTCTAATATTTTGCCCTACATGCAATAACATATACAAAAGCTTATGTTTAAAATTTCAAATCATTCTAATACCATTTTAATATACTTCATGCTACAAAGTTATAATCAGCCTGATCAAAATCCAAAATTTTAGAACTATCAAAAAAATTATTTTTTACTACCAATAGCTCCTTTATGATATTTATAATGGGCCTATGTGATTAAAATAATTTTTGATGATCTTTATGATATTTTAAAATCTGATCAAACTTTCAGTCAATCCTTTTTATGGTACCGAGTAAAACCTTATCTGTCTAATTTGAGGGCCTATCTAAGCTCTCATTTCAAATTGTACCACTAAACTCAATTTCATACCTATTTTTTTTATTTCAATGTTAACTCAAACTGCCCACTAGGTCACCCATCCTCGAATTTTCCTAACCCGAACACGTTTAACATTTATGCACTTTTAAATTTCTCTATACTATACTATGGTGATTACTCTAAAAACTACCCAAGGGTTATTATTTATGCTTTAGAATGTGCCATACATGTTCGATGTAAGTTTCATGATGTTACAAAGGTCAAATGTGAGAATGCTTTGAGAGCAGAGAAACGGATAGAATAAATCCTCTCGCTGGTTGAAAAAGATATAGTGGTCATTTTTCTCTAGCAATTTGACCCTTTTTTGATAGCCATCTATCCAAGCCTAACATTACAACCCATGTAAGACCTCCGGATTGTTGGTTCTACCTTATCTAACCTAGCAAATATGTCCTTCTAGTAAGGTTTGGTATGTAAAAAGAGGTATATGGTATTTTTTGAGCTTTAAGCGAGAATCCATGAATGCATTTGAGTTAAATCTCATCCCTAAATTTGCATCCAAAATTTTCTTTTCAAATGATAAAATTATTTTTTGGCTTTTAGCACACATATACAAAAATTGCTTGGTATACATTGTGCTTATATGTTGGTTTAGTAAGTCGTGGTATTAGCATGCCTATTTTCTTATTCTCTTATTGTGAATGACCCCTTAATTTCTCTTATTAAGATTAAAATAGTTGATAATGCGATCCATTCAACTTATTCAAAGATCAATAAATTTTTAGTTTAAAGTATTTGATAAGTCATAATTACTTTAAAATTTGGACACTTTTTGGCAAACAACTCTTTGCATACATTGCTCGCAATACTTGTCACATACATGATTGTGTGCACACACATGAATTTTGCATATATGATGCATATATAATTTCTTGCACCTACTCACGTGAGTAATTTCTTACAAGGAAAAATGAGAAAGAATTTCACATGCCAAAGTTGGTCACAAGGCAACTCCAAACAATGAATAGTCAAACCATAAGGAAAAATCCTATGGGATAGATTGGTCTAATTCAAATAAAAAGGAAACATCCCAAGGAGTGAGGTCATCTACACATACCATGTTTAGGAGTATTTATCAAAATATGGTCACCTCACTTAGAGACAAATCTCTATAAGGGGAATCACACAAATATATAAAAGGTACGAACCTTTCTTCAATTGTAACAACCATGCTAACATCCAACCTTTTATAGGTATTGAAATCCTTTTAAGAGGTAGTAAGTCCTTATAGGTAAAAATTCCTCTTACAAGGCATTTAACCAATCAACTTTCCTAATTCTGTATATTGACAAGTTGGTGCTAATCGGGTACAAACAACACATATTGATTCTACATGTCAACAAGCTAGCACTAATCAGCTAGTCAAACAAGGGTTAAAAAGTCGATAAACTGATGCTAATCACCCAACCGAAGGTTAAAACATTAACAAGCTGATGGTAACTACACAAACAAATTAAGAGTTAAAACTTCAATAAGTTAATGGTACTTACTCAATCAATCAAGAGTTAAAACGTCGACTAGCTGACGATAACTATTCAAATGATCAAGGATTAAAACATCGACAAGGTGATGTAATTACCCAACCGAGTGTTAAAATATCGATAAGCTAATGGTAACTACCCTAACCAATCAAACATTAAAATGTCAACAAGCTGACGGTAATTACTAAGCCAAGGGTTAACATATTGATAAGCTGATAGTAACTACCCAACTAGAGACTCACTACCTTGAATGGTATGCGTTCAATGCAATCAAAAGTTCACCACCTTAGGTACACATCTTCCATCCTTTACTCTAAACTTTGGCTAACTTAGGCACTAGTGCACTAAGTTTCCTAAAGTTGGAAGCAACTGTAGACACTAGATCTTAAGGTGGCTCCTGATCAAAGTTAACTAATAAGGAATCAATTTCTTATAAATGGATAAGGAAAAAAAGTGCTAGGCTTTCCTTAGGATTTTCAATATTTTTCAAATAACTTTTTCTGGACTCTACCCATTTATCTCTTTCAAAAGAAGCAAAATGTAAAAATCAATTTCAAAAACTTGGAACAGTCTTGATTTTTATTGTCTTTTCTCAGCCTACATATCTTATAATTAGATGATTTTAAATTATATTAATATTAAGACATATATCTACAACTTTGATGAAGAAACCTAAATCAGTTCAGTCCTTAAGATTCTCAAAATTAGGATTGAACATAGATGACCCAAATCGGTCCTTGAACCATGACCAGTCTATAGTAATTTAGCTATAAATCCCTTCGTAGAGCTCATTTTAAGGTGAATCCAATTTTGATAAAAACTAGGCTTATTTGTAATAAATTTCATTAAGAGAGAATGACCTAATTATAAACCATTATTCCCAGTAATTTTTAAAGTTAGAACATCAATTCTATCCTTGATGATTTTCTAAGAGCATTCATCATTATTTTATCCATAAATCTCAATCTACAAATCCAAATTGAGTGATTTTTAATTCATTGAAACTATAATAAATATGGGAACAAATATCAAGAAGACACCTCATCAAAATATAGTTTTTCCTAGCCTAAAAATTGAAAAATATTTTGGATTAGAGGTAAGTTGGCTGAGAAAAAGGGGGTGTGATTCATGGTCGTGACTCACGAGTCAAGGCCATAAATAATAAGCGGAATGCATTTTAGATATGAAAAATAGAGGAAAATTTTGAAAATTTTAATTTCATCCCAATCTAATTGAAATATTTTTAAGGGGTTTTTGGCTATAAAGGGGCTATGTTTTTCCCCTCTTCTTTTTCCTCTTCTTTTTTCTCCTCCTCTTCTTCTTCTTCCTCCTCCTCCTCCTCCTCTTTTTTCTTTTTCTTCTTCTTCTTCTTTTTCTTCTTCTTCTTCTTCTTCTTCTTCTTCTTCTTCTTCTTCTTCAACTCATAATAAATAAATTGCAAAAAAATAAAAAAAATTGAAAAAAAGCTATAGAGTACCAAATCCTTGTTCTTTGACGGAATTGATATTGAAGGTAGTATTCTTAAGTCCCTAAAACCCATGAATCTAGCATTTAATTCTAATTTATTATGCAAATAATCATTTTTTTAATTTATTGCTTTTAATATATGATTTATTAGTTTAATTTTGTAAATTTATTAGTTTAATTTTGTTAATTTCCTTTATATATTTATTTGTTAATTAATTGTAAAATATAATAATTTGCTAATTAATTTATTATATTAGCTTAACAAATTAACTATTCCATTATATTAATTTTTTAATTATTCGATTGCTTATTAGGGCTTAATTCCATTATTTGTTAATTAATTGTTCTATTATTAATATGTAAATTCTTTATTTATTAGTTTTTTTATTTGTTAATTTTTTATCATATTTGTTAATTTGTTTAATTTTATCTAATTTCTAATTTATTTTATTATATTGCTAATATTTTTTATATTTTGTATTTTCTATTTGTATTTGTTAATTAGCATAATTGATTAATTTTTGTAATTTAATTATTAAATACTTTATTCATAAATTTGATTTATTTTGATTCAATCATTTTATTATATTATTGTTATTGTTGGTATTATTTTTAAGGGTTAATTATAAAAAAATATTCCAACTATAGAGTATGTTTCAATGTTTGTACTAAATTTCATTTCATTACAATTCGAACACAGAACTTTTGAATACTTTTCAATGTTGGAACTCCGTCAATATTTCTGTTAGTTTAAATGGAAACAATTGATGTGGATGACCACATGAACTTAGCGACGAAAATTTCCGTTGCTATTTCGTTGTAAAAAAAATAATCAAGCTGCCACATTAGGTTTGTGCTTCCCAGCAAATTTGTTGCGAAACTTTCTATCGCTATTCCATCGCTACAAATATATAATTTTTTATAATTCAATTAATTAAATTTTTAATTATAACTTAGAAATAAATTAAATTATTTAACATTATATTTATTTATTATTTCTTAAAAAATTAATTATAAAGATGATGAAAAATAGAAAAACGTAATTCCCAAATTATTTATTTTCTATTTAAGAGGGGTTAATTTGTTATTCTTAGTTTATATTAAATAAAGTTTGTTCTAAATTATTTTTTTCATCAATCAAATTTATAAATAAACCTAAGTTAAGTTAAAGATAATTTGGTATGCATGCCTATTAATGATTAAATTACTTCATAATGTTATTAATAAATTTGATTAGGGAAATATTATTTTTGTCTATTTCAACATAAACCCACCAAATAACTAAAAAAAATGATAATTAAACTAAAAGAATAAAATTTAGCTATTTTCTGAATTTAAGTTATGCTAGATGAAGTTACTAAATAAAAAACCAAATATAATAGCAATTTGTTGGCAGATTGCTCTCATATTGTCACATAGTTGTATTTTTATAATATTAAGTATTAGAAAGATTCAAAATTTTACGACTCTAACTACTCAATAATGGGATGATAAATTTCATATAAAACTTGTATTCAAATGAAAATCACTAAAGGAGAAACAAATACTCTGATATTTAAATCAATAAAAGTGTTTCAAGAGAAAAAATATAAAAGTTTAATTAATTAGAATAAAATAATGTAATTCAGATGTAAAAATTTGATTCGCACCTATCATTTTTATTCTAAGTGTGTATTTTATAAATTATCACAAATTCAATCTTTAATTTATATTAATTAAGATCTATCTTTTAATACCATTCTTTTTTTAAGAATGAAATAAAGTATTATTTTAGAGTTCAAAAACGGTTTAATATTGAATTATAAAAAGATAAAAAAATGAATATATAGTTTACGACCTAAACATTTTTATTGAAGTAAAATTAGAATTTATGTGTTTTACTAAGACATTATGTTGTATTTAAGAAGATTAAATATGCATTAGATTGAAATTCCATCTTTTTTTTAGTACTTAGAGCATTATCAATCGTTCCAACAAGTTTCAAACAATAGCCAATTAAAAAAAAAGATTTCATTTACTAAAATGCAATAGTAAAGCAAGCAATGTTAAACAACCACGAAAGAATTGATGAAATTGGACATTACAATTTATTAGTTGCATGGGTTTAATCAAATAAATAAATTAAATTATTTAATATTATCTTTATTTATATTTTTTTCTATTTTTCATCATCTTTATAATTATTTTTTAAGAAAATATAAATAAAGATGATATTAAATAATTTAATTTATTTATAAATTATAATTATAAATTAATTAATTAAATTATAAAAATTAAATATTTTAAGCAATGGAACAGTGATGGAAATTTCCATCGTTAATATGCTAGGAAACACAAGCCTAATGTCAGAGCTTAATTATTTTGTACGATGGAATAGCGACGGAAATTTCCATCGCTATGTCCACGTAGGCGTCCACATCAGCTACTTCTGTTTAAACTAATAGAAATATTAACGAAGTTCCAACATTGAAAAGTATTTGAAAGTTTAGTGTTCGAATTGTAACGAAATGAAGTTTAGTATAAATATTAAAAAGTACCTTATAGTTGGAGCTTTTTTTTTTGTAATTAACCCTATTTTAATTTAATGATAATATTTATAATTGGCATTACTACTATTATCATTAATATTACTATTATTATTATTATTATTATTATTATTATTATTATTATTATTATTATTATTATTATTAGTCTTTTTCATCATTAATTTCATTATTGTCAATTATTTATGTCCATACTTAATTATTTTATTATTTTGTTATCTATTACATATCTTTAGCATTACTGACTTTTATTATTTTTCATGCCATATTTTAATATGTATGCTTCTATCCCAGATCAAGTTGGAGAACTGAAGCGGGAGATTAGATTAGGATTTCCTTTATTTTCGGGTTTGTATTATTATTTAATGCCTTCCATTTTATCGTTTTTAATAGCTTAGTAATAAAGGTTTTTGTACGCTTTAAATAAAATAATAATAAAATAGTTCTACCTAATTAATCATGATTTTTCCTAATAAAATGCATCAATATCTTATTTTATTCCAAAAATCACACAAAAAATTTCATAAATATGTATGAGGGAACCAATGTTCCCAATTCATTCAATATCCCGATTTATGCATGTTATCTTTTGTATTATTATTCTTTTATACCTTTATTTATTGTAAATAAATGGTTTTTTAAAGCGATAAGCTAAAAACTCATTAAATGATTTTATACAAGTTTGGGTGTGATTTTTTTATAATAAAAGGGACCAATGTCCTTATTTTCACCCACAAAATAACATGCAAATCGAGCATTATTTTCCTTATAAACACAAATGACTTTTTACCTTAAAATCAATTAATACGATTCTTTTTCCAAAGCTGTTTAGGATTAATTATTCCTATTTTTACTAAAAAATACAATGAAAACTTTGCCTTTTTGTAAATATGCACGCGAGGACCAATATCTTCATTAAAGAGATTTAATTAATTTCTCGATTTATGTATGATTTATCCTCATAGTATTCTTTAATGCTTTCTATAAAATGCTTTATAGCTTTCACATACATGCTTGACAACTTTCAGCATGCTTGAGTGTGCTTCTATTTTCTAGCATAATAACCCATGTAAGAAAAGAGATAAAATAAATTAATCATTAAAGCTCATTTATATAACATTAATCAAAAGTATAAATAGGAGTGAAGTCCAAACTATCTCTAGTTTTTGCTTTACGAGGTTAGAACTTATTTTTCCAATGTTTTATTTGGTGATGACTCCACAATACCTGTTTTATGTTGCTCTATAGATTCCCTCTTAGGTTCATTGCCAAATATGGAATGGGGACATATTGAGATGCTATCTCATACCTTTGTGAGGTCCGAGGCATTGCAGATTGGGTTGAATCCCTATCTATTGCATAGTGATTGGCCCTCATTGAAGGGATATCACATGGCATAAATACAATGATCATGCAACAGAAAAATTAAAAATTTTGATCATACAAGCCATGCAATAAACAATACAGAATCAAAAACATGCAATTTTAGGGTTCTTGATTAAATTTATATCCTTGAATGCACTTCAAAACTTGATTTTTGCAATTACCAGTATATAAGATGGACTTATATAACTTTGATCTCAATCACCAATGCCAAAGGTGCTACCTTTCATGCTACACCACTCTATGTTCACACACACACTTGCAAAGTTGACCTAAAACGAGAGTGCTAGCTCTAGCTATTGTATTCAGCAATAGGTATAGAATAAAGACACAAGATTTGATCTTATTCTTTCTAGGGTTTATAGTGGCTGCCCAAAAATACAAGAGAAGAAGAAAGAATTCTTTCCCATTGTGAAAGTTGTGGCAATGAGAGAGAAAAAACCTAACTTGGCAAAAATAATTTTTAATCAATTTATATCACTTCTTTAGGGTTTCTTTTAGATGTCAAAATCTACTAGGTTTTGGTAGTAATTTCAGCCTCCATCTCCTCCTAATTAAGTGATCTATTTTAATTTAAATTCTTTTAGAATTTAAGTTTAAATAAATTTAAAATAGCATTAGTTATTTAATCAATATACATCACTTCTCGAGGGTTTCATACATGCCAAATTCAACTAGGAATCTAGCTTGAATTTCGACATCAATATCTCCCTAATTAAGTGTTGTATATTGATTCAAATACAATTATGATTTAAACTAAATTACCTAAATTATCCAAAGATAATTAATTAATTGATATTACGCTAGTAATTACCGATTTTCCCTCTCTCATGGACTAAGGTCCATTTAATATCTCAATACCCATTATCCACAGTAATTTGACTTTAAATAAAAGTCAAAATTAATCCTAATGCTCTATTGTAAATATTTTATGCCCAATGCTTTGTGTGCAATCCCATAGGTCTATTTAACATTGGCAATGAATTAATCAAAATCCAAAGGCTATATATATTCTCTAGAAAGATATTATAACATTCCAAATTAAATTAAAATGCAAATGGCATTTAGGGACCTAATGCAATTTTGCATAGTCCCTTACCCATAAATATTAGAATTAATATAAGGCATGGAACTAGTCATTCTTATATATACTAATTCCTTTCTTGATATTCTAGTGACACTGAACTCTCAAATAAATAATAAATACTCATTATTTCATCTCGGTATGGCCATACACATCTTTGTTTACTAATCAAGTGGCTGGTGATATTTTCTCTCTTATCAAGAGGGGTAATCCATTTGCTTCTCTCATGCTCTCTAACATGAATTAGTGCATGCCCAAGCATACCCATACTAGTCACCCTGTTACGAGTACCTTAGGTGTATGTCAAAGTACACAGTAACTCATAAAGAGTTTCATAGAGATTTTAGGTCTAAGAAATCTGATGCAAAATATGCAATTGAGAAACATTTATGACTTATACCATGTAGTTTTCTCATGAGAAGATTGAATCCAGATACCATGTTCTAAATATGTATCTGTGATCTTTGATTGACACTTTAATCCTTATGATCCGTATGACAGAACTCAACTTATCAGAGACATATACTAGTCTTAATTCATTTTTTATTCCCATAACAATGACTGACTAGTGATATTTAGAATGAAGTCTCAAATGTTTCAAGGTTTTACAACCATGTGCCTCACACATGACAACTTAAATTAAAACAATATTCTTGGATAGTTCTGTCACTTGATATGCACAGGAATACAATAGATAAAAAAATGACTCATTTATTAACCTGAATGTTTTATAACAATGTATTGGGGCTCAGGCTTACATTAACAATCTCCTACTAGCACTAGTCCCAATTGGGCATAACCCTAAGATCGAACGCTCTTAAATGAGCTTCGTGCGGATTTGAATGCAATTGTTTTGTTAGTGGATCTACTACATTGTCTTCACTCGCTATCTTACTAATTTTGATGTCCCCATGGTTAATTATCTCTCTGATCAGGTGGTACCTCCTGAGTATGTGTTTGTATTTCTAGTGTGACTGGGGCTCTTTGCCTGTACGATGGCCCCGTTATTGTCATAGAAAATTTCTAATGGATCTAGGATGTTTGGGACCACTACTAATCCAAAAATGAAATTTCTAATCCAAACAGCCTCCTTTGCAACCTCACTCGCTACAATATACTTAGATTTTGTAGTAGAGTCGGCAACGGTGTCTTACTTTGAGCTTCTCCATCTGACAACACCATCGTTCAAAACAAAAACAAAACCAAATTGTGATCTTGAGTCCTGAGTGCTGGTCTGAAAAGTAGCATTGGCATAACCTTGTATGATGAGCTCTTTTTGACCACCATACATTAAGAAGTGATCCTTAGTCCTTCACAGATACTTTAGAATCCCCTATCAAGCAGACCAGTGCTTTTAACCAGGGCCTTACTAAAACCTACTAGTTATACTTAGTGCACGAGCAACATCCAACCTAGTACACAACATAGCGTACATGATAGATCCAATAGCAGATGCATATGGGATTCTACTCATGCTGTCCTTCTCCTCTTTGGTTTTAGGACATTGTTCTTTAGTCAAATGAACTCCCAAAGCCAAAGGTATGTACCCTTTCTTTGAATCTCCCATACTAAAATGCTTCAGTACTTTGTCTATGTACTTTTTTTGACTTAGTCCCAAAAGCCGACGTGATCTATCTCTATAGATCCGAATACCAAGTATTGTCTCGACTTCACCTAAGTCTTTATTTGAGAAACACTTCCCCAACCATTGCTTAACCTTTTGCAATGTCGAGATGTCATTCCTAATGAGAAGGATGTCATCTATATATAGGACCAGAAATACTACTATGCTCCCACTAACCTTCTTGTACACACAAGGGTTATCTTCATTTTTGATGAAGTCGAACTCTTTGACAGCTTCAACAAAATGGAGATTCTAACTCCGAGATGCTTGCTTTAATCCATAAATGGATTTTTGAAGCTTTCAAACCTTCTTAGGATCTTTGGGATTGACAAAACCCTTAGGCTATGTCATATACACATCCTTAAGGAGATTTCCATTAAGGAAAGCTGTTTTGACATCCATTTGCCATATCTCATAGTTATGATATGCAGCTATGACAAGCAAGATCCTAATGGACTTGAACATGACTACAGGCGAAAAGGTCTCATCATAGTCTACACCATGAGTTTGCCTAAAACCTATTGTTGCTAGTCTACCTTTGTAGGTCTTATCAGCTTTGAGTTTAAATAGCCATTTGCATTCAATTACTTTAGCACCTTTCAGTGGATTAACCAAGGTCTAAACCTGGTTATCGTACATTGATTGTATCTTGGATTTTATAGCTCCAAGCCATTTTTCATAGTCAAGGCTCTTTATAACTTATTGGTAGGTAGTTGGATCCTCACGATCCACTAACTCAATAGTGTCACTATCGATGATTAGAAATCCATATCTCTCAATCTCCTGTCATACCCTACCGGACCTTCTAGGTTCTTGTGCAATGGATTTTTGTTCCACAACTTGTTGTGAACTTGATCCCATTTCTAACTCACCCTCTACAGGAGTTTGTGGCACTTGAATTTCTCCAAGTTTTACTTTGCTTCCACTATTTTTCTTGAGAAGGAATTCCTTTTCCAAGAAACTAGCTTTGTGAGCAATAAACACTTTGTTCTCGACTTGTGAGTAGAAGTAGTATCCTTTTGTTTCTTTGGAATAACCCACAAACAAGCAGACAATAGATTTGGACTCTAGCTTGTCAGATGTTAATTTCTTAACATGTGCTTTATAGCCTTAAATCCTAAGAAATGAGATATTGGTCTCTTTTTCATTCCATACCTCGTATGGTATCTTCTCAACTACTTTAATTAGAGTACGGTTCAATAGAAATATAGTAGTTTCTAATGCATAACCCTAAAAAGAGACAAGAAGATTGGCTTGACTCATCATCAATCGAACCATGTCCAACATAGTTCGATTTCTCATTTCGGACACACCATTCCATTATGGTGTTCCAAGAGGAGTGAGCTGTAAATAATTCCACTCTCATTCAGATGACTGTCAAACTCTTGGCTTAAGTATTCACCACTTTGATCTAATCGAATGGCTTTTATACTATTGCCAAGTTGGTTTTCTACTTCGTTCTTAAACTCTTTGAATTTTTCAAAATTTTCAGACTTGTGCTTTATTAGATAGACGTAGCCATATCTACTTAAGTCATTTGTAAATGTTACAAAGTAACTAAAACTACCTCTAGCCTGTGTACTTAATGGTCCACATACATTGGTGTGTATTAATACCAATAAGTCACTAGTCTTCTCACCTTTCTTGTTAAAAAGACTTTGTCATTTTTCCATGCAAACATGGCTTGCATGTGTCGTAAGATTCCAAATCGAATGACCCAAGCACTCCAGATTTATGGAGTCTTAAAATGCATTTTCGTTTGCATGTCCTAAATGATAATGCTAGAAGTAAGTAGGGTTCAATTCATTTGATTTAACCCTTTTTGTATTAATATTATATACGGATTCTCTATTTTGTAGATCAAGGATATAAAGGCCATTTTGTAACATAACAGTGCCATGTAAAATTCCTTGGCGAAGAAAATGAATATTGCCATTATTAATAACAAAGTCAAATCCATCCATATCCAAACATGAAACTAAAATAATGTTTCTGCTCATGGCAGGCACAAAATAACAATTCATTAAATCTAAACATAATCTAGAAGGTAAAGTGAGTCGATAGTCGCCTATCTCCATGGCTGCAACTCGTGCTCCATTCCCTTGCAGAGGTCTACTTCACCCTTCCCTAGTAACAGCTTATTTCTTAGCCCCTGCACATTTAAAAAATTGTGAGAACCACAACTGGTATCCAATACCCAAGTGGTAGAAATATAAAGGTTATTTTCAACAACAAAAATACAAGAATTGGATGCCTTAGCTCCATTCTTCTTTTGTTCTTCCTTAAAGAGAGCACAGTTCTTCCTCCAATGCCCTAACTTATTGCAATGGAAGCACGTTCTCTCACTCTCCTTGAGCTTTTGCGCTTTGGGCTTGGGTTGGGCAAGAGGCGTACTCCCACTAGACTTAGGCCGTGCCTGGTCATTCTTGGATTTTGCCTTTCCTTTCCCCTTTCCTTTAGCGGGTCCCTTCTTAATGTCCCCTTAAACCATAAGTATGGGATTGGTCATTCGAATGTTTTCTTCAGCATTCTTAATCATCCTATAAAGCTCAGTGACTATCTTGTTCATTGCATGTATGTTATAATTCATAACAAATGGTCATAATCATCAGTCAATGAACCTAAGATCAAGTCAGTGGCCAATTCTTTTGGGATTTATACCTCAAGCTTCTTAAGAATATCAAGATACCCTTTCATCTTGAGTATATGGGTACTAACAGGAGTACCTGCAGTCATCTTACAAGAAACTAAGACCTTTGTTGTCACAAACCTCTCGTGACGAGCTTGTTCTTAAAACATCTCCTTGAGGTGCACCATAATCGCATAGGCCTCTTGGTCCATGAATTGCTTTTGCAAATCGGGCACTATAATGGCTAGCATCAGATAGGTCACATCGTTGGAGTCACTCTTCTTAGTCTCAAGGGTTTCCCTTTAAACTTCAAAGGCATTCCTAGCAGGTTCATCAAGCAAGGGTGCATCCAAAATATATGAATTTTTCTCTTGCTTAAGAACAATTCTTAAATTTCGAGACCAGTCTATGAAATTGGTGCCATTCAGTTTGTCCTTTTTTAGGATCGATCGCAATAAAAAGTTGTTTGAAGAAGCCATTTTTTCAATCTATAAAAAATTATAAACTTAGCAAGATTAAATGAGGTCTTAATATAATCCCACAAATTGAATTAATATCCCTTTAAATAATTCACGTTAGTGATTTAATGCGGGCCAAGATCCACTTTTGACAACAACTCATTAGTCAAGCCGAACTTGTACACCTAAAGAGTTAAGTTACTTAGGTAGGAAAACTCCAATCATGTCTCGTACATGACTCTTCGATCAAATGGGCTAACATCTTAAGATGTTATAGCACAAGCCCATTTATTCATTGCCTAGGTCTGGGCATCCTTTTCCATGTTAAGTCCAACCTACATTCACAACCCATGCCTCACAAAGATAATTGGGCAAATCTAGGACTCCTAGTCTATGTGATCGATGATCGATGCCTTGACATGTTTCGAATTAAGAAGGCAACTTCTTGACTTACTATTTTAGGGATTCATTTTATTACGGATTTCATGGCATACACTTTGTCATCCATTCATAGCATTTATATATATAAGTTCATAAAGTAAAGCATGACAAACATGGGCCCAAAAATCTACAACTAAGATTCTATACTATTACATATGAATCTTCAAGTTGGGCTTCTCCACTGCAATGGCCTTTGTCTTGATTTACAAAGTCTTTAAATAAATTCTATACTAAGAAATTAATGAAAATTTTACAATAATCCATAATGGAATGTAGGCCATATTTAATTACATAACCCAGGGCCCATGAATGCACCATGCATATTCATTCATCACACAAAACAAGCAAGCAAATATACATAACATTCATGGATAAAAGAAAGTCCAATTTTAATTAATTAAGCCCAGCCTATTGATGAAAATTGTGTACTTGTACTTTTAAGAGAAGACCCTATGATGGGCCTGGGCCGAAGCCCAATGGAATAAATCCACTTATTGAATAAGCTCTCTTAAAAGCTCAAAACACAAACTAGTTAGATTTGTGCCATAAATCAACTCTAGTGTAATTTCCAATTTTGCTATTTTTTAATATTATGTCATACAGCTCATAAACATTAAAAATACAAATAAAATGAACCAACATGAATTAAAACATAAAAATTCATGAAGAACACATAACACATTTGGCATTGATAACAAAACAAACAAACAACGTGAAACTAGTTGTTTAATGCTTATATAATGCCACAACCAGTGCAAAAACACTTAAAAAGATTTTATGAGCCATTTAATAAATTAAATAAGGTCATAAAAATTGAATTAAGGTTCTGTTCATATCTGATCTAAATGTGGTTTTTCCATTTTAATCAAAACAAAACAAACAATGTTGATTAAACATGCAATAAACACAAACTAGCCATTGTTTTAAGTGATTTGTAAATTAACCAATTAAATTGTCATGGAAAAGAATTAAAACCATTTTTAAAACATGTCCATATCTATTATTAATATTCTAAAATCACTTACAAACATGTCCAACACATTTTTACATTTAATTTTGAGAAACTAGTTGGTTACAAACGAATATCATGCAAACAAACACCTAGTTTCATGATTAACGTGTACAATCAGGTATATATATTTCAAATAGACCATGAACAGGTTTAAAAACATCTTAGGAAAGTAAATTAACATTTCATAATACCCAATTAACCATTTAAAATCGTTTTTACACTCAACTAATGCAAAAAACTCAAAACAGAAAATTTCAGCATCATGTTTTATGCAATAAACGATTTTAATCAAGTTGTAATGCATCCAAAGAACTAAAACAAACATGATTAGGCTCTGATATCACTGGAGGGATATCACATGGTATAAATACAATGATCGCTCAATGAAAAAATTAAAACTTTTGATCATACAAGCTATGTAATAAACAATACAGAATAAAAAAAATGTAATTTTATTGTTTTTTATTAAACTTACATCCTTGAATGCACTTCAAAATTTAATTTTTGCAATGACAAGTATATAAGATGGACTTATATACCTTAGATCTCAATCACCAATGCCAAAGGTGTTGCCTTTCATGCCACACCACTCTATGTTCACACACACTTGCAAAGTTGACCTAAAACGAGAGTGCTAGCTCTAGCTATTATATTCGACAATAGGTATAGAATACAGATACAAGATTTGATCTTGTTCTTTGTAAGGTTTACAATGGCTGCCCAAAAATACAAGAGAAGAAGAAAGAATTTGTTCCCCTTGTGAAAGTTGCACAATGAGAGAGAAAAAACCTAACTTGGCAAAAACAATTTTTAATCAATTTACATCACTTTTTTAGGGTTTGTTTTAGATGCCGAAATCTACTAGGTTTAGGTAGTAATTTCATCCTCCATCTCTTCCTAATTAAGTGATCTATTTTAATTTAAATTCTTTTAGAATTTAAATTGAAATTAATTTAAAATGGCATTAGTTATTTAATCAATATACATCACTTCTTTAGGGTTTCATACATGCCGAATTCAACTAGGAATCTAGCTTGAATTTTGGCCTCAATATCTCCCTAATTAAGTGTTGTGTATTGATTCAAATACAATTAGGATTTAACTCAATTACTTTAATTATCCAAATATAATTAATTAATTGATATTATCCTAGTAATTGCTAATTTTTCACTCTCTCATGGACTAAGGTCCATTTAGCATTTTAATACCCATTATTCACATTAATTTGACTTTAAATAAAAGCCCAAATTAATACCTAATGCTCTATTTTAAATATTTTAGGCCCAATACTTTGTGTACGATCCTATAGGCCTATTTAACATTTGCAATGAATTAATAAATAATACAAAGGCTATATATAATCTCTAGCAAGATATTATAGCATTCTAAATTAAATGCAAATGCAAATGGCATTTAGTGACCTAGTGCAATTTTGCATAGTCCCTTACCCATAAATATCAGAATTAATATAAGGCATAGAACTAGTCATCCTTATATATGTTAATTCCTTTCTTGATATTCCAGTGATACTAAACTCTCAGATAAATAATAAATACTCATTATTTCATCTCTGTATGGCCATACACATCTCAATTCACTGATTAGCTGGCTGGTGATATTTTCTCTCTTATCGAGAGGGGTAATCCCTTTACTTCTCTCATGCTCTCTAACATGAATTAGTGTATGCCCAAGCATACCCATACTAGTCACCCTGTTACAAGTATGTTAGGTATATGTCAAAGTACACAGTAACTCATAAAAAGTTTCATAGAGATTTTAGGTCTAAGAACTTTGATGCAAAATATACAATTGAGAAACACTTATGACTTATATCATGTAGTGTTTTCATAAGCGGATTAAATCCAGATACCATATTCTAAACATGTATCTATGATCTTTGATTGACACTCTAGTCTTTATGATCCATAAGACAGAACTCAACTTATCAGAGAGAGCATACTAATCATAATTTATTTGTTATTCCCGTAACAATAATCGAATAGGGAGTTTTAGAATGAAGTCTCAAATGTTTTAAGGTCTTACAACCATGTGCCTCACACATGATAAATTAAACTGAAACAACATTTTTGGTTAGTTCTATCACATGATATGCACAAGAATACAATAGATAAAATAAATTCCTCATTTATTAACCTTAATGTTTTATAACAATGTATTGAGGCTAGGGCTTACATTAACACTCATTATTTAAATGAACCATGATTCGATCTTAAGCCCTAAACTTGAGCCTTTGAGAGCAAGTCAGATGCCTACGGGATTCAATGATGTCACACCAAGCTTGAAAATGATATAAGAAAACTTTTTAAAGTATCTCTATTCCATTATTGGAAATTAACTATCGAGAAGTGTTAATTGGGCAACCCAAGGTAAGAATAAAGAGTCAGCATCCAATAAAATATTAGGAAACGGTGTTCCAACCTTATAAGGTAAAAATCTATTGAAAGCTCACGACCTCACTCTTATTTATACGTTTAATAAATGTGACATAATGACTTTTAAATTAATAATTTTATCCCATTTTTTACACGTATAATCATGAATAATAACTTAAAAGGGCATCAAATCATGTAGAAAAGTAGTAACTCATAACATAAATATTCATAAAAATATTAAATGGGCATCCATAAATTAGGTAGTTTATTACTTATCCTTTTAGGTAAAGATGTTAGTCCTCACATGCAAATTATAAAGAGGTATTTCGTTTCAAGTTTTGAAGATAGGCAAGGCAAGTTTAAGTTCTATTAGCGAAAGGCCCACGTTATTTAATTTTACATAAATTATTTTACATTAATAAGAACTTAACATTTACAAATGACTTTTTTGAAATTTAATGGTTCTATTTTATTAGTGAAAAGTTCGAATTGTAAAATATAATTATTTTACACAAGATTATCCTTCAAATGGTCCAAATCATTTTTTTTACAATGGTAAATGTTCCAAGTATAGGGAAATGAAGAGTTACCATTATGTTTACCATGCTGTTGTCACAGATAAGGTTATGTATATGGATAATATACAATATGAAATAATATAAAACACAAAAAATAAATAAATAAAACATTTATAGATAAAGAAAGAAATAAAATAGGTAACATAAATAATAAATGAATAAATATATCTTCATAATATACAATAAAAATAACATTAAAATACAAATAAAATAAAGTATATAAAATAGGCACTAATAAAAAAATAAAAATTTAAAAGAAAAATATTTTCACATGTAGATTCATAACCATTAGGTGATAGATCAATGCAAATGAGTTCAGCCATTTAAAAATGGGAATAATAATAAATGTCCATATCGGGGCATACGCCACTTAAAGCGACACGTGCCCACCCTTTTTTCTTTACGATTTTCTCGCTCGAAGTGTAGTTTTTAACATTTAAATAAATATATTTTTAGGAAAAATAACTTTAAATGACATTGAGGAAAAGGCAGATTCAGACAATCAAAATAAAATACTTAATATAAATTAGTATTTTTACTAAATAATAAATATTATAAAGATATTTCACCATTTGAAATTTAATAAGATAATAATGAAAGTTGTCCTAGGGCAATCAAGATTAGATCTATAATATTCAAGAATGAATATATAAATCTACTAGGTAAAAATTTGAATATAAATAAAGATGACTTTATATATTACCTTCAATGTACTTACTTGTATAAATAATTGAATGTTGAGTTTTAGAATTGTATTGACTAGCAATTTGATGGAAGAAATTTGAAAGATAAAAAATAAGTTTTGATTTCAAATGAGAACTTAAAGAAAAGAGGATGGAATTTGGTTTTGCAAATAAAATGAGAAATAATGGATTTTGAAAGCAAAATGTAAAAATCCAGGAATTGAGAATCGAAAACCCAAAAATGGTAGGAATAAAGGGTCAGCATCCAATAAAATAATAGGAAATGGTGTTCCGACCTCATGAGGTAAAAATCTATTGAAAGCTCATAACCTCATTCTTATTTATACATTTAATAAATGTGATACAATGGCTTTTAAATTAATTATTTTATCCCATTTTTTGCACGTATAATCTTGAATAATAACTTAAAGGTGCATCCAATCATGTAGAAAAGTAGTAAATCATAGCATAAATATTCATAAAAATACTAAATAGGCATCCATAAATTAGGTAGTTCATTGTTTACCCTTTTAGGTAAAGATGTTAGTCCTCACATGTAAATTATAAAGAGGTATTTCATTTTAAGTTTTGAAGACAGGCAGGGCAAGTTTAAGTTCTACTAGTGAAAGGCCCATGTTATTTAATTTAATATAAATTATTTTACATTAATAAGAACTTAACATTTACAAATGACTTTTTTGAAACTTAATGGTTCTATTTTATTAGTGAAAAGTTCGAATTGTTGTAGAATATAATTATTTTACACAAGATTATCCTTCGAGTGGTCCAAATCATTTTTTTACAATGGTAAATGTTCCAAATATAGGGAAATGAAGAGTTACAATTTCGCTTACCATGCAGTTGTCACTGATAAGGATATGTATATGGATAATATACAATATGATATAACATAAAACACATAAAATAAATAAATAAAACATACATTGTTAAAGAAAGATATAAAACAGGTAACATAAATAATAAATGAATAAATATATCTTCATAATATACAATAAAAATAACATTAAAATACAAATAAAATAAAGTAAATAAAATAGGCAATAATAAAAAATAAAAATTTAAAAGAAAAATATTTTCACATGTAGATTCATAGCCATTAGGTCATAGATCAATGCAAATGAGTTCAACCATTTAAAAAGGGAATAATAATAAATGTCCGTATCGGGGCATATGCCACTTAAAGCGACACATGCCCACCCTTTTTTCTTTACGATTTTCTCGCTCGAAGTATAGTTTTTAACATTGAAATAAATATATTTTTAGGAAAAATAACGTTAAATGAGATTGAGGAAAAGGTAGATTCAGACAATCAAAATAAAATACTTAATATAAACTAGTATTTTTACTACATAATAAATATTATAAAGATATTTCACCATTTGAAATTTAATAAGATAATAATGAAAGTTATCCTAGGGCAATCAAGATTAGATCTATAATATTCAAGAATGCATATATAAATCTACTAGGTAAAAATTTGGATATAAATAAAGATGGCTTTATATATTACCTTCAATGTACTTACTTGTATAAATAATGGAATGTTGAGTTTTATAACTGTATTGACTGGTAATTTGATGGAAGAAATTTGAAAGATAAAAAAAAGGTTTTGATTTCAAATGAGAACTTAAAGAAAAGAGGATGGATTTTTGTTTTCCAAATAACATGAGAAATAATGGATTTTGAAAGCAAAATGTAAAAATCCAGGAATTGAGAATCGAAAACCCAAAAATGGTAGGAATAAAGGGTCAGCATCCAATAAAATATTAGGAAATGGTGTTCCGACCTCATGAGGTAAAAATCTATTGAAAGCTCATAACCTCATTCTTATTTATACGTTTAATAAATGTGATACGATGGCTTTTAAATTAATTATTTTATCCCATTTTTTGCACGTATAATCTTGAATAATAACTTAAAGGTGCATCCAATCATGTAGAAAAGTAGTAAATCATAGCATAAATATTCATAAAAATACTAAATAGGCATCCATAAATAAGGTAGTTCATTGTTTATCCTTTTAGGTAAAGATGTTAGTCCTCACATGTAAATTATAAAGAGGTATTTCATTTTAAGTTTTGAAGACAGGCAGGGCAAGTTTAAGTTCTACTAGTGAAAGGCCCATGTTATTTAATTTTATATAAATTATTTTACATCAATAAGAACTTATCGTTTACAAATGACTTTTTTGAAATTTAATGGTTCTATTTTATTAATGAAAAGTTCAAATTGTTGTAGAATATAATTATTTTACACAAGATTATCCTTCAAATGGTCCAAATCATTTTTATACAATGGTTAATGTTCCAAGTATAGGGAAATGAAGAGTTACCATTTCTTTTACCATGCTATTGTCACAGATAAGGTTATGTATATGGATAATATACAATATGAAATAACATAAAACACATAAAATAAATAAATAAAACATACATAGATAAAGAAAGAAATAAAATAGGTAACATAAACAATAAATGAATAAATATATCTTCATAATAAACAATAAAAATAACATTAAAATACAAATAAAATAAAGTATATAAAATAGGCAATAATAAAAAAATAAAAATTTAAAAGTAAAATATTTTCACATGTAGATTCATAGCCATTAGGTCATAGATCAATGCAAATGAGTTCAGCCATTTAAAAAGGGAATAATAATAAATGTCCATATCGGCGCATATGCCACTTAAAGCGACACATGCCCACCCTTTTTTCTTTATGATTTTCTCGCTCGAAGTATAGTTTTTAACATTTAAATAAATATATTTTTAGGAAAAATAACTTTAAATGAGATTGAGGAAAAGGCAGATTCAGACAATCAAAATAAAATACTTAATATAAATTAGTATTTTTACTACATAATAAATATTATAAAGATATTTCACCATTTGAAATTTAATAAGATAATAATGAAAGTTATCCTAGGGCAATCAAGATTAGATCTATAATATTCAAGAACGAATATATAAATCTACTAGGTAAAAATTTGAATGTAAATAAAGATGACTTTATATATTACCTTGAATGTACTTACTTGTATAAATCATGGAATGTTGAGTTTTAGAACTGTATTGACTGGCAATTTGACGGAAGAAATTTGAAAGATAAAAAATAAGTTTTGATTTCCAATGAGAACTTAAAAACAAGAGGATGGATTTTGTTTTTGCAAATAAAATGAGAAATAATGGATTTTGAAAGCAAAATGTAAAAATCCAGGAATTGAGAATCGAAAACCCAAAAATGGTAGGAATAAAGAGTCAGCATCCAATAAAATATTAGGAAATGGTGTTCCGACCTTATAAGGTAAAAATCTATTGAAAGCTCATAACCTCACTCTTATTTATACGTTCAATAAATGTGACATAATGACTTTTAAAATAATTATTTTATCCAAATTTTTGCACGTATAATCATGAATAATAACTTAAAGGTGCATCCAATCATGTAAAAAAGTTGTAAATCATAGCATAAATATTCATAAAAATATTAAATGTGTATCCATAAATTAGGTAGTTCATTGCTTATCCTTTTAGGTAAAGATGTTAGTCCTCACATGCAAATTATAAAGAGGTATTTCTTTTTAAGTTTTGAAGACAGGCAGGGCAAGTTTAAGTTCTATTAGTGAAAGGCCCATGTTATTTAATTTTATATAAATTATTTTACATTAATAAGAACATAACATTTACAAATGACTTTTTTGAAATTTAATGGTTCTATTTTATTAGTGAAAAGTTCGAATTGTTGTAGAATATAATTATTTTACACAAGATTATCCTTCAAATGGTCCAAATCATTTTTTTACAATGGTTAATGTTCCAAGTATAGGGAAATGAAGAGTTACCATTTCGTTTACCATGCTATTGTCACAGATAAGGTTATGTATATGTATAATATACAATATGAAATAACATAAAACACATAAAATAAATAAATAAAACATACATAGATAAAGAAAGAAATAAAATAGGTAACATAAATAATAAGTGAATAAATATATCTTCATAATAAACAATAAAAATAACATTAAAATACAAATAAAATAAAGTATATAAAATAGGCAATAATAAAAAAATAAAAATTTAAAAGTAAAATATTTTCACATGTAGATTCATAGCCATTAGGTTATAGATCAATGCAAATGAGATCAGCCATTTAAAAAAGGGAATAACAATAAATGTCCATATCGGGGCATACGCCACCTAAAGCGACACGTGCCCACCCTTTTTTCATTACGATTTTCTCGCTCGAAGTATAGTTTTTAACATTTAAATAAATATATTTTTAGGAAAAATAACTTTAAATGAGATTGAGGAAAAGGCAGATTCAGACAATCAAAATAAAATACTTAATATAAATTAGTATTTTTACTACATAATAAATATTACAAAGATATTTCACCCTTTGAAATTTAATAAGATAATAATGAAAGTTATCCTAGGGCAATCAAGATTAGATCTATAATATTAAAGAATGAATGTATAAATCTACTATTGAAAAATTTGAATATAAATAAAGATGACTTTATATATTACCTTCAATGTACTTACTTGTATAAATAATGGAATGTTGAGGATTAGAACTGTATTGACTGGCAATTTGATGGAAGAAATTTGAAAGATAAAAAATAAGTTTTGATTTCAAATGAGAACTTAAAGAAAAGAGGATGGATTTTGGTTTTGCAAATAAAATGAGAAATAATGGATTTTGAAAGCAAAATGTAAAAATCCAAGAATTTACAATCGAAAACTCAAAAATGGTAGGAATAGAGAGTCAGCATCCAATAAAATATTAGGAAATGGTGTTCCGACCTCATGAGGTAAAAATCTATTGAAAGCTCATAACCTCACTCTTATTTATACGTTTAATAAATGTGACATAATGGCTTTTAAATTAATTATTTTATCCCATTTTTTGCACATATAATCATGAATAATAACTTAAAGGTGCATCCAATCATGTAGAAAAGTAGTATTTCATAGCATAAATATTCATAAAAATATTAAATGGGCATCTATAAATTAGGTAGTTCATTGCTTATCTTATTAGGTAAAGATGTTAGTCCTCACATGCAAATTATAAAGAGGTATTTCATTTCATGTTTTGAAGATAGGCAGGGCAAGTTTAAGTTCTATTAGTGAAAGGCCTATGTTATTTAATTTTATACAAATTATTTTACCTTAATAAGAACTTTACATTTACAAATGACTTTTTTGAATTTTAATGGTTTTGTTTTATTAGTGAAAAGTTCGAATTGTATAATATAATTATTTTACACAAGATTATCCTTCGAGTGGTCCAAATCATTTTTATACAATGGTAAATGTTCCAAGTATAGGGAAATGAAGAGTTACCATTTTTCTTACCATGCTGTTGTCACAGATAAGGTATGTGGATAATATACAATATGAAATAACATAAAACACATAAAATAAATAAATAAAACATACATAGATAAAGAAAGAAATAAAATAGGTAACATAAATAATAAATGAATAAATATATCTTCATAATATACAATAAAAATAACATTAAAATACAAATAAAATAAAGTAAATAAAATAGGCAATAATAAAAAAATAAAATTTTAAAAGAAAAATATTTTCACATGTAGATTCATAGCCATTAGGTCATAGATCAATGCAAATGAGTTCAGCCATTTAAAAAAGGAATAATAATAAATGTCCATATTGGGGCATACGCCACTTAAAGTGACACATGCCCACCCTTTTTTCTTTACAATTTTCTCACTCGAAGTATAGTTTTTAACATTTAAATAAATATATTTTTATGAAATATAACTTTAAATGAGATTGAGGAAAAGGCAGATTCAGACAATGAAAATAAAATACTTAATATAAATTATTATTTTTACTACATAATAAATATTATAAAGATATTTCACCATTTGAAATTTAATAAGATAATAATGAAAGTTATCCTAGGGCAATCAAGATTAGATCTATAATATTCAAGAATGAATATATAAATCTACTAGGTAAAAATTTGAATATAAATTTAGATGACTTTATATATTACCTTCAATATACTTACTTGTATAAATCATGAAATGTCAAGTTTTAGAACTGTATTGACTGGCAATTTAATGGAAGAAATTTGAAAGATAAAAAATAATTTTTTATTTCAAATGATAACTTAAAGAAAAGAGGATGGATTTTGGTTTTGCAAATAAAATGAAAAATAATGGATTTTGAAAGCAAAATGTAAAAATCCAAGAATTGAGAATCGAAAACCCAAAAATGGCTGAAATATGCCAATTTATAGCCATAAAATGATGACTCACAGCCATAAAATGGTGACTCGTTCTCATTAATCACTCAATCATAGGAATACTGGCCAATTTAGCAAAATGTCTAGGTAGTTTTCCTGACAAAAATGACTTACGACCAAGTAAGTATAATGGTTAGCTGTGAGTCACCAAATTCCTTAAATAAATTGGCCAATTTAACCAAATAATTAATTTGACATATGTCACTCACGGCTAAGCAACCCAGTGGCCAATCGTGAGTTATCAAATTTCCTGAATAAATTGGCCAATTTTTCAAAATTATCTATATTCTCGCAGAGATTCCTAATTATGACACTAAAATACAACATTTGATTTTCTAATCATATGTTTAACAATCCTAAAAATTTTGAAAAACACTCATAAAATTCTAAAAAAAATATTTTAAGAAGTCATTAAAAAAATCAAAAGGTCTTATAACTTGCAATTTCTTATCTTTTATAATAGTAGTTTTCTTCAATAGGTAACCCTGACAAAAGCTGTCTCAGGGCCTAGTATTTACACTTGCCCCCAAGTTTAGAGAAGCAAGTGCACTTGGTGCCTTGGTGAGCCAAAGTTCAAAGTACAAAGAGAAACACTCACTTAAGGAAGTTGTCTCTAAGTTATTCCACAGGGACACTTGCAAAAGTGATTAATTGGTCGAGAGATTAGTTGTTAAGCACCAACTTGTCATAAGTGTTTGGATCATGTAGTCTCTGTTAGCCTCTTAAGAGGTTTTATGGACTAGTGCTAAAAGTAAGATGACTTTCCATAGATTGGAAACTATATTGAATGTTTGGAACTCATATTGTAGACTCTAATTGTTAAATTTTTGATATTGGTATGCCTTAAGGGGATTTTGTGCTCTTAAGAGACTTAGAAAAGTAGAGTGGTTGATGCTAACTTGTCGGCATATCTAGTATGGGTCAAATTTATTACCCTAGTCTCTAAGACTAAGTATAGAGCAAGTAGGGTGTCGCATACTAAGGAACTTTGGAGAAATTTTATATTAACCAAATAGAAACTTATATGGATGGATAAATATAATGAAAAGAATTTAAATTTTCTAACTTTCCTAAAATTACTAAATTACTAGTCACTATAGTTATTCTAAGTGTACTAATTCAAATTCAAGAAATGTATATTAGAATTATAAATGTGAACTAATCAAGAACTGTAATTACCAACAAACACATAAACACATGCAATGAATGGAGAATATAGCCAATGATCCTTAAAATCATCTCTCATTATCAATTAAGGGTATTTCTATTTAGACTATACAAACACTTTTGTGACATTGTAGAGATAAATGAAAACCATTAAGCTCTATGACAATTCTTTAATCCCTTAAAGTGGAATTCTTATCTCCAAGTATATTCTTATCCCTTAAGTAAATTCAATTGTATTTCCGCCAAAATGCCCCAACTAACATTATGAACATTTGATTAGCAAGTTATATATGATGATCAAGCATACATAACCCATTCCAAAACTTAATAGAATTTAAATCATTCATGCATTACAAAGGATAGAAATATAGTTCTTAAAATTAATTCATCCTTCCAATTCTAATAAACAAAGACTTAGCCAAAATACATAGTATCCATACTTAAGCAATAACAAAGAAGTAATAAAAAAATAAATCAAATGATTAGAGGAAAGAATAGATATTGTTGATGAACTCTTCAATGCTCTTCAAGAAGTTAAACGATATTCAATAGACCTTTTGATATTTTTTTTGTTCTTTTGGCTATATCTTTTCTTCATAGTCTTTATTTCTTATCTTGTTATTTGTTGTTGTTTTTTCCTCCGTAAATAGAGTTAAAATTCATGTGTTTGTATGCCTTTAAACATCTCAACTTGTGCCTCTTGCAAATAAGCGTGAATGTGAATGGGTGCCATGAAAAGGTGTCAGGATTACTCGGCACGATTATGCCAAGTTAGGCTTTAGTTGGCACCGTTGGTGCCTGTTATGAGTTAACACACCTGGTACGAGTTAGAACTACTACAATCTTTCTTCCTTTGCTCTTTAAACATGAATCTTTTAATCTAAAGCATGCATTAAAATAAAGAGAACCTATAAACACAAAACAACCAAAAGTGAAAAAATAACACTATAAAAATCAAACAAAAGCATGAATAAAATTAAGAGAAAGTAAACATAACTATATTGAAAAATTATGATATTTTGCATCTAACTATATCAAACCATAGCGAATGATTTGATTGACACCAACTTGTCTGTATGTCGAATCAATGATGAAATGGTGATTAATGCTAGATTATTAGAATGTTGAATCACAATGGCTGATGCCAGCTTATCTGCATGTCGAACCACAAAACATGGAGTGACTAATGCTAGCTTATCTATATGTTAAGCCACTGTTGTATAAGTTTATTGATGCCATTTTGTTGGCATGTCGTGTAAGGCCCCTAACATGACCCTAATTTAATTTTGCATATTTGTATGATTAAGTTAAGGGGATAAATTAGCATGCTATTATGTTAATTGCATGAAAATAAAATAAAAGAATATGGTTTAATTGTATTTGAGGGTGTAATTGAAGTAAAAGATATTAATTTGGGGTTAATTTGTAATTGTGGCATATTAGTGGCCAATTGGGAATAAAAGCATTTAGTTATAGGTTAATTTGAAAGGATGAATAAATTGATAGGTTGATTTTTTGAAAAAGAGTTAGTGGAGGGGTTAAAGTCTTACAAGCATAAAGGTTTGTGGCATTTGTGTGACATGCAAAATGATGAGGGAGTTAAAGGGAGATTTTGCCACTTATATAAATAGAAGGAAGTTAGTGGAATTTGGAGGTGTCAAGAAATTGTGAAGGAATCGGCAATTGAAGAGTAAAACCAGAAAATAGATCACCTTCTTCTTCCTTTTGATTTCCAATGTTTTATCTTAAATGCATTGAGGATGATGGTTGTTGTTTAAGCAAGAGTAAAATGCAGTAAATTAAGGTAATCAAACTCTTAATTTAACCCTCCATCATCTTAATCTTCTTTTTCTTTTCATGTTAACTTAGAACAATGTACATTTGCTGGAAATTTAAATGATGATGGTGATGGAATTTATGAAGGAGAAGAGGAAGGAAGAAGGAACAAAGGAAAAGGAATTGATAGAGGTTGAAGACATTGGGTTTATCAGTAAAGGTATGGGAATTTAGGCTGTTCATATTGCATGTGAAGTTGATTTCTGGAATTGAGTGGGATTTACAGAACTTAATTTACGTTTTTCTGGAATTTTAACGATGTGAGGTTGAAGAAGAAGACTATTTCTTGCCGAGTCGTGAATGACTTCATGAGTCGTGAACATTAGTCCGACTCGTGAAGCTCTTCACGAGTCGTGAAGTGCAGTTTTTCTTCTCCACTCGTGAAGCTCTTCACGAGTCGTGAAGTACAGATCTTCTTCTTCACTCGTGAGCTTCTTCACAAGTCGTGAGATTTGCCTTATTTGCTTCACTCGTGAAGCTCTTCACTAGTCGAACTCCCCTTCACGACTGAATGACCTATCTGGATTGTTTTGCTCATAAGTTGAGCTATAGAACAGCAAATTGAATGATTCTTTTTGCATTGAAAAATAGACTTCCATACATATATTTCATATGAAGAAACCTAAGTTTAAATCTATCTCTAAGTACATGTAATTTAGGGTTGAATCAGGACTTGTTTTCTAGACTGTTCTAGGTAACAGAAATTACAATATTGTGCAGATTGTTGCTACATTTGATAATATGATTTTAAATTGATTGAGATAGATAGTTGCTTATGTGATAGTAAAGTTAATTGAATAAGGCATGTAATATGACTATCAATGAAGGATTTATATGGATACAGGTGCATTCAACCGTGTATATGAATAATGACTATTGGTGAAATATCTAACCTATACATGTAATTAGTCTTGTATATGATAGTCATATGCCAAATTGATATATATACACATGTAAATCCTATGACATGAAAGTGCACATATTGACATGTACCTATGCTATAAAATAGGAACTATAATAGTATGACTTTGGCATGTGTATATGCCCATATGAAAACATGTTGATATGTTGTATAGCACATGACCTGTATGGTGATAAAGGTATATTTATGTGTTGGAAACATGCTCATAAGAATAAATCAACTATATGCGAATGTACCCACAGGTATGTATATTTATGATTATGTATATGAGAATATGAGCATGTAATTGCCTTATGAGATAGAAGATGAATTAGCATGGCTATGAACATGTGAAACGCTTAATGAGACCATGATCAAGTATATGATATGATGATTATATGTCATGCCTATATGTTATGATGCAAATTATATAGTCATATAGTTCTGAATAAGCCAGATGTCTATCTTGGCATGTGAAATGTGCATATATATGATTATGCACCAGAGAATTCATAGTTTTATAAGACTATGTATATGTGCACAACATTATACCATGAATACAGTATCAATATGTGAATTGAACACAAATATAGTTCTGCCTGCGATAGAGTTTTAGATGTGGATAGATAGGCGCCTATAGGGAAATTGCAGTTGCCATAGTTTGGCCCGATTGGGTCCATAGTATATATATGATCCCGTTTGGATCATGATCAGCCCCGTTTGGGTTGAGAGGCGACCCCGTTTGGGTATGCTTGACCGGTCCATAGTATAGTTTGGCCCCGTTTGGGTCTATAGATTTGATATCTTCGGATATCCTTCTTTGATACCGATGTGTATCGATAGTTCCCGTTATCCACCGATAAAGCTAAGGCAGGCTAAACGTTATTCATAGTAATGATAAAGAAATTAAACAGCTAAAGTGATTTGACTAAAGATTGATATTGTGGATCATAATGTTGTTTTACCACAGGAATTATGTTTTATTTGAATAAGTTTACATGGGAAATTGCTGTCTATATGAATTATGAATATAAGCATAATTGTTACTTTTCTGGGTACAATGATTAGGAATATGGAAGAATATGTTATGCTTTAAAGTATTTGGTATTAAAGACATGATATGTTGCATATGTTATTAATTGTATACATTGTATATGTATGTTTGATGACCTGTGTGTGTGGTCATCCATCTGTAGATATTCCCCACTAAGCTTTATAGCTTAGCACGGGTTATTTTATCCGTGTAGGTTCAAATAGCAAGACTTTTGTTGAGGGACGTTCTCTGCATCAGGAAGGGCCAACCATCGACTTATAACCTTGATGTAGGATATTTTGTAATACAATTATCATATGTTTTGTATTAAGGCCAGTTATCTTATGATATGTATAAAACCTGTGTGGAATATTGTAACTCTCTAGTAGTAAAGCTAAGACAGATGTGTGTGCATGTGATATACATAAAGTAATATTCATATAGTCTAGTATGCATGTTAATAGGTATGAAATGGTAAACAGGAATAGACTTGTAGCACGAATATAGGCATATGAAACCATGTGGTATGATTAATGGCTAAATGATGATTAAATGAACATGTAGCATAAGCATGATTCATAGTATTCATGATACATGTTTAATGGGGTATTTGCATAGGGGGTGCTACAATTTGTGGTATCATAGCCCTAGGTTTAGCCTTTTTTGGGTAAAAATGAACCTAGGATTCTATTGTATGATATAGTGTTTTGTTGGCCTGATGCAGAAGTCCTTGTTTTTCTTATAGATTAAAGATGGAGAACTCTAGAGATACTCTTGAGGAATCGGCTGAAAGTAACAGGCCGGTTAGAACTAATCCTTCCAATATTGGACCTTTATCCTCCAATCCAAATGAGGTCCCAACAGCCGTCCCTACAGAAGCATTGTTAGAAATATCACAGGATATGGCTCAAGTTCTTCAAAGAATGACAGCACCCAAAGCTCCAATTTCTGAAATTAGAAAGCATGGTGCTGACGAATTTTTAGGCACTAATCTGGAACAATCTGAAGAAGCTGAATTTTGGGTGGAAAGGCTAGAGAGAATTTTTAATGAAATCGGTTGTCCAGTGAGTCATAAAGCATCTTGTGTTGTGTCTCTGTTATAGGGTGCAGCTTATGACTGGTGGAAGTTGGTATTGAAGCAACCTCAGTTACCAGATCCCCTTGTATGGGAATTTTTCACAGCTGAATTCAAGAAAAAGTATGTTACTGAGGAGTATAAGCAAGAGAAGTTAAAGCAATTCCTCCACTTGAAACAGAGAGTTATGTCTGTGGCTGAGTATGAGAAAGAATTCAGTCACCTGTGCAAATATGCTCCTGATGAGATGTTAACTGATGCTTTTAAATGTAGACAGTTTGAAGATGGATTGAATGATCGTATCCGAGAAAAGTTGATTGGGTCTACATCTTTGCAAGTGGTTAACTTCACTCAACTGGTTACAGCAGCCTTGCGAGTTGAAAATAATGAAATGGCAAAAAGGGAAAGAGAACAGAGAAGAGGTGGGTCCAAGGGTGGATCTTTTACAGGAAAGAGAGCTAGAGGAGCACAAGGAAATCAGCCAACTGAATCTGGCTATAGTTCTGCAAAAAGGGAAGGAGACAAGAATCTTCTACAATGTCTAAACAGGGAAAACAAGCTTCAGAAATCAGAGTGGGGGGCAACCTCCAGTGTGTCCCCATTGTTATAGGAAACATTGGGTTAGTTGCAGGAAATTGTCTGGGGCATGTTTCAAATGTGGTGGTACCGATCACTTCATGGCTAGTTGTCCATCGAAGAGGGAACAGGATGTGGGACAGCAGGGCAGTAGAGAAACTTTTAATGTACCATCTTCAGGTAGAGGCAGGGGAAGAGGACGTGGGGGATCGAGTTATCAGGGATCCCAGTCCAGGAACATTTTTGAATCAGTTGACAGGCCCACAACTTCAGTTGTTCCTATTCGGGCTTATGCAATGAAAGCTAGAGAGGATCAGAGTGCTCCAGAAGTCATAGCTGGTACATTCTCTCTTTTTGATTCTGATATGCATGCACTTATTGATCCTGGTTCCATTCATTCTTATATTTTCACTAGGGATATGGGTAGAAATGAGTCTACTGTTCAAGAACTAGAATATGATATTTATGTAACCAACCCTTTGGGTCACACTGTTGTTGTTAATAGAATGCATAAACAGTGTCCTATTGTAATTCAAGGGAAAGAATTCCTTGCTGATCTTATTGAGTTACCATTCCGGGAGTTTGATATTATACTTGGTATGGATTGGCTATCTAGACATCATGCAGTGATTGATTATGAAGCTAAAACTGTAACTTTCATTGGTACTGATGGTGAAGAAACTTTAGTACAGGGCATTCGATCTGAACCCATAGCTAATGTAATATCAGCTATGCAAGCTAAGCGATTTTTGAGAAAAGGGTGTGAAGCTTTCTTAGCACTTGTGCTTGATTCAAGAATAGAAAATGTGAATCTTCAAGAGATTTCAGTGGTGAAAGAGTTTCCTGATGTGTTCCCTGAAGACTTACCTAGTCTTCCACCTGAAAGGGAAGTTGAATTGTCTATAGACATTCTACCTGGTACAGCTCCTATTTCGAAGGCACCATACAGGATGGCTCCTTTGGAATTGAAAGAACTAAAGGCTCAGCTACAGGAGTTGCTTGACAAATGCTTCATTAGGCCTAGTACATCACCTTGGGGTGCACCGGTTTTATTTGTGAAGAAAAAGGATGGGTCTATGAGGATGTGCATAGACTACAGACAGTTAAACAGGGTAATAATCAAAAATAAGTATCCTTTACCAAGAATTGAAGATTTATTTGATCAGTTGAAGGGTGCTGGAGTGTTTTCCAAGTTTGATTTGCGCTCGGGTTATTACCAACTTCGGGTTAAGGATGTGGATGTTTCCAAAACAGCCTTTAGAACCCGATATGGGCATTATGAGTTTCTGGTGATGCCTTTTGGGTTAACAAATGCACCGGCTGCGTTTATGGATCTTATGAATAGGGTGTTTAGACCCTACCTGGATCAGTTTGTTGTTGTGTTCATAGATGACATTTTGGTGTATTCGAAGAATGAAACGGAATATGCTGAGCATTTGAGAATTGCTTTTCAGACTCTAAGGGAAAATCAGTTGTACGCTAAGCTGAGCAAATGTGATTTTTGGCTTAAGGAAATTTCTTTCCTAGGTCATGTAGTATCTTTTGAAGGCATTAGGGTCGATCCAGCTAAAATAGAGGCTATAGTGAATTGGAAGCCGCCTCGAAATGTGACAGAAGTGAGAAGTTTTCTGGGCTTAGCAGGTTATTACCATCGCTTTATGAAAGGCTTTTCAGTTATAGCCGTACCACTCACTAAACTGTTGAGAAAGGGTATAAAGTTTGAGTGGACTGATCGATGTCATGCAAGTTTTGATCAGTTGAAGAAATTTCTGACAAAGGCTCCAGTTTTGACACTGCCAGTTTCAGGAAAGGAGTATGCTATGTATAGTGATGCTTCTAGAGTTGGCTTGGGTTGTGTGTTAATGCAAGATGGCAAAGTAATTACCTATGCATCTAGACAGTTGAAGCCACATGAACAAAACTATCCAACCCATGACTTAGAGTTAGCAGCAGTAGTGTTTGCCTTGAAAATTTGGCGACATTATTTGTATGGGGAAAAGTGCAGAATCTATACAAATCACAAGAGTCTCAAATATTTGCTCACTCAAAAGGAACTTAACTTGAGATAGCGAAGATGGTTAGAACTATTTAAAGATTATGATTATATAGTGGATTACCATCCAGGCAAAGCTAATGTTGTAGCTGATGCCTTGAGCCGTAAGATGATGGCTGCTATGATTGCACATCGCTGTAGATGGAAAATTGCTTATGATGGCACTTTAATAGCACAGTTGAAAGCTAGACCTTGTTTGAGGCAAACAGTGATTGATGCACAGAAACATGATGAAAAGTTGCAACAGATTTTGAAGTCTTTATATGAAGGGACCCAGTCTGAGTACTCAGTGAAAGAAGATGGGGGTGTGTATTATCAGAATCGATTGTATGTTCCTGATGACAAAGAATTAAAGAGAACAGTATTGAAAGAGGCTCACAATACAGTATTTACTATGCACCCTAATGGGAACAAGATGTACCAGGATTTGAAACAAAGTTATTGGTGGCCTGGCATGAAGAAAGATGTGGTAGCCTATGTTTCCAAATGTTTGATCTGTCAGCAAGTAAAAGCAGAGCACCAATTACCCTCTGGTTTGTTGAACCCCATTCCAATTCCACAATGGAAATGGGAGGATATCACTATGGATTTTGTAACAGGATTGCCCTTTACACAGAAAAAGCATGATGCTATTTGGGTTATAGTTGACAAGCTGACTAAATCAGCTCATTTCATACCAGTTCGGATGGACTACCCTATGGATAAGTTGGCAGAACTTTATGTAAATGAGATTGTTAGACTGCATGGCATTCCGGTGTCAATAATCTCTGATCGAGATCAGAGATTCACATCAAGATTTTGGCAGAGTTTGCAACAAGCTTTGGGAACTCAGCTTCGTTACAGTACAGCATTCCACCCTCAGACGGATGGGCAATCTGAATGGGTTATTCAGATTCTAGAGGATATGATGAGAGGATGTGTTTTGGAGTTTGCAGGAAGTTGGGATAGGTATCTACCTTTAATGGAGTTCGCCTACAATAACAGTTATCAAAGGAGCATCGAGATGGCACCATATGAGGCCGTGTATGGCCGGAAATGTAGAACTCCTATTTATTGGACTGAATTGTCTGAGCGCAAAGTTATTGGTCCAGATATTGTCAAAGACACAGAAAAAAGGTACAAGTTATCAAGCAGAGATTGAAGGAAGCTAGTGATAGACAGAAGTCTTATGCTGATTTGAAGAGAAGAGATATTGAATATCAAGTGGGTGACAAAGTGTTTCTGAAAGTGTCCCCTTGGTGAAAAGTATTGAGATTTGGGAAAAAGGGTAAGCTAAGTCCGAGGTTTATAGGCCCATATGAAATTCTTCAAAGAGTTGGGCCAATGGCATATAGTTTGGCTCTCCCTATGGAACTAGCCAAACTTCATGATGTGTTTCATGTTTCTATGCTTCGAAGGTATCGATCAGATGAATCCCATGTGATACCAGTTCAAGACGTGCAAGTATAGCCAGATTTCACTTATGATGAAGAACCTATAGCAATTCTGGCTAGAGAAGTTAGACAGCTTAGAAATAAGCAAATTCCACTTGTTAAAGTACTCTCGCAACATCATGATATACAAGAAGTTACTTGGGAGCCAGAAGCAGCTATGAAGGAACAACATCCTCACTTATTCCAAACAGGTATGAATTTCGAGGACGAAATTCTTAAGGGGGAGAGAATTGTAAGGCCCCTAACATGACCCTAATTTAATTTTGCATATTTGTATGATTAAGTTAAGGGGATAAATTAGCATGCTATTATGTTAATTGCATGAAAATAAAATAAAAGAATATGGTTTAATTGTATTTGAGGGTGTAATTGAAGTAAAAGAAATTAATTTGGGGTTAATTTGTAATTATGGCATATTAGTGGCCAATTGGGAATAAAAGCATTTAATTATAGGTTAATTTGAAAGGATGAATAAATTGATAGGTTGATTTTTTGAAAAAGAGTTAGTGGAGGGGTTAAAGTCTTACAAGCATAAATGTTTGTGGCATTTGTGTGACATGCAAAATGATGAGGGAGTTAAAGGGAGATTTTGCCACTTATATAAATAGAAGGAAGTTAGTGGAATTTGGAGGTGTCAAGAAATTACGAAGGAATCGGCAATTGAATAGTAAAACAAAAAAATAGATCACCTTTTTCTTCCTTTTGATTTCCAATGTTTTATCTTAAATGCATTGAGGATGATGGTTGTTGTTTAAGCAAGAGTAAAATGCAGTAAATTAAGGTAATCAAACTCTTAATTTAACCCTCCATCATCTTAATCTTCTTCTTCTTTTCATGTTAACTTAGAATAATGTACATTTGCTGGAAATTTAAATGATGATGGTGATGGAATTTGTGAAGGAGAAGAGGAAGGAAGAAGGAACAAAGGAAAAGGAATTGATAGAGGTTGAAGACATTGGGTTTATCAGCAAAGGTATGGGAATTTAGGCTGTTCATATTGCATGTGAAGTTGATTTCTAGAATTGAGTGGGATTTACAGAACTTAATTTACGTTTTTCTGGAATTTTAACGATGTGAGGTTGAAGAAGAAGACTATTTCTTGCCGAGTTGTGAATGACTTCACGAGTCGTGAACATTAGTCCGACTCATGAAGCTCTTTACGAGTCGTGAAGTGCAGTTTTCTTCTCCACTCGTGAAGCTCTTCACGATTCGTGAAGTACAGATCTTCTTCTTCACTCGTGAGCTTCTTCACGAGTCGTGAGATTTGCCTTATTTGCTTCACTCGTGAAGCTCTTCACTAGTCGAACTCCCCTTCACGACTGAATGACCTGTCTGGAATGTTTTGCTCATAAGTTGAGCTATAGAACAGAAAATTGAATGATTCTTTTTGCATTGAAAAATAGACTTCCATACCTATATTTCATATGAAGAAACCTAAGTTTAAATCTATCTCTAAGTACATGTAATTTAGGGTTGAATCAGGACTTGTTTTCTAGACTGTTCTAGGTAACAGAAATTACAATATTGTGTAGATTGTTGCTACATTTGATAATATGATTTTAAATTGATTGAGACAGATAGTTGCTTATGTGATAGTAAAGTTAATTGAATAAGGCATGTAATATGACTATCAATGAAGGATTTATATGGATACAGGTGCATTCAACCGTGTATATGAATAATGACTATTGGTGAAATATCTAACCTATACATGTAATTAGTCTTGTATATGATAGTCATATGCCAAATTGATATATATACACATGTAAATCCTATGACATGAAAGTGCACATATTGACATGTACCTATGCTATAAAATAGGAACTATAATAGTATGACTTTGGCATGTGTATATCCCCATATGAAAACATGTTGATATGTTGTATAGGACATGACCTGTATGGTGATAAAGGTATATATATGTGTTGGAAACATGCTCATAAGAATAAATCAACTATATACGAATGTACCCACAGGTATGTACATTTATGATTATGTATATGAGAATATGAGCATGTAATTGCCTTATGAGATAGAAGATGAATTAGCATGACTATGAACATGTGAAACGCTTAATGAGACCAAGATCAAGTATATGATATGATGATTATATGTCATGCCTATATGTTATGATGCAAATTATATAGTCATACAGTTCTGAATAAGCCAGATGTATATCTTGGCATGTGAAATGTGCATATATCTGATTATGCACCAGAGAATTCATAGTTTTATAAGACTATGTATATGTGTACAACATTATACCATGAATACAGTATCAATATGTGAATTGAACATGAATATAGTTCTGCTTGCGATAGAGTTTTAGATGTGGATAGATAGGCGCCTATAGGGAAATTGCTGCTGCCATAGTTTGGCCCGATTGGGTCCATAGTATATATATGATCCCGTTTGGATCATGATCAGCCCCGTTTGGGTTGAGAGGCGACCCCGTTTGGGTATGCTTGACCGGTCCATAGTATAGTTTGGCCCCGTTTGGGTCTATAGATTTGATATCTTCGGATATCCTTCTTTGATACCGATGTGTATCCATAGTTTCCGTTATCCAACGATAAAGCTAAGGCAGGCTAAACGTTATTCATAGTAATGATAAAGAAATTAAACAGCTAAAGTGATTTGACTAAAGATTGATATTGTGGATCATAATGTTGTTTTACCACAGGAATTATGTTTTATTTGAATAGGTTTACATGGGAAATTGCTGTCTATATGAATTATGAATATAAGCATAATTGTTACTCTTCTGGGTACAATGATTAGGAATATGGAAGAATATGTTATGCTTTAAAGTATTTGGTATTAAAGACATGATATGTTGCATATGTTATTAATTGTATACATTGTATATGTATGTTTGATGACCTGTGTGTGTGGTCATCCATCTGTAGATATTCCCCACTAAGCTTTATAGCTTAGCACGGGTTATTTTATCCGTGTAGGTTCAAATAGCAAGACTTTTGTTGAGGGACGTTCTCTGCATCAGGAAGGGCCAACCATCGACTTATAACCTTGATGTAGGATATTTTGTAATACAATTATCATATGTTTTGTATTAAGGCCAGTTATCTTATGATATGTATAAAACCTATGTGGAATATTGTAACTCTCTAGTAGTAAAGCTAAGACGGATGTGTGTGCATGTGATATACATAAAGTAATATTCATATAGTCTAGTATGCATGTTAATAGGTATGAAATGGTAAACAGGAATAGACTTGTAGCACGAATATAGGCATATGAAACCATGTGGTATGATTAATGGCTAAATGATGATTAAATGAACATGTAGCATAAGCATGATTCATAGTATTCATGATACATGTTTAATGGGGTATTTGCATAGGGGGTGTTACATGTCAAATCAACGATGGATGAATTGATTGACACCAGCTTGTTAGCATGTTAAATCATGTCAAATTAATGATGAAGGAAGTGATTTTCTAGAACCCATTTGTGATGCATGCTGAAGCCATCTCTCATTTTTGAATTTGCTTTTGAAGGGGCTAACTTTAACTTATAAATTGGCGAATTCGTAATAAAAATGGATCAAGCCTAAATTATTACTGGTATTCAACCTATTAAGGCATCTACTAATGGGCTCAAAAGAGGTAGGTGTCATGGAGTCACCACTAAATAGAATGTCAAAAAATAAATCTCGACCTTTTGATGCCCAAATAGAGATTAGTGTTTGGGATATCACTATTATTAGGCATCTTAGTTAGGTGTTGTTTTATAATTGAGTTTTATACTTAATCCCTTCTCCTCTCTCACACAAATGTAAAAAAGCATAAAAATTAATTAAGCATCCCGATCAATCATGAAAAATGACAAGTAAATAAGTGAATGAATCAACTACTTAAACTTATTACAGAAGAAAATTGTTTAGCAACAAGAGTAAATCAATATACATACCTAAATTAGGGTATTTATTATAATTGGGAACATTGGTTCCCTCATGAATATCTTACAAAAATCTTCATTTTGTCCTTTTATTTGGCTTTGGAAGAAAAAATTGGACTTAGTCTAAGCATTGAAGAAAATTCCAAATTTATCAATTGAAAACATTTTAAGTGCCTTTTCCATTTAACATACACAAATGCCTTTTTTAACTAACTATTACATCCCAAAAAAAAAATACATCCAAAGAAATACCAAATAAATAAATAAACACAAAATAGATAATAACTAAATAAAACTAAGATAATAAATAAATAAAATAATAAAATGATCGATTAAATGAGGTAACTAAATAGACTGAAGGTGGCCATCCAACCAAAATCATGATTCTTAATGCAAAAAATCATATATAATCCTCTAAAGATGCAAAGATTTTACATACTCACAAAAACACCATAAAAGGGCAAATAAATTAGCATTTTACAAATATAATAAAAATAATTATTTAATTAATCACATAGTATAGATCAAAATTACATATAGAATTGAATCATACAGGATAATGCATTAATATCATAAAAAAATGAATAAATGACATAAAATACATTAAATATACAATAAAAAGGCTTAAAAATCAGCCACGGATGTCCAAAATAGGCAAGGAATGCCCATAGCCACATGGGAAATGGGACGAGAAGAAGGCCTGTGATGTCCCATCTGTTGATTTGATAGATGAGCATCAGTCGAGTCATCTTCCCATTTGTCACCCGTTGGTGATACGGATCCAAGAGTGTTATCTTATGCCATTGAAAAAGGGCAACCTTATAACTTTCAAATGGGTCTAAATGAAGTTCAAACACATAAATATAAGATCCAAATGTCATTGGAGCTTGCTCCAATTTATAGGAGGCAGATTTGGTGCTATACTATCAATTATAGGCTTAAAGTATATAGTCAAGCTTTTAGGTTAATGCCCCATAAAGGAAAGCCTAAAGTGAAGATAAAGGAAGCCTTATGGGTTTAAAATAGCCTAAATAAAGACTCAAGCCTTGGAAAAACATGTGCAAATCATGTGCGCCATGTGCAAATCATGTGCAGGGCATGTGGAAGTGGAAGACATGTGCATAACATGTGATATTTATGTATTAGGGATTTTGTAGTCATAGTTAATTAGTCTGGGCCTATTTAACAAAATTGAGCTTTTATTTAAGTGGGACATGTGACTTCATTAAAAGTCATGTGACTTAAGTAGATTAATTTTAGGGAGAATTTAGTGTTTTAAAGCTCTTGGACTTATGTATAGCCATTTTTATAGGGTTTGGAGGCTATAAATAAGTTATTATAACTTGTAAAGACGGATATATAGATTATTGAATCAAATTATAAACTTTTGAGAGTTTTCTCTTGGCTTAGCCGAAATTCTTTAGAGAGATTGTGAGATTGCTTGCTTTCTTTTCTATTGCATCAAGAATTAGGATTACTTATTAATCATTTGATTGTGGCATTTTCTTAATTCTTCTTATCCCGATTATTTGTGTTTCCATTCATGTGTTGTTTGGGGGTTCAATAGGGAGGGTGTTTGTCTTTTTTGCATTTTGAAATCAAAGTGTATGTTTAAGGGGTTTAAGGTTCTTTAACCTTGGGGTTCTGCATTATTTGGTATTAGAGCCAAAAGAAAGGTAAATTCCTATATATCTTAGTGTTAGGTTTATGTTTTCTTTTCTTTGATTTCTTTATGTTTATGCCGAATTAGGTAGTGATAAGGTTTGATTTGTGTGCTTTTTGTGTGTTAAATTTAGCCTTTTCTTTTCCTTACTTTGTGTTTTGATTCATTAAAAAGCCTTAGAAACCGAACTTGAACTTCGAATCTTTGCCATGAAAGAAAAAATTATAGTAGTAGTGGCCTTTAGATTGGTGTGTTGAATTAAAAAAAAAGGAAAAAATCATGGAACTGTTCATCGCACTGTTCACGGAACTGTTCATCACACAGTTTTGGTACTATTCATAAAAAAAAAAGAAAAAAGAGAGAAAAAATATGAAAGAGAAGAAAAATAGAAGAAGAAAAAAAATTAAAGAGCAATTGAGCAAGGGAAGTTTATATAGCCTAAGAAATCCTAATCCTTTCATAAGTGGGAAAAGCTAATCCTTTTTGCTTTAGGATTGGGAGGGGCAACATTTACACCTTTTCCAAACACATTTGGGAATCCTTTAAAAGGAAGGAAAATTAATCCATATTGCTTTGGGTTTAGGCTTTCAAAAATCCTAGTCCATATCTAAATTGGAATTACAATCCTAATCCTAGTTAGACAAGGATTTCTACTTGGCAAATATTTATGCTATCCATTTATTATCCATTTGTAACAATCATTTTTATCATTTGCTATCCATTTGTGCAATCATTTTTGGCAACTTTTCCATCATTTGTGTAACTATTTTTGGAGACTTTTCACCATTTGTGCAATTATTTTTGGCAACTTTTCCATCATTTGTGTAACCATTTTTGGAAACTTTTTCCACCATTTCTGTTATCATTTTTGGAAACTTTTTCCATCATTTTGCTATCACTTTGCAATGTTTTTGCCATCATTTTGCACACAACTTGACACACTAATCAAGCTTGTTACATCGTTCGACATAGTGAATAAATTAGCTCTAAAATTGATTTGTTTGCATGTTTTATACTTTATTTAGTTTTAATTGGTATCTTGTTGATTTTCTTTCTTTGTTGGGTAGCATATTTAGGTTCTATATTTGGTTTATTTTGTAGTATATCAAATTCATCCATTTTATCCATATTGTCATTTTCCATGATTTTTCTTGCTTATTTCTCTGTTTTAAGGTAGTTTTTATTCCATTTACATTGTTAGGGTATCATTGCTTGTCCAATACTCTAATTTGATTATCATCAAGTGGTACATCACTCTTGTCCGTGTATCACCTCTATTGTGTCTAAAGTCTTCTTTTATAGTTTTGAGATATCTTTTGTTATTAGTATTATTTCCTTGTTTCTAAAACGTGTCAAGTTTTCGATTTGTTATTTATATTTTGAAGTTCAATTTTGAAGTTGCAAGCTTAAGGGGAAAAAGGCAAGAGAGTGAGAGGGCAATTTTAGGTAGAATTTAGTGTTTTAAACCTCTTGGACTTATATATACCCATTTCTATAAGGTTTGGAGGCTTTAAATAAGTTATTATAACTTGTAAAGAGGGATATATAGATTATTGAATCAAATTATAAACTTTTGAGAGTTTTCTCTTGGCTTAGCCAAAATTCTTTAGAGAGATTGTGAGATTGCTTGCTTTCTTTTCTATTGCATCAAGAATTAGGATTACTTATTAATCATTTGATTGTGGCATTTTTTTTTAATTCTTTTTATCCCGATTATTTGTGTTTCCAATTCACATGTTGTTTGGGGGTTCAATAGGGAGGGTGTTTGTCTTCTTTGCATTTTGAAATCAAAGTGTACGTTTAAGGGATTTTAGGTTTGTTAACCTTGGGGTTTCGCATTATTTGGTATTAGAGCCAAAAGAAAGGTAAATTGCTATTTATCTTAGTGTTAGGTTTATGTTTTCTTTTCTTTGATTTCTTTATGTTTATTTTGAATTAGGTAGTGATAAGTTTTGATTTGTGTGCTTTTTGTGTGTTAAATTTAGCCTTTTCTTTTCCTAAATTTGTGTTTTGATTCATTAAAAAGCCTTAAAAACCGAACTTGAATTTTGAATCTTTGGCATGAAAAAAAATCAAATTCTAGTAGTAGTAGCCTTTAGATTGGTGTGTTGAATTAAAAAAAAAAAAGAAAAAAAATCGTGGTATTGTTCATTACATTGCTCACGACACTGTTCATCACAAGTTTTGGTACTGTTCATCAAAAAAAAAAGAAAGAAGAGAGAAAAAATGTGAAAGAGAAGAAAAATATAAGAAGAAAAAACTTAAATAAAAATTGAGCAAGGGTAGTTTATATAGCCTAAGAAATCGTAATCCTTTCATAAGTGGGAAAAACTAATCATTTTTGCTTTAGGATTGGGAGGGGCAACATTTACACCTTTTCCAAACACATTTGGGAATCCTTTAAAAGGTAGGAAAATTAATCCTTATTGCTTTGGGTTTAGGCTTTCAAAAATCCTAGTCCATATCTAAATTTGACTTACAATCCTAATCCTAGTTAGACAAGGATTTCTACTTGGCAAATATTTATGCTATCCATTTATTATCCATTTGTGCCAATTATTTTTATAATTTGCTGTCCATTTGTGCAACCATTTTTGGCAACTTTTCCATCATTTGTGTAACCATTTTTGGAAACTTTTCACCATTTGTGCAACTATTTTTGGCAACTTTTCCATCATTTGTGTAACCATTTTTGGAAACTTTTTCCTCCATTTGTGCTATCATTTTTGGAAACTTTTGCCATCATTTTGCTATCACTTTGAAATCTTTTTTCCATCATTTTGCACACAACTTGACATACTAATCAAGCTTGTTACATCTCTCGGCATAGTGAATAAATTAGCTCTAAAATTGATTTGTTTGTATGTTTTATACTTTATTTAGTTTTAATTGGTATCTTGTTGATTTTCTTTCTTTGTTGGGTAGCATATTTAGGTTCTATATTTGGTTTATTTTGTCGTAAATCAAATTCATCCATTTTATCCATATTGTCATTTTCCTTGATTCTTGTTACTTATTTCTTTGTTTTAAGGTAGTTTTTATTCCATTTACATTGTTAGGGTATCATTGCTTGTCCAATATTCTAATTTGATTATCATCAAGTGGTACACCACTCTTGTCCGTGTATCACCTCTATTGTGTCTAAAGTATTATTTCCTTATTTCTAAAATGTGTCAATTTTTTGATTTTTTATTTATATTTTGAAGTGCAATTTTAAAGTTGCAAGCTTGAGAGGAAAAAGGCAAGAGAGTAAGAGGACATTAAAAGGGTAAAAGCAAAATTTTGAGTGAAATACGAGTGAATGTAAGGATGTCTTATTACAAGTCCAAGCAACATTAACATCAAGATGAAATGAATGTGTTTAAAGAAGATATAAAGTTGTTAAGGCAAAACATTAATAATATAGAATGGTTGGTTAGACAATATTTCAAACCACACATTAGAATGGAGGAGAGCAAAGCGAAGAGAAAGAAGGAGAAAGTTATCATAGAAGAAATAATTTGTGAACCTGAAAAGGGTGATATAGATATAGGCTTTGATAGTGAGGTTACTCAAGACCATGAAGAGGATGTTATTAATGAGATTGATGAGGAAAAAGAAGTTTTGGGTGAAGTTGAAGATGTGGATAATGTGGTTAAAAAGGTAAATAAGGTTGTTTTAGAGGTAGAAGAGGATAACGATGTTGTACATAATGGAAAACTATTTGAAAGTGAAAATGATGTTGATTGTTTGAATGCAAGAGAAGAAATTTGCTAGTTGAGATGGAAGATTCACAAGTTACAATTGATTCTCTATTGATTAAGGAGAATGATTTGCACATGGGAAGTGAAGAAAGTTAAAATCATGTCATTGTATTAAATACTAACCATGTTTTGCATAGTCACTTTGTTTATAACTTGCAGGATCATGATGAGTTCTTTAATGAAGAAGAATTCATACTATTTCCACCAATGTCGAAGATCATTTATGAAGTTGAATGTATTCCTCAAGTGCCAATCCCCAACTATTGCAAGACAAAGATTCGAGGAAGAATTTTTTCTAAAGAGGGAGGGAATGATACAGATCAAAAAGGGTTATCTTGTTCCATTGAAGAAGGGCAACCTTATGACTTTCAAATGGGTCTAAGTGAAGTTCAAACACATAAATATAAGATCCAAATGTCATTAGGGCATGCTCTAATTTATAGGAGGCAAATTTGGTACTTTACTATCAATTATAGGCTTAAAGTATATAGTCAAGCTTTTAGGTTAATGCCCCATAAAGGGAAGCCTAAAGTGAAGATAAAGAAAGCCTTGTGGGTTTAAAATAGCCTAAATGAAGACTCAAGCCTTGGAAGAACATGTGCAAATCATGTGCGACATGTGCAAATCATATGCAGGGCTTGTACAAGTGGAAGACATATGCATAACATGTGATATTTAAGTAGTAGGGCTTTTGTATTAATAGTTAATTAGTTTGGGCCTATTTAACAAAATTGAGCTTTTATTTAAGTGGGACATGTGACTTCATTAAAAGTCTTGTGACTTAAGTAGCTTAATAAAGACTTGTTTTCTTAAGTGAGACACTTGGGCCTATCTTAAACAAGCCCAAATTCGTCACTTTACCTCAGTAGGGCTTTTAAGTAATTGTTTTAGCTTATTTTAGGTAGAAATTAGTTTTTTAAACCTTTTGGACTTATGTATACCTATTCCCTTAGGGTTTGGAGGCTATAAATAAGTTATTATAACTTGTAAAGAGGGATATATAGATTATTGAATCAAATTATAAACTTTTGAGAGTTTTCTCTTGGCTTTGCCAAAATTCTTTAGAGAGATTGTGAGATTGCTTGCTTTCTTTTCTATTGCATGAAAAATTAGGATTACTTATCAATCATTTGATTGTGGCATTTTTTTATTCTTCTTATCTCGATTATTTGCATTTCCATTCACGTGTTGTTTGGGGGTTCAATAAGGAGGGTGTTTGTCTTCTTTGCGTTTTAAAATCAAAGTGTATGTTTAAGGGGTTTCGGGTTCTTTAACCTTGGGCTTCCAAATTATTATTAATAGGCTAGGCGTATGGGCTTTTTTTGGGCTTAGTTTAGTTAGTTTGGTTATTTATTTTAGTCTTTCTTTTAGGCTTTCATTTTAGGCCTATAAGGTTTATTAATTAGTTTAGTTTTAAGTGTGTTTAAGACTTATTTGGGCTTAATTGGCTTGTAAAAGCCTAAGGAAATTCGTGTAAGGCCATATGAGTATTTAAATTAGGGTTTTAAAGAGTGAATTAGGGTTAGCCACCTTATAAATAAGCTAACCTAGGTTTTAAACTTTAATATTTGAATCAAATTATAAACTTTCGAGAGTTTTCTCTTGGCTTAGCCGAACTTCTTAAGAGAGATTGTGAGATTTCTTGCTTTCTTTTTTTATTGTATTAATAATTAGGATTACTTATCAATCATTTGATTGTGGCATTTTCTTATTCTTTTTATCCCGATTATTTGTGTTTCCATTCACGTGTTTTTAGGGGGTTTAATAAGGAGGGTGTTTGTCTTCTTTGCGTTTTGAAATCAAAGTATATGTTCAAGGGGTTTTGGGTTCTTTAACATTAGGGTTTCGCATCATTTGGTATCAGGATTCTGATGTATTTCCTGAAGAGATGCTGGATGGATTGGCACTTTTAAGAGGGATAGAACATCAAATTGACTTTGTGGCAGGATCTACCATCCCCAATAAACCAGCCTATAAAAACAATCCTATGGAAATTAAGGAGATGTAAAGGCAAGTGGAAGAACTCATGGAGAAGGGATTGGTGAGAGAAAGCATGAGTCCATACGCAGTGCCAGTTCTTTTGGTGCCTAAAAAGGATGGAACATGAAGGATGTGTGTTGATTGTCGTGCAGTTAACAAAATCACTATAAAGTATAACATCCCATTCCTAGGCTCGATGATATATTGGATTAATTATGTGGTGCTGTGTATTTTACTAAAATTGATTTAATGAGTGGATATCATCCAATTAGAATAAAACCTGGTGATGAGTGGAAAATAACATTCAAAACTAAATATGGTTTGTATGAGTGGTTGGTTATGCCATTTGGGCTATCTAATGCCCCTAGCACTTTTATGAGGCTTATGAACCATGTATTACGTGAATATTTAGGAAAGTTTGTTGTTGTGTACTTTGATGATATACTCATTTACAATAAGTCTTATGAAGAACATATTGAGCATGTTAGGTTAGTTTTACAAGCTTTGAGATCTAAAAAGTTGTATGCTAAGCTTAAAAAATGCACATTTTGCATAGATAGACTTGTGTTTCTTGGTTTTGTGGTGAGTGCATAGGGAATTGAAGTGGATGAAGAAAAAGTGAAGGCAATTCAAGAATAGCCCACGCCTAAAACTACTTCTGATGTAAGGAGCTTCCATGGATTAGCAAGTTTTTATAGGCATTTTGTGCAAGATGTTTTGTCCATTGTTGCACCACTTACATAAATCATCAAGAAGGATGTTGGATTCAAGTGGGAAGAAGCATAACAAAAGGTGTTTGATACTTTGAAAGGGAAGTTGTGTTCTGCTCCTATTTTATCTTTGCCTAATTTTGATAAGACATTTGAAATAGAATGTGATGCTTTTGGTGTAGGTATTGGGGCAGTGTTGATGCAAGAGAAGAAACCAATTGCCTACTTTAGTGAGAAGCTTAATGGAGCCCAACTCAACTATTCAACCTATGACAAAGAGCTATATGCCTTAGTAAGAGCTTTGGATGTGTGGCAATATTACCTTCTATCTAAGGAGTTTGTCATTCATACTGATCATGGGTCCCTAAAAAATTTAGGGACAAGGTAAATTCAATAAAAGGCATGCTAAATGGGTTGAATTTATTGAATAGTTTCCCTATGTCATTCAATACAAGCATGGAAAAGATAATAATGTTACTGATGCATTGTCAAGGAGATATTCTTTAATTTCTATACTTAGTTCTAAGTTTCTTGGTTTTGAGCATGTTAAGGAACTATATGTTGGAGATCTTGATTTTGGTCATGTGTATGTAGCATGTGAGCATCAAGCTTTTGATAAATTTTATAGGCATGATGGGTTTTTGTTTAAGGGCAACAAGCTTTGTTTGCCTAAATGTTCTATGCGTGATTTGCTTGTATTAGAGTCTCACTGTGGGGGATTGATGGGACATTTTGGGGTGCATAAGATGTATGACATATTGAATGAGCATTTTTATTGGCCTCATATGCGTAGGGATGTGGAAAAAGTATGCAATTCATGTATTGCATATAGGCAAGCTAAGTCTAAAACTATGCCTCATTGTTTGTATATACCTCTACCTGTGCCTAGTTCTCCTTGGACTGATGTTTCTACGGATTTTGTGCTTGGATTGCCTAGAACTAAATGTGGTAGAGATAACATTTTTTTTGTGGTAGATAAGTTTAGCAAGATGGCTCACTTTATTGCTTGTCATAAATATGATGATGTTGTTAATATTGCTGATCTATTCTTTAGAGAAGTTGTGCGTTTGCATGGTGTTCCACGTACCATTATTTCTGACAGGGATACAAAGTTCCTTTCACATTTTTGGCGTGTTCTATGCGGTAAGTTGGATACGAAATTATTATTTTCTACTACTTGTCACCCACAAACAGATGGTCAAACAGAGGTGGTGAACAAAACTTTGGGAAATTTACTTCGTGCCATAGTAGGTAAGAATATCAAAACATGGGAGGATTGTTTACCTTTCATTGAATTTGCTTATAATAGAAGTATTCATTCTTCTACTGGTTTTTCACCTTTTGAGCTTGTTTATGGTTTTAACCCACTGACTGTGTTTGATCTTTGTCCATTGCCTTTACATGAGATTTCCAATTTGGATGGTAATAGGAAGGCAGAATTGGTGAAATCTTTGCATGAGCAAGCAAGAGCTAATATTGAGAAGAAGAATCAGAAGTATGCCGAAAGAGCCAATAAAGGTAGAAGACAAGTGGTATTTGCTCCTGGAGATTGGGTTTGGGTGCATTTTCATAAGGAATGGTTTCCAAACCAAAGGAAGAGCAAGTTGGATGCACGTGGTGATGGTCCCTTCCAAGTCTTGGAGCGCATCAATGATAATGCTTACAAGATAGATTTACTAGGTGAATATGGTGTTTTTGCTACTTTTAATGCGTCTGCCTTTCTCCTTTTGATATGGATGCAGATTTGAGGACAAATATTTTTGAGGAGGGAGGGAATGATACGGATCCACCACCATCAACCAATTATCCTTTAAAGATGCCTAGTGGTCTAATTACAAGAGGACGTGCAAAGAAGCTAAAGATGGCCATGTCATCTTATGTTTAAGGCTTTGTTACTCAAGAACTTAATGAAGATGCCTTTGAAAAGTGTTATGGAGGACTTGAAGGCAAGTATAAAGTACTTAGCCTCTTGGAAGAAAGAGAAGGAATTGGGCAAGCTTAAGCTATCAAGGGCTTTCAATAACTTTGGCCTTAATTGTACAAGTTATGTGCTTCATTTAAAAGTCACATGACTCACTTAAGTTGTATTATCAATGGGCTAGGCATGTGGGCTTCTTTTGGGCTTAGTTTAGTTAGTTTGGTTATTTATTTTAGTCTTTGTTTTGGGCTTTCATTTTAGGCCTATAAGGTTTATTAATTAGTTTTGTTTTAAATGTGTTTAAGACTTATTTGGGCTTAATTGGCTTGTAAAAGCCCAAGAAAATTCGTGTAAGGCCATATGAATATTTAAATTAGGGTTTTAAAGAGTGAATTAGGTTAGTCACCTTATAAATAGGCTAACCTAGGTTGTAAACTTCAATATTGGAATCAAATTATAAACTTTCAAGAGTTTTCTCTTAGCTTAGCCGAAATACTTTATAGAGAAATTAAGATTGCTTGCTTTCTTTTCTATTGCATCAAGAATTAGGATTACTTATCAATCATTTGATTGTGGCATTTTCTTAATTCTTCTTATCCCGATTATTTGCATTTTCATTCACGTGTTGTTTCGGGGTTCAATAGGGAGGGTGTTTGTCTTCGTTGCATTTTGAAATCAAAGTGTATGTTTAAGGGGTTTTGGGTTCTTTAATCTTGGGGTTCCTCATTAGTTTGATAAAGTAAAATGCAGAATTTTGGCACAAAAAAAAATACAATACATAATTTAATCCTAAAGATGTAATTACAGGCCCTATATCATGCCAAAATAGTATTATAATATTTAATCATACATAAAACACACTAAAATCATCAATTTATCGAATTAGAGAATAAAAAATAAAAGCTTAAAATATTACAATGATGGAGGAACCTCTTCTTTAATCATGCCAATAAAACACATATCAATCTATATTTATATCTTAATGAATTCTCGGCATGCTTATCACATGAACACAACATTAAAATGTGTTAATTTGCATAAATAATTGCATAATCATGCATGGAAATTCTAAAGAGAGAGTAGAAAAGAAGCCTACAATATTACCCTCAGAAAATATTCTAACTCTAAAATTCTTGTAATCTAGACCTCCACTCCGATTTACGTTTTTTATTTTTCAGAAAAGGCTAATGAATTTCATTGTGTATATGTGTTTAGATCAAAGGATTGTTAGAGTAAACACTACAAGAAAATCTGAAAATAGCAACGAAAAAATAGCAACGGAAATGATTCTATTGCTAAATTAGCAACGGAAAGCCAATTCCGTTGCTATTTAGCAACAAAAAATAATTTCTGCTACTAAAATTGGTTAAACTTTGTAGATTTAGCAACGGAAAAATTTATGGTTATCTTCCGTTGCTAAAAGTGGAGGAAATTTTTGGCACCAAAATTCAACAACGAAAATTAGCAACGGAATCACTATTCCGTTGCTAATTAAGGCGCCAATAGATGGCGGAAAAAAATTGGAATGAAAAATAGCAATTGAATATTTTTTCCGTTGCTAATTTAGCAATGGAATTAAATTTCTGTTGCTAGAACATAATTCGGTTGCTAAATAGCAACATAAATTTTTTCGGTTGCTAAAATAGCAACCGAAATATATTTTCGTTGCTAAATAGCAACCGAATTTATTTCGGTTGCTAAAATAGCAACGGAATTTTTTTCGGTTGCTAAAATAGCAATCGAAATAGAATTCCGTTTTTAAATAGCAACCGAATTTATTTCGGTTGTTAAAATAGCAACGGAATTTTTTTTGGTTGCTAAAATAGCAATGGAATTTCATTCCCGTTGCTAAATTTTGTATATGAGTACATATGGATATGTATATATACACACATATACATACATATGCATATGTATATATATACATACATATGTATATGTATTTATATATATGTGTATATATACACATACATATGCATATACAAATATACATACATACATGCATACATCCATGTATGTATCTATATACATACTTATACATATAAATATGTATTTATGTATATACATATATATACGTATATACATATATATACATATATATATATATATATATACGTATATACATATATATACATATGCACATACATATACATACATATTCATATATATATATATCCGTATGTTCTTGTATGTGCATACATACATACATATGGACATGTATGTACATACATATGTATACATATGGATATGTATATATATGTATGTACATATATATACATACATGTACATATGTATGTATGCATAAATACATGTATTTGTATGTGCATATATACACATACATGTACATATGTATGTATGCATAAATACATGTGTATGTATGTGCATATATTAAAATGTGATATAACATTAGTGAATATTAGTGAATATTATCTTTAAGTTTTTTATTAAAATATGTTAAATTCTTCTCTTCTAATTATTAAAATGTGATATAACATTAGTGAATATTATCTTTAAGTTTTTGATTTTATAATTTAAACTAAAATATATTTTATTAATAAATAAGGAATTAAAGAAAATAAATGTATATAATAAAAAGAAAAGAAGAGGACATATATAGATATTTTGGGGGAAAAGTTTTCTTGAAGTCCCATGAAATGTCTAATATAAAAAAAAAGAGAAGAGAAGAGTGGATCGGGAAAAGAAGCAGGGGAGATCGGAGGAAGGAGCGCCGATTAACGACGCAGGTTACCGGCCCACTGCCATTCGCTCTAGTTGCTGGCCACTAGCGGAACACCAGTCCGTCTGCTAACGTCATCACAGTGTCCCCTTTACGTTTGCCGTTCTTCTCTCCATCTACCTTAGCTTCTTCCCTTTTCTCTGGCGAAGTGAGACGACTGACGGAGACACAAATAAGGCCGGTGAGTTCTCCTCAGTGAGGAGTTCCTTTTCACCATCCTCCTCTCCCTTCCCATCGCCGGTAACGTAAAGATTGGAGAAAGAAAGTGTCCGATGATTTTTGTTAGATCCTGGCCATGAAAGAAGTCCTTTGAGCGCGAGACCACCGCCGGTGGACTCCCCTCAACGTCATCCAACTCCTGGTGGTTTTGGTCTTGCACCGATGAGGCTCCGGTCACCGATCCGGCGAAGTTCGGGCGCTTGTCCGGCGAGCACAATAATCGGTGAGGAATGATATTCCATGAATTACTATATTCTTTATTCTTGTTCTTCTTGCCTCCTGATTTGTAATTTGCTGTATTATTTAATTGATTTTAGATCTAGATCTGTTCAAGCTAGATTGTTGTGTCCTTACTGTTAAACTAAACAATGATTTTTCTTTTTCATATTATATAGCTATCATAATTTAAGAGTTTCTTAGAAATTTCAGTAGAACTTTGTTATTGGTGCTGACAATTGATTCTTTTAATTAGTTTTAGTCCACATCTGGAAATGGAAACGGAATGAAATTGTCTAATCTAGAAATTGATTCTTCTTTTTTTTCATCTTTTCTTATATATATATATATATATATATATATTATATTCTAAAGATCTGCTTTGCTTCCAGTGACAGTTTTTAAATATATGCTCTTTATCTTTTACTCGCTCTCTCCTTCAGTATAACAAATACAAAAAAACCCATCTAAAATCTAAATTGGCAAGTTTGGGGAATGTAAGAGAAAGCTCCAACTTTTATGTTTGAGTTTTAAGGTTAGTTGTTCGTTTCTAAGCTGTTGGTCAGTTGATGTGATTCCTAGGTTTTAAATTTTCAATTTTTTGCAACTTCCTATTTTCTTCTTCTCAATTAGCTTCATAATTGTCTTTCCTCAATCATTTTTGGAATTATTAGCTTTGCTGCATTTTGTTCTGGTAGGGTTCAGAAATTATTTGTTCTTGTTATATGTTGGTTTAGCATTTTTTCATCAGTCACATAATTTCTTTTCATAACTTATCTTGTTTGTCATTTGCTCTCTCTATTACAATAAAATAGTGCTCGTTGATGAGTGATGACCAGCTTGAAATAATAATTTGATTTATTGGTTATAAACATTGTTTAGTTATTTGGCTTTCAAGTTAAAGATTACTATCTTCTCTAAGTAAATTTTTAATTTTTCTTATCAGTCTTTAATTTACTGGATATACCCATTGTTTAGTCTCGTGTTTATACTGTAAGTGATTCCATATATTATCATTTTAGCTTGGGTTGTGACATATGAAGTCTTGTTCCAACTTCATGAACATTTATTTGCTTATTAATCTTTCATCTGCTCATGAGCAAGGCAGCTAGCGTCGTTACTTTTACCATGAATAACGAATTAGAATATCAAGTTTAGAAAAATCACAAAGCATGGGGGATTGTATTTTCACTTTGTAAATAATTTTCACGTTTGTTTGTGCTTCTAACTTTTGATTTAGAAGGCGTAGTATTGGCGGAGTTGGGGGAAGAGGCGGAGAAGAGGAGTCACTGTTGGTAGGTAGAGAAGCATTAACATAGGATTTGCTCATGGAGACACTATGGTATTGGCAGGATAAGCAGCCCATCTTCTCTGTTCTTTGTTTGTTTTTTTTTTCTGCTGCAAAGGCAAATGTAGTTTTCTTATCTTCATTTATTAATATTTCCAATAGCTTTTTTTCCACTACTTTTCATAAATATCTTTTAATCTATCTTCTTTTTTTTTGATGACCAAGAGTAAATTCTTAAAAAAAAAATTATTTGATAATGATTTTAAGCCAGAAGTGTAAAAATTCTATCAAAGTTTAACAAAATGTGCTGTGCTGTCACGTCTGTAGGAGGAATTTAAATTGAAAAAGCACCAAGTTCAGGAATTTTTACAGGTTTTCTAGAAGACTATAGTCAATTATTTATATATATATATATATATATATATATATATATATATATATATATATATATATATATATATATATATATATATATATATATATATATATATATATATATATATATATATATATATATATATATATATATATAATTCCTGCTCTAAATAGAAAATCCTTTGTTTTGTTAGAGTCGAATCTGAAACAACACAATATTTTAGAGTCGCTTTTGACTGTTGAAACATGGGGAGACAAGTATATTTGTGTTAAAATTAATTTTGAAATAAGTTAAACTAATAATGCAAAAAAGTCATATGCAGTTGGCCATCCTTTTATCGATAATTAATATAATTTGGAATAATAAAGAACCACAAAATATTCAGTAATTAAAGAAATGTGAGTGCATGGGTAATTAATTTGAGAGTGAAATTAATTAAAGGAGTTTTGCGGTGGGAAATAACAAATTGGATCGAGCCCTGATGGACTGAAAGTTCCAAAATGTGTAGTGGATGAGAAAATAAAGGCAAAAATTAAAGGAATGCCCAAAGAAATGCAACCAACTTTGCTTGATGGACCTGATCTCAAATGGTGATACATGTGGAGGGTTGGTGCTCCACTAGCTAACACCCGCTTCAAGGTATATTATCCCTCTATCGCCGTCTTGTTACTACACACACACTTGCGTTGTTTTCAAATGCTTTTCTATGTATTTTTTAATATAATATGACAGTTTTAATAAGATAAAAAAGATAAAAATTTTTATATTATTTTTTTCCCAGCAATTATTCTTCTAATGATATTATTATGTATTCAGGAATTCAATTTGGAACCTCATATCCCAGAAGGCTTTCCTGAGTGGGCAGACGTTATGGATGCATGAGGACACAAGATGGTGGATGCAGTTCAGGTAATTTACGTCTGTTGACATAAGTAGTAATTATAATTGAATAATATTTTCATAAGATATTTTATTCTTTCATTTTCAGGCTGTAGCTGAAATGGCTGGAATGGGGTTTGGCTTGTCTAAGAATGCTTTCACTTCTCTTATGAAACAGGTGAGATTAATTTAATTTATGAATTATATTATATGTTATCTGAATTATTTATTACATGCCAAAATCAAATTCACTGATCGTGACAGACCATGACAAAAGGGGGTTGAATAATATAAAGGGAGATTATTATGTCGTGTTTTCATAATCTAAATGCGAAATTAGTAATTAATTTCTTTTGCTAATCTAAATGCGGAATTTGTCAGTTTTCCAAATTACACTAAAACAGTTTGCTGTTTTAGTGTAATTTTTTTGGTTTTCCAAATTACACAAACAGCTTACTATTTTAGTGTAATTTGTTGGTTTTCTATTGTAGTGATGGAATAGCGACGAAAAAATCGTCACAAATTTTTTATACTAGTTGTTGAATTTAGCAACGGAATACAACTCGGTTGCTAAATTTAGCAACGGAATTTGAATTCAGTTGCTAAATTTAGCAATGGAATTTGAATTCGGTTGCTAATTTTGACCAATTTACCAAATGTTAGTGGTTAGATTTAGCAACGGAATTTAATTTTTGTTGCTAAATTTAGCAACAGAATTTAATTTTCGTTGCTAAATTTAGCAACAGAATAAACATTCCGTTGCTAAAAATACCAACCGCCGAATTAGCAACCGAATGTTCCGTTGCTATTTTTCGTTGCTAATTTTTATTAGCAATGGAAATTCAACAAATTCGGTTGCTAATTTCTGTTGCTATTTGCTAATTTTCTTGTAGTGAAAATAGCCTTTTAGAGAGAGAGATATTGATTTTTCTTCTTTTCTAAAGTTTGCTCTCTATATAGTGTGATTCATCCCTTTAAAACCCCTAAAAATTTAGCTTTTATACTTAGGTTATAGTTGGAGTTGGATTCCAACTACAACATTCTAAATCTGGTGAAAAAATACTCATTAAATTTGGATAAAATCCTTTTAAACATTTACCCCTTTTATAAATTCTAAAAATTTTGGGAATTTAGAAAATAAGCGAAAGGCGATCGTCCCTCATTCTAAAATTTAAGAATTACTAAAATACCTTTGATCTAACTTGGATATGAGATAAAAGACTATAAATGACCGTCCCTTATATGATAAACAACCATCTGTCATATCAGAATGTCAAAATCAGGGTTTTCATACACTTTTGTTAAAACACTTGTAAATACTTTAAAAATTATAAAAATATTTGAGAAAAAAATGCAAGAAATTCACAATCGAAGCTTTGAGATTCGAACCTACTATCAGTAATATACTATTTTTTCATCTTTAAGTAACCCTGAATCTAGGTTACCTCGATTCACGATGTCTATAGCTACCCCTAATTTTGGGGAGCTGGTGCACTAGTGCCAAAGTAAGCTAAAATTTAAAGTAGAAGGAAAAAAGTGCACACCTAAGGTAGTGATTCTCTTGGTTGATTAAAACATATACCTTCAGAGGCAGTGAGTCTCTTAATCGGGTAGTTATTATTAGCTTATCGATGCATTAACCCTAGTTCAAGTAGTTAACATCAATTTATCGATGTGTTAACACTAGATTAACCATCCAATTAACATCTGGGGCATGTAGAATTAGGATGAGTTGATTAGCTCTTATTAGCACCTGGGGTATGCAGAGTTAGGTTGTTTAAATGCATATGATTAGCACTTAGGGCATGTAGAATTGAGAGGACTTGATTGGATCTGATTAACAAATGAGTTATGCAAAATTAAGTTGTTTGAATACTACTGATTAGTGCTTAGGGCATACAGAATTGAGATGACTTGATTAGATTTGATTGGCATCTAAGGTATGCAGAATCAGGTTGTTTGAATCCGTCTAATTAGCACTTGGGGCATATAAAATTGAGATGACTTGATTGGATTTGATTAGCACATGGGTTATGCAAAATCTAATTGCTTGAATGCATCTGATTAGTGCTTGAGGCATGCAAAATCGAGATGACTTGATTGGATCTTATTAGCACTTGGGGCATGTATAGAGCATGGAGAATTGAGACAACTTGATTGGTTCTGATTAGCACCTAGGACATGAAAAATCAAGTTGTTTAAATGCATCTAATTATCACATGAGGTATGCAGAATCGATATGACTTGATTGGATTTAATTAGCATTGGGTTGTTTAGCTTCTAGTAGGTGAACTATAACCTCTTAAAGTAATGTTCCACTCAGCAAATTTCTGGCAAATATACATCTATAAAGAGTTACTAAGATATTTGAAGCCATTTTGGCAAATATGCATATGTGAGGAGTTTTACTGTGTGAGAGACTTTCTAGAAAATATGCATCTGAGTAGAGTCACTAAGGTGTTAGGATCTTTTTTAGGAAATATGCATCTATTAAGAGTCATTGAGATGTCATGAGCCTTTTTAGCAAACTTCCTAATGACTATGTCACCACTATTGTTATCAGGCTTTTGCCTCTTATCCAATAGTTCCTTGTTGTACATCTCTTTTATTTTAACTTATTTATGTAACTTCTTATTATGAGGATAGGTGCTGCATCCATTCTTAGGTTGTGGTGGTATATACTCCCTGGTAAGGGTTTTAGGTACCAATGAGAAAATATGTCGATATTAGCATTCTATTTATGGATTTTAACTTTGTTAATTTTTTTATTATTTTCTTCTTGTGTTTATTATTGGTAGTTTTGTCTTGTCTTGGTATATTAATTACAAATATTCTTATTAACTTCATGGCATTCTTTTCTTTCTCCTTTTATTTTACAAGAATGTTAAGTATGATAAGTATGAATACAATATGAGACAATCATATAAATTAAATACAAGTTCTAGTTTTATATACATAAAAAATATTTGAACAAACTTTTGAAACTCCCTGAATATAGAATAATAAGTCTATTGTGAAAGCCCCAATGCTTTGCGATAGGCTAGCCTAGAAAAAGGTTTGAATGCTGAAGGCTTAAAAGGTCTGCAAGTGCCATGGCCTGTGGAGTTGCTTGTGGTTGCTCCTCACCCTGTATGAATCTGAATTGTAACCTAGGTAGTACTGCTATCAAAGGTTGCAGGATTTGTACAAGCACCTTCGCTAGCCACTCTAATGCTTGGAAAACCTCAGTGATGGCCCTAGAATGCTGCTCAAGATATTTCATCAGGTCACCCCTCAAATACCCAATATATCTCCTTAACTGCTTATCTATCTTTATCAAGACCTGTTTGCCTCCAGGGATCTTAATCTCAATATGAGTGCCTTGCTCTTTAATATTGGTTAGAGAATTATTGACTACCTATAAAGTTGCATCAAACCTATATCCTGGGGTTACCAACTCAATCTAATACCTTGCACCTCCATCTACAGAGTCTGCACAATCACTCGTGGTGTCTGTAAGGCTTGCACTACTGTGAGTATCACCTATAACATCTAATCTTGATGTATGATAGCCTCATCCATCATTGCTAGCCTGTTGGAGATATTGCCAAGTAAAGAGGTTGGGGATGGTGGTGCTACAGATAGAGATGTCTCTGGATGCATTGGTGGTGAAGGAGTAATCGATGTAAAGTTTCTTGGGTATCTATAAGGTTGAGGAGTTAAAGATATGGATACTTCAAGATGCCAATTCCTCCTAACAGGTGACCATTGGTGTTTAAAAGGTGATCGTAGTTGAGCTGGCAGCTATGGCAATCCATTTAGGAGATCCTATAGGTATAACTACATATCAAACTCATAATTAGAATCTTCTCCTGCCCTTTGGTGCTGATGTGGTTCATGAAGCTCATCTTCTTGATCCTCTGACTAAGGTGGCCGTGTTGGAGGTACATGTGGTGCTACTTGTGCCTTCTATGGTTGCTGGTCCTGCTTACCTCCCTTTACGAATGCATCTATCACTATAAGGTTTAGGCCATATGTAACACCCTAATTCCTTAACCATGGATAATTACCAATCATCATCAATCATAACCTAGTTAAGATCATGCAGAAATAATAACAATAAGACATGCCATCATTACATGCCAAAACAATTAAATCAACTTATATATAAGAGAGCCTAACATAATTGGCCAACCATACATAGTGAAATCCTCAAGGGTAATGGTGTAACTGCCCGATCTCCATATCACTCGTCATCTAGGCACTAGCTATCGATCACTGAAGCTTATCTTGAAACCTACACGGATAAACAAACCCGTTCTAAGCTATAAAGCTTAATAGGGAACAAAATTCTATAGATAACCTCTTTCCTTGAGTCATATAAGCATGTATAAATATACACAACCTTTTTATCAAGCACCAAATAACATATGAGTTTGTTATACTGATCATTTGAGAAAGACTTTAACCTCAACAATGAATACCCTGTTACATTCATCTAGAGTATTTACTTGACTTAGCTCAATCCTGTTTAGACTGGTTTATTCACTGACATCATCATAGCTTACTATTTATTTTAAATTATTATCATTCATGCATTTCATAATTCTTTCTTCTTACAACTCAAGAAATCATTATTATTTATCATACAAGCTCGACTGGCTTTAATTAACCGATATGACATGCTTAAGAAAGTGCTTATTCCATGCAACATCCCTTTTTTCATTGTTAGACATGATTTCTTCTACAATAACACAATTCTCACTCCTGTTCCATGCATAAGTGTTTCTTAATATTATCTTAACATGGTAACTTAAACCTCTTGTAAGGAACGAAAATGGGCCCTAGTAGAATTCAAGGGCAATTTTACGTTATTAAAATATAATTAAACATTATTGGATGAATTTTTATGTTTTTTTTGACCTTTCAGTACTCTTTTGACTATATATCGAGTGCTAGAGCACAAAATTAGATAATTCAATTTGGGTTTTAAAATATACATCCATACTAAGATTTCATATGAAGAAACCAAGTTTGAAATATGTCTTTAACTAGGCTATATTTAAGCATAAATTTCAGAGTAGTTTGCAGCCTAGTCACTAGGAACAGACCTCAGTATTTTGTAAATATCTTAAAATATAAAAATGCTATGGAGATGATTCTTAACGTTTTAGAAACTAGAAACATATTGTAATAAGTTGGTATACGATAATATTTGCTAAAAATGGCTTTTGGAAGGTCAAAAATTACATACAAGTCGAATTCAGAAAACTACCTATGATAGAGGATACAATAGTCAAGTGATAATATAGTTTGAAGGCTAATTTAAAAGAGGATGAAAATTTAGGGGTCAATTTGTTAATATGAAACTTGAAGGGTAAATTATGAAAAAGGGATATAAAGGAGAGGTTGATTTAAGAAAAGAAAAAAAAATGAATGGAACATTGTGTGACATGCAAATAAATGAGAGAAATTTATGTAACATGCAATTAGTTAGAGGATTAAAAGAGATATTTGTGTGGCACATGCTGATATCACTTTCCACTTAACTCACCATGCAAGCAATGTATTTAGGAGTATTTATAGAGGTTTGGTTGGCCATTTGAGAATGAAAAACCAGAAATTCTTTATCCCTTATTCTCTCATTTCCTTTGTATTCTCTCAAGCAAACCAAGTTAAATTCATGATGGTTAATCAATAAGTATTTGTGTAACAACTTTAAGGTAATTAATCTAATGAATTTCATCTTCTTCTTCTCCTTTTCATTTTCATTTTATTGTGGTAATGGTTGAATATGGTGCTGGAGTTTTTTGATTAAAAGATGATGTTGGTTATAAAGGAGAAGAGGAGGGTAGAAACAAGGAAAAGTAGTTACAAATAGTAGAGAGCAAGGAGAATTTAAAGAAGATTTGAGTTGCATGTCCAAGTTTAGGAAATATTATTTCTTGCATGCATTACTATTGTGTTCATTATGGATTTTATAAGTATATTGACTTGAATTAAGATATTAGACATTAATGTGAAAGTGCTGTCCAAAAATTCGGATTGACCTCTAATGACTAATTTGATCATAAGTTGAGTTTTTGAACTCCAAATTTGATGTTACTAGTTGGGTTAGAACCGGGACTTCTGTGTCCACAAATGTTATAGAAATAACAATAATGGAATTTTGCCTCTAAGGTCCTCAAAAATTCCCAAAACAGTAGCCTTTGAAAGAAGAAAAGTTAATGAATTTGAAATTCTGAGTTAAGTTTCTATGAACCAGTTTCGGAATTTTGCAGATATCTCGAGTTTTATAGCTCCAATTTGGGAAATTTAAATTTCTAATTAAACTTAAGACACGGATTCATAGTCTTGTAGAAGAAACCTAAATGTAATTCTATCCCTAAGTATTTTTGATTTTTACTTGAAATTCGTAGTGAGATGCTGTCTAGTTTAGAGAGCAGGTTCCAGTATTTTTAAAATAATGTTCGATAGAGAAGTCTAAATCCTATGATGAAAAATTCCAGTTAAAATAGACTTATAGGAGAACAATTTTCGTGAAGGAAGGTTGGCTTAAATCTGTGCAAATTGTTTTCTATGAATTTTCTAATCCGTAACTAAAACTGATTTTGTTATTATGAACTGCTGTCTAGTGTTAACGAACAGCTTGTAGTATTTTTCTTATAACTAATGATAGAAAGCTCAAAATGCTATGAAAAAAAATTCTAGTTAAAAAAGACTTAAAGGAGAACAGTTTTAGTGAAGGAAGGTTGGCTTAAATCTGTGCAAATTATTTTCTATGAATTTTCTAATTTGTAACTAAAACTGATTTTGTTATTATGAACGGCTGTCTAGTGTTAACAAATAGCTTGTAGTATTTTTCTTATAACTCATGATAGAAAGCTCAAAATGCTATGGGACAAAATTCCAGTTAAAATATAATTATAGGAGAACAATTTTTGTGAAGGAAGGTTGGCTTAAATTTGTGCAAATTGTTTTCTATGAATTTTCTAATTCGTAACTAAAACTGATTTTGTTATTATGAACTACTGTCTAGTGTTAACGAACAGCTTGTAGTATTTTTCTTATAACTCATGATAGAAAGCTCATAATTCTATGGGACAAAATTCAAGTTAAAATAGACTTATAGGAGAACAATTTTTGTGAAGGAAGGTTGGCTTAAACCTGTGCAAATTGTTTTCTATGAATTTTCTAATTCATAACTAAAACTGATTTTGTTATTATGAACTGTTGTCTAGTGTTAATGAACAGCTTGGAGTATTTTTCTTATAACTCATGATAGAAGGCTCAAAATGCTATGGGACAAAATTCCAATTAAAATAGAGTTATGGGAGTACAACTCTTATGAATAAATGTTAGTTCAATTCTGTGCTTATTTTGTTCCACGAATTTTTCAATGTGGTCACACAAACTGTTTTCAATGACATTGCTGGTTGTATAATTATAGGTAATAATAGTGGTATTATAAATTTATACATGACTATGGTGTTAGATGATATATGTATATGATAAAAAGGTACAATAATATTATAATCTAAAGCTATAAGTGCATGAAAGTTTAGAAAATATAGCATGCAATAAGACCATGAAAAAGCATATGGATAATTACTTATTTTAATGAATATGATTATGTCTACATGCTAATGTCTACTGAATAACATGTTAAGGTAAATGATTACAGTATTATAAAATTACCGTTGCTTAATTTGATACCTGATATTAATTGTGTATATATATATATATATATATATATATATATATATGATATTTCCATATTAAGCAATGGGTGTGAATAGATGACGAAGTATGTATATGACACTTATAAGTACAAATATGTTATTATTTACCTAATTTACATAGCATAGATCATACTCGTATATTATAAATATAGATCATGCTCATATGATATGAATATAGATCATGCTCATATGATATGAATATAGATCATGCTTATATGACTATCAATAAAGGATCATATGCATACATATTGATAAACATGCTCATAAGAATAAGCTTACTATATGCGAATGTACCTACAGGTATGTACATTTATGATTATGTATATGAGTGTATGAGCATGTAATTGCCCTATGAGATAGAAAATGTTTAGCATGACTATGAACATGTGAGATGATTAATGAGAACATGATCAAGTATATGATATGATGATTATATGTTATGCCTATATGTCATGATGCAAACTTATAGTCACACGAAATGGATGAGCTAATTGTGTAACTAGGCTTATGAAATGTGCATATATCTGTTTATGCACCAGAGAACTTATAGTTTTACAAGACTTTATATATGTACAAAAAGTATACTATGAATACAGTCTTAATATGTGAATTGAACACAAATATAGTTCTACCTGCGATAGAGTTTTAGATGTGGATAGATAGGCGCCTATAGGGAAATTGCAGCTGCCATAGTTTGGTCCAATTGGGTCCATAGTATGTATGATCCCATTTGGATCATGAATAGCCCCATTTGGGTTGATAGGCGACCCCGTTTGGGTCTGCTTGACTTGTCCACAGTATATTTTGGCCCCGTTTGGGTCTATAGATCTGATATCTTCGGATATTTCCCATTTTGATACCGAAGTATATCAATAGTTTCCGTTATCCACTGATAGAACTTATGCCGGCTAAACTATATGTACAACACAAATATTAAAGTATAAAGTATATAGCAAGCATCATATAAGGGTTAAGGATATTGCTTGATTATATGTTTGACTTGATTTGCTTGTATTGTTTCATAAGTTTAAATAAATAAATTTTACCAAGTAACACACGATATGTATGTTATTTATAGTTGGTTCCAAATGTTCAAAATTGCTTAAATGAGTTAAATGCATGAAGAATTATCAATAATGATACAATACAAGCATGCTAAGTTAACTGTTAAGGCTTTCATATGCTTTTATTGTTTACTACTTGAGGTTGTTAGATTTGTCAGGATTTTCTAATCCATTGATTATATGTTAAATAAATGTATATATTTAAAGTGTGCTGAGTGTGATTACTGATGAAGAAATGGTAATATCGAAATGCTTTAAAAGTTGAAAAAGATACAAGGTAAAGATATAATAGTTTAATAATAATAGTAAGTATTCCAACGAATGAGAATGCATCTCATACATGGAAAATATTATACATGTGTATAGGGAATACAAATTATTTGAATACAGTACCATGTTTCTAAGATAGTTAAGTATATCCAAGTGATCACTAAGATTAAATTGTGGGAACTTATAAAGTATAGATAAAGTATATATATAAATATTTGTAAATAAGTGATAGAAATATGACTTAGTTAATAAATGTTTGGCAGGTGATATCGATATATGAATAATATAGTCATTAATGTTTGACAAATAGTAATTCAAGTAATTGGTCAAGAGTAACATAAAGAAATCCAGAAAGTAAGCTTGATGTATAGGATTCAAGTATTGAATAAATATTGATAAAGGTATGAAATTGATAAGCAAAGAAAATATCAATAGGTGTTGTTATTGGTTATAAGAATAGCATAAGAGAATATAGCACTGGGAGATTATAGTGAATATTGTTTATAATGATTGGTTTATTTGCTTTAAGATGTGTATATATGGGTTTTCATCTTGATGACCTTTAAAAGGGGTCGTCCATATGTTTTTGTTCCCCACTAAGCTTTATAGCTTAGCACGGGTGTTTCATCCGTCTAGGTTGCAAGTAAGGATTTTTTTCCTGGGATGATATCTACAGCAGGATGGCCAACTCAAGAGAGAGATTGAACGTATAGTCTACTGTTGAATGCATTTTGTTTACAAGATTTTTATTTACTTTGACAAGGATGTGAGGTACAAATGATTAATAGATATAAATGTTGTGTTATATAAGAATACTCTTAAGTATACAGTAAAGTGTTAATAGTATAGTTTATATATCGGATTTATGTCTGAAGATTAAAACTATATATATATATATATATATATATATATATTTCGAACATTAAACCTAGCAAGCTTGCTTAATGCTACAGGATATAGTGTTTACAGCTATGTAGCCGATAAGAGTGTTACACCTCTTACAACACCAATTTATATCATACATTACATTGAGTTAGGTCAATGTTATCCTTATGTATACGTGCATGCAAAACTTCATTTACATCTTATAATCCCTTGTGTTATCTTAGCATGGTAACCTGATTCTCTTACAATCTTCAATCTATGTCTTGCATTGCACTTGGTTAAATGAATGTTATCATTAAACTTACATATGTGTAAACATTTATATATATATTTCAACAGACTAGCATATTTACATGTGATTACAAAGAACACGCATTACATATCATGATTATAAAATAAGGTCTCGATGTCACATGTATGCATTTTATAAATAGAGCGCATGAAGCTTAGTGTACATATTATAGTCCATGTAAGTTCTAGTACAATATTGTACATTTGGGGACCATATATTCTCCGTGGAATCCATCGATGGAGTTCTACTCACACGGGAACCTTCCTCATGGTTGAGGTGATATACATATCTCATAATCATAATGTAGTGAACATAGCATCTCATTTCTTAAAGACAATTATAGCCAAAGGGAATTTTAGATAAAACAACACAATGTAATAAGACATTCATCATGCTTATGTTAACTACATGAAGAAATCAATACAAATATATATTTACCTACATATATATATATATATATCACTTTATTTCTTGTACTTTTTATCATCTTTAATAGCTTATCTAAGTACTAGTTCGAAAGGTGGATAACGGGAGCAATGGATACATGAAGGTATCAAACTATAGATATCCAAAGATATCAAACAATGGACCTAAATGGGGTCAAACAATGGTTCCAACAAGAAACAAATATGGACCCAAATGGGGTCAAACAATGGTTTCAGCAAGGAACAAACTATAGACCCAAACGGGGTCGAATAATGGTTCCATTAAGGAATAAGATCCAAATGGGGTCAACTCTGGTAACTGCGATTGTATCCCTCTAGGCATGCCTATCTAATCCACAACTAAACTAAGACCCGCAAACTTAACTTTTTAAGACATCTTGGTTTAACATATGCTTCTTTACTTAGCACATCATTTGGCTTAGAGCCACCTTTTCATAAAAGAATGCATATCATTCTTTTCACAAAAGAATGCATCAATTTTGATTAAACATACTTTTCTTTACTTAATACAACACATTTGCTTAATGTCATCATTTGTATAAGAGTGCACGTTATTCTCATCATACTTCCAACATTGAGCTCTAGGCTTCAATACACATGTATGATATCATATAATCATATAGTTACTTCAACTTTCATTTATTCATAGCATGATAATTTTAGGTTTGAACAAATAATAATATGTAATATTTTATAATTAGCATTATGCGTGTCTGCATGCACATCTACATATATATGCAGCCTAAATCATGAACATACATGCTTTCATTACTCATCTCAACTAAATAATATATAGAAATTACATAACTCATGGATAGGTTTTGATGACGTACCTTGTTACTGCTTGCTATGAATAGCTCCCTATTCTCATAATTATTCCCATTACGACATGAACATATATATAGCAACACTCAAGCATTTATGGTCCATATACTAAATAAATGAGTTCTCTTACAATTTAAGGTCAACGCATGTTTTGATCACTTGATTCTCTTTCAGGGTTCATCAGATTATAGACAATCCATTATATACTATAACATTGTCAGATGTATATATATATATATATATATGTTTATATATATACTTTAATCGTATTACTTGTATTTTCATCTTATGACATCTTATACTTCTTTGGGGTATGTGTGATCATGTCATCTAAGTCATTAGCACACTATTGACGGGCAAGAGTTAATCATAATATAGTATAGGCATGAACAAATAGACGAGTAGGTTTTTATATCTTAATGCTAATCATAATTCTTCTTTTGACCTTGAGGGCAGTCAAGCTTCTACGGTTTCATAATTAAACATAAGTTATATTGGCCCATTCTTTTTATCTTAGATTTGCAGCCTTGCAATTATTATCTTATTACAACTAGGTTAAATTGCAATATTTAAACAGAATCATTCCCTTGACCTAGTGTATACCTCATAGCTGCTTTATAGGTCACATTAATTAACATAACTTTTAAATTACTGTATTGCCTCCTACTCTCTCTTTAGGTTTATTCTCATTAGGCTTTAAAAAATACTTCTTAACAACATATCTCATATTAGTATCCCCATGCACAAGGGCCCCTTAAATTAAAGGTTCAAGTGGTCTTTATATCGTGCTTTCATAGGTTTATTCTTATAAAACTTTTCAGTCTTCAATATACATACTTAGAAAATCTCTAATTAAATGATCTTGCCCTACACAAAAATTTGATGGCTTAAATGACTTACAATTTAGTTCAATACATTCCCTCTTATAAGTTCATTCATATCCTTCAAATTCAGATAATAACCCAATAACATATTATACATCACTTTAATGTTCAAACTCTCTCAACATTACTCGTGGTTAACTTGTTAATCTCATTTATACACCCCACGTTATTGGTTCATAGGTTAATGAATGCTTTTATAGCTTGGGTGAAGGAGAACTATTTGAAAAGAGGATGTATAAATGGTTGGGCTTTTCATAAGGAATAATAGTCAAGTGGTAGTGCACGACTCGTGAAGACATTCATGAGTCGAACAAAATTTCATAACTCGTGAAGTCATTCACGAGTCAGTAGAAGGCCAAACTAAGTTCATGAGTCGTGAAGAAATGCCTGACTTGTGAAGGGACTCATGAGTGAAGGAAAAGAAAGAGATTCATGACTTGTGAAAAAGTTCACGAGTAAAGAAATAAAATATAAGTTCACAACTTGTGAAGAGGTTCACGAGTGAAGAAATATGGGTAAAATTCACAACTCTTGAAGAAGTTCACCAGTGAAGGAAAGTGGCATACGACTCATGATAGACTTCACGACTCGTGAAGAAGTTCACGACTCGTGAAGAATGTCACAACTCGGCACCTTAAGAAAGAACGTTTCTAGAAACAAAAACAGATCAATCCAATCTCATTTTAAGAGTGCCGAAAATAATCCCATAGGCCAAATGATCTTCAAAACTCATTTTAAAACAAATAATCCTTCCTTACTCATCTTTAAACAATTAATCTTAACATTACTCATTTAAGAATCCAAACATCAAAACCCTAATCTCTAAAAATCCATACACAGATAACAAAATCACAATAATTCCCATACCTGGCTTTTGAAGCTTCAAACCTCCCTCACTTTTCTTGATCTATCCCCTTTACTCTTGATTCCTTCATTCTCCTTCATGAATTTGGAATTCCAAAAACCCTAGGGCTTCTTCTTCATTCCTGTGACCAAGAACGAGAGAGAGAGAGGGAGAAAGAGAGAGAAAGAAAGAGTCCCTTCTTCATCTCTCTAAGTGTCCCAACATAAATGAATGGGGAAAAATATCTGCCCAAGTAAATCTCCAAAATGCCCTTAGGCACAATTAAACCCCAATATTTCAATTTCTTTCATCTCAATCCCAAGACTTTCTAATTTATTTCAATTACACCCTTTTCTTTAATTATAATTTAACTTGACTCATATGCTTACATGCTGAAATTACCAAAATAACCCTCTCAAGACTTAACCTTGATAATTGCAAAATAATCCAATTTTGCCCTTATTAATGATAGTCCTCATTAAATAACAATATTTTGATTAGGGTCATGATTAGGTCCTTACAAATCACTCCTCCTTAAGAGAATTTCATCCTCGAAATTCAAAACTGGCAATCTTTATCTTTATTGCTATCAATTCTTAACTGTGTTTTAGCTATATACAACTATAACCATAAGCATTCTCTATGTGCATAATAAATTTATTGCATATAATCATTTGTATCTGCCTGATTTCTAGATACTCTTATGCTCGTTGTATTTCTTATCCTGAGTATCTTAATAACCTTAACATCGCACATCATCATCTATGCCGAAGATTAAGTTATCTTCTAGTCATATGAACTTTTCCTCAAACATCTTAATAAATAATCTAGACCTACTTATAATCAGTTTTATGCTATACCACAATCATAAAATATTAGAGCATTTAAACACTTCCAATACCAGGAGGCGAGAGATATGGATAATTCCTCATATATCATCTCACAATCTCTGCCCAAAATCTTGCTAATGGTCCAATATATATCAATCACAGGTCAGACACCTAACATAATAATCAAAATGTATGCTATTAACAATAACACCATGGTCTAGACTAATATCATCTTAATCTTCTAGAATAATTCCTTAATTCCTTATTGCCCTGAAAAGACTCAACCTGGGCTCTGATACCACTAATTGTAACACACTAATTCCTTAACTATGGATAATTATCAATCATCATTAATCATCATCAATCATAACCTAGTAAAGATCATGCAGAAATAATAATAATAAGACAGGCCATCATTACATGCCAAAACAATTAAATAAACTTATAAATAAGAGGGCCTAACATAATTGGCCAACCATACATAGTGAAATCCTCAAGGTTAATGGTGGAATTGCCCGATCTCCATATCACCGGTCATCTAGGCACTAGCTATCGATCACTGGAGCTTATCTTGAAACCTACATGGATAAACAAACTCGGGCTAAGTTATAAAGCTTAATAGGGAACAAAATTCTATAGATAACCTCTTTCCTTGAGTCATATAAGCATGCATAAATATACACAACCTTTTTATCAAGCACCAAATAACATATGAGTTTGTTATACTGATCATTTGAGAAAGACTTTAACCTCAACAATGAATACCCTGTTACATTCATCTAGAGTATTTACTTGACTTAGCTCAATCCTGCTTAGACTGGTTATTCACTGACATCATCATAGCTTACTATTTTTTTTAAACTATAATCATTCATGCATTTCATAATTCTTTCTTCTTACAACTCAAGAAATCATGATTATTTATCATACAAGCTCGACTGGCTTCAATTAACCGATATGGCATGCTTAAGAAAGTGCTTATACCATGCAACATCCCTTTTTTCATTTTTAGATATGATTTCTTCTACAATAACACAATTCTCACTCCTGTTCCATGCATAAGTGTTTCTTAATACTATCTTAACATGGTAACTTAAACCTTTTACAAGACCAATTTATATCATACATTACATTGAGTTAGGTCAATGTAATCATTATGTATATGTGTGTGCAAACCTTCATTTACAACTTATAATCCCTTATGTTATCTTAGCATGATAACTTGAATCTCTTACAATCTTCAATCTATGTCTTGCATTGCACTTGGTTAAATGAATGTTATCATTAAACTTACATATGTGTAAACATTTAAATATATATTTCAACAGACTAGCAGATTTGCATGTGATTACAAAGAACAAGCATTACATATCATGATTATAAAATAAGGTTTCAATGTCACATGTATGCATTTTATAAATAGAGCACATGAAGTTTAGTGTACATATTATAGTCCATGTAAGTTCTAGTACAATATTGTACATTTAGGGTCCATATATTCTCCATAGAACCCATCGATAGATTTTTACTCACACGGGAACCTTCCTCATGGTCGAGGTGATATACATATCTCATAATCATAATGTAGTGAACGTGGCATCTCATTTCATAAAGACAGTTATAGCCAAAAGGAATTTTAGATAAAACAACACAATAATAAGACATTAATCATGCTTATGTTAACTACATGAAGAAATAGATACATATATATATTTACCTACATGTATATATATATATATATATATCACTTTATTTCTTATACTTTTTATCATCTTTAATAGCCTACCTAAGTACTAGTTCGAAAGGGGGATAATGGGAGCAATGGATACCTGAAGGTATCAAACTATGGATATCCGAAGATATCAAACAATGGACCCAAACAGGGTTAAGTAATGGTTCCAGCAAGGAACAACTATGGACCCAAATGGGGTTGAACAATGGTTCCCGCAAGGAACAAACAATGGATCCAAACGAGGTCGAACAATGGTTTCATTAAGGAACAAGACCCAAACGGGGTAAACTCTGGCAGTTGCGATTGTATCCCTCTAGGTATGCCTATCTAATCCACAACAAAACTAAGACCCGCAGGCTTAACTTTTTAAGACATCTTGGTTTAACATATGCTTCTTTACATAGCACATCATTTGGCGTAGAGCCACCTTTTCATAAAAGAATGCATATCATTCTTTTCATAAAAAAATGCATCAATTTTGATTAAACATACTTTTCTTTACTTAATACAACACATTTGCTTAATGTCATCATTTGTATAAGAGTGCACGTTATTCTCATCATACTTCAAACATTGAGCTCTAAGCTTCAATACACATGTGTGCTATCATATAATCATATAGTTACATCAACTTTCATTTATTCATAGCATGATAGTTTTAGGTTTGAACAAATAATAATATGTAATATTTCATAATTAGCATTATGCGTGTCCGCATGCATATCTACATATATTTGCAGCCTAAATCATGAACATACATGCTTTCATTACTCATCTCAACTGAACAATATATAGAAATTACATAACTCATGGATAGTTCTTAATTACGTACCTTGTTACTGCTTGCTATGAATAGCTCCCTATTCTTATAATTATTCGCATTACGACATGAACATATATATAGCAACACTAAAGCATTTATGGTCCATATACTAAATAAATGAGTTCTCTTACAGTTTAAGGTCAATGCATGTTTCGATCACTTGATTCTCTTTTAGGGTTCATCAGATTATAGACAATCCGTTATATACCATAACATTGTCAGATGTATATATATATATATATATGTATGTATATATATATATATATATATATACTTCGATCGTCTTACTTGTATTTTCATCTTATGACATCTTATACTTCTTTGGGGTATATGTGATCATGTCATCTTATTCATTAGCACACTATTGACGGGCATGAGTTAATCATAATATAGTTTAGGCATAAACAAACAGGCGAGCAGATTCTTATACCTCAATGCTAATCATAATTCTTCTTTTGACCTTGAGGGCATTCAAGTTTCTACGATTTCATAATTAAACATAAGTCATATTAGCCCTTTTTTTTATCTTAGATTTGCAGCCTTGCAATTATTATCTTATTACAACCAAGTTAAATCGCAATATTTAAACGAAATCATTCCCTTGACCTAGTGTATACCTCATAGCTATTCTATTGGTCACATTAATTAACAAAACCTTTAAATTACTATATTGCCTCCTGCTGTCTCTTTAGGTTTATTCTCATTAGGCCTTAAAAAATACTTCTTAACAACATCTCTCATATTAGTATCACCTTAACCCTAAAATCCTATCACTTGGATTTTTATAGTTAGGTTAAAAATCCAACTTCATAATAGGATTGGGCTTTTTAAAATTGCTAGAGAAATATTAAATGGGCTTCTAGAATTATTCATAATTTATTTAGGCTTAATTAAATCAAATTTAAGTCTTTTCACAAAAGATTATGCATAAAACCCACAAACTAGGCCTTTTGTGCATATACTTGGATTTAATCACCCAAATGAATTCCAAATCCAACCAAATTAAATATGTAGGCTCCATAACACTTATGAAATGTATTTAATTTATTTTGGTCAAAGAATTAGGCCTCTAAGGCCTTCTATATGTGGTTGTCATGAAACACTTCCTCTAAAGGGTTTCTATGCCAAACTCAATCTTCTAGGCCTCCATTATTTTCTCCAATGGATCTATTAATTATAATATCAGCCTTATAACACTTATAATCTAATAACAATTAATTATGAAATACAATATTTCAATTAGGTTCATTTTACAGAACATTTCTAAAAAGTTCTACGAACAATTTTACTTAATCATAATTAATTAAACTCTTTAATTAATTATTATCTTATTCACTTCTCTATTCCCATAATAATATCAAATATTATTATCCTTGTCATTTTTCCATTTTATCCTTTTCTCTATATGTATGTGACCTATTGGGTTCCTATCCATATTGGCAGTATAATATGTAATTGTGAGTTTTATTCAAAACTCACATGATTTAAACTTTTTTAAATCATTTTATCAATCCTTATTGATATTTATGATACACTATTATACAAATCATGAGCAGCCTCTAGCTAGGCATCATGACTGCCCAAATATCAGAAAAGTTAAGTGGTTTGACTATACCCTTCCATAGAAACAGTTACCGTGCAATTACTCCTTTCACCACTCTTATCTCAATTAGATTCTGAGTATGGATTTTTGTCAACTCAAATAAATCGAATTATGTATGTTCTATTAATTTTAACCATTGTTCTCAAAATGCCCTTCATGGATCTCTATCCATCTTGGCATATTACTCTAGCCAGAGATTATCTGAATAGGGCAATTATAGAATCATGTAAGATAACTTCCTTTAACAAATCTGAGATGATGAATCCTTTGTCAATCACTCAACTATCTTCAAGTAGGTTATGATATACCCAACCTCCTAACTATGTTCACCTGCAGTTGGAAATAATCAGTTATGGAATCAAAGTATACCACTTACTAATTAAGATAAAATTGGTGATCTCAAGTCTAAGGATACTTGCACAACCGCTATGAAGAGATTCGTCACTTGCATAGATTTAATATCCATGTGAGGATTCTCTTTATAGGTCTCCAATGAACTTGTTATTCTAACAAGCATCCACATGTTAGCTTTGATTATCTTTCATAATCACAGTAGTGGGAACCACTGCTTGAACCATTCAAGAAGCATAACATGTGCTAGTATGTCCAAATTAACAATGTCATGTCTTGTTTATTCTATGACTAGAGATATTTAGATATTAACAAATTTGCATGCAATAAACATCTTATATCATAAACACTTCATGATTGCCTTTGCATTGTGTTTATAGTATCTAGGACTTCATTTATTAATTTAAGATTTACAAACTCATGTATTTAATGATGCCTTTTATTAAGAATATGAATTTATACATATGAAATACATCCTTATTACATACGCTCTAGGGCATGCTCTCTAACAATCTCCCATTTGCACTAGAGCCAATCACTCATATGTCTTAGACCCATGCTATTTATATGGTGATCGTGCTTAATCTGGGAAAGTGCTTTAGTGAGGGGATCCACCACTTTATCATATGTGGGGACCCTTTCTATTTTCACATCATTTCTAGCTACTATTTCCCTTATGAGATGGTAGCATTTGAGGACATGCTTGGATCGCTGATGAGACCGTGGTTCCTTTTCTTGTGCAATGGCTCCATTATTGTCACAAAATAAAGGAATTGGATCAACAATGCTAGGCACCACTCCTAGTTCAGATATGAACTTTTTGATCCAGACTGCTTCTTTGGTAGCTTCCGAAGTAGCAATGTACTCAGCTTCTATTGTGGAATCAGTAGTTGTTTCTTGTTTGGAAGTCTTTTAACTAACTGCCCCTCCTCTCATTATGAACACATTACTAGATTGTGATTTACAATCATCTTTATCAGATTGGATGCTGGCATCTGTATACCCATTTACTTTCAAACTGCCCTCTCCATATACCAAGAATATATCCTTATTCCTTCTCAAGTACTTAAGGATATTCTTGACAACTGCCTAGTGTTCCTCTCCAAAATTTGATTAGAATCTGCTTGTGACACTCAAAGCAAAATATACATCTGGACATCTACATAACATAGCATACATGATAGAACCAATTATAGATACATATGGTATTCTATTCAAGCTCTCTCTGTCCTCTAGTGTTCGTAGACACATAGACTTAGAAAGGTATTTCCATGCACCATAGGTATAAAACCTTTCTTAGAGAGATCCATATTGAACCTCTTCAATACTTTATCTATATATGTACTTTGAGAAAGACCTAGCAACCTATTGGATCTATCTCTATAGATCCTTATTCCCAGAATATAGGGTGTTTCTCCAAGGTCTTTCATGGAGAATTACTTGGATAACTATATTTTAACAGATTAGAGAAGAGAAATGTCGTTTCCCATGATCAATATGTCATCCACATATAGAACTAGGAAGATAATTTCACTCCCACTGACCCTTTTATATATACAAGGTTCATCTTCATTCTATGAGAAACCAAACTCTTTGATTGTATCATTGAATCATATGTTCTAGCTCCTAGAGGCTTGCTTCAATCCATAAATGGATCTTTGAAGCTTGCATACCTTTTTGCCATTTTTTAATATGAACCCTTCTGGTTGTGTCATATACACATCCTCAGTTAGATTTCCATTTACGAAAACTATCTTCACATCTATTTGCCAAATCTCATAATCATAATGAGCTCCAATGGCTAAAAGTATTCTTATAGACTTAAGCATCACTACAGGAGAAAAATTTCATCATAGTCAATACCTTATTTTTGACGATAGCCTTTTGTTACTAAACGACCTTTATAGGTAACTATATTACCTTCTATATCAGTCTTCTTTTTGAAAACCCATTTGCACCCTATGGGTTTTATCCCTTCAGGTGGTTGAGTTAAAGTCCATACTTTATTCTCATACATGGAGTCCATTTCAGACTGCATAGCCTTAAGCCATAAATCACGTTCTGAACTGTTCAAAACTTTTTGATAGCTTGTAGGCTCATTGTTGTCTACTACAGTTATGTCTCTATCCGAATCAATGTGAAATCCATATCTCATAGGGATAGAATGCATCCTAGTAGATCTTTTAGGATTTTGTGTATAATTAGGTTCAACTGTAATCTCATTATTATGAAATTTAGTCTCGGGTCCAATCGATTGATCTACTTCTATTTATGGGTCTTGAACTTCACCAAGTTCAATTTTACTCCCACTGTCCTCTCATAGGAGAAATTCTCTTTCCAAGAAGACAACATGTCTTGAACAAACACCTTTTGTTCTAAGGGATGGTAGAAATAATATCCAAACATTTCTTTTGGATATCCCAAATATAAATATTTGTCAGACTTAACATCTAGTGTGTCTAACACTGTCCTCTTCACATAAGCAGGACAACCCCATACTTTCATATGAGAAAGTGTGCGTTCTTGTTATTTCACATCTCATATGGAGTAACATCAACCGATTTACTAAGAACTCTATTTAACACATAAACAACAGTTTCTATTGCATATTCCCAAAAGGACTTAGGCAAGTCTGCTTGGCTCATCATGGATTAAACCATATCTAATAGTGTTCGATTTCTCCTCTCAGATACACCATTGTGTTGTGGTGTATATGGTGGAGTCCATTGAGATTAAATCCCATTATCTCCAAGATAATCTTGAAATTTTTGGCTTGAGTATTCTCCACCTCGATCTGATCTAAGTGCCTTAATACTCTTGCCAAGTTGCTTCTATATTTCATTTCTGAATTCTTTGAACTTTTCAAATGCTTTTGATTTATATTTCATTAGATAAATATATCCAAACCTGGAATAATCATTTATGAAAGTAATGAAGTAGGAATAACCTCCTCTGGCATGTGTAGTCATTGGGCCATATACATCTTAATGTATTAAGTCCAAAACAATTTTAGCTTGTTCTCCTTTACCAATAAAGCAAGCTTTTATCATTTTTCCCAATAAACAAGATTCACATGTGTCAAATGATTCATAATCAAATGATCCCAAATCACCTGACTTATGTTATTTGGTCATGCATTTCTCATTTATATGGCTTAAACGATAATGCCATAAATATGAGGTATTTAGATTATCTCATTTCATTCTCTTGGTATCCACATTATATACTTCTTTAATAAAATCAAGAACAAATATACCATTCTCAATGATAGCTTTTGCATAAAACATATTTTTCGTAAAAATGTATCAACAATTGTCCTTTAAAGAAATTTCATAATCGTTTAATAAACAACTAAAAGAAATAATACTTTTGGATAATGCGGGAACATAATAACAGTTATTTAGCTCCAGTATTAATCCACTTGGAAGAGGCAAATGGTAAGTCCCCACAACTGTTGTAAAGATGTTTTATCCAGTAGCTGACTGTAGAAATATTTCTGCCTTTCTAACTCTTCTACTGCTTTTAAGCCCCTATAGATCATTACACAGATGAGATCCACATCCAGTATCTAATACCTAAGATTGTTTTAAAGCAATAGAATAAGTATTTATTTCAATCATATGAATACCTGAAGTAGAAGCATCAGCTTGCTTCTTCTCCTTGAGAAAATCTAGATATGCCTTGCAGTTACACTTCCAATGGCCATCTTTTCCACAATGGAAGCAAGTTCCTTTGGTATTCTCTTTCATGGAAACCTTATTAGAGATCCCACCATTCTTTGGCTTTGCCTTGGTTATCTTCTTCTTCTTCTTCTTCTTGCCTTTCGTAGAAGTGACAACCATGACACTTTTTGAATCCTTCTTGAAGGATCCATCAGCTGTTTTGAGCATGTTGATTAACTCAGGAATGATTACTTGGATCTTGTTCATGTTAAAGTTAAGCACGAAAGGTGCATAACTTGGAGCCAATAAGTACAAGATTAAATCTATGTATAGATCATTATCCATTACATAGCCAAGTTTACTCAAATGCTTAATGTACCTATATATCTCCAATGCATGAGTAGCAGCCGAAGTGCCTTCCACCATTTTACAGCTAAATAGAGCTCGAGCAATCTCATATTGCTCAGTTCTAGCCTGAAAAGAATAAAGCTCCTCTAGATGCAAAATGATGGTTCTAGCATCCATCATATCATGTTGCTTCTAAAGCTCCAAAGACATAGCACCCGACATCAGACATGCTGCTTTACTATCCTCCATGTATTTTCGATAAGTGCCCTTGATCTCATCAATGGCATCATCTGATAGAAGTGGTGGTGGATCTTTATCTATGACATAATGGATCTTTTTAGCTCTGGAAACAATTCTCACTTACCTGATCCAGTCAGAATAGTTGCTGCCAACCAGCTTGTTATCCAAGATTGATCATATATTAATGTTTGATGTGCTCATGATAATGACCTAGATGTGAGAAAGAAAACATATAAGAGTATGTTCATATATATGTATGCATTAATTAGGTCTTTAATTAATCCATTTACTCCCACTATTTTATGGCGAATTTATAGCCCTCACTATTTAATCCGAGAAAACCTGATGGTTTTTTTAGTAGGCCAATATCCAATCCTTGATATGAAATTTGACCTTGACTGTGGTCAATAAATCAAACTCTATACCCTTGAAAGGTAGGTATCTCTATACCAATTGTGTCTCTATACAACTATTAGATCATTAGGTTATCAACTCTTGATATATGCATATCATATATGCATTCTCTAATCTTGCCTCTAGAACCATTAGCCTTGACTTTGGTCAACAAGCTAATGGGCTAGCTAAGATGACCCATTTAATTAGATTCGAACATATTCAATATAATGTGAGCTTGATTGTGGTCAACAACCCACACTATAAAAAACTCTGGTTCTCCTCAAATTAATGAAAGGTTTATATACCTTAGTATTATTATGAGGGATTTTAGTTAATTAAGTCTCATCATACATGGTTGGCATAGATTGGTATGAATTCTATATCTATCAGATAAATATCAGCATACAAATATGGTATAGTTATGGACTTTACTACATTGATTTCCCCAAGCCAAAAGGAAAATCAAAGGGTCACACTTAGGTAATATGCATGATTCAAACAAGTAAAAAAAATAATTACATTACTTCAAACTTGTTGGATCTCCATCCGGCCCATCTTGCTCCTTGATAATGGTCTCCATCTCTATCTCTAATTCTAATCTAAGTAATCTAATTACATATTACAATTTGAAAAAGAAATACAAACTAAAAACAAGTGACCAGGACATGAAAGTCTTCATTGGGCCAAAACATGCATTATGCTCAATCACATTGGGCCTTTGTCCATAACTATCCATCATGCCAATCATACACCCTTATATGCATTTCTAATGCATAAAGTAAAATATATAATGGATTACTAACTTTGTTTCAACTCTTGAAACATACTTTTGAGTTATTTTGATAATGTGATCAAATTCGGAAACTTTTTCCATTTTGGAAACTTTCATTTTAGGAAACCTTTTTACATGCATGTATTTTTGCCTTAATTATCAATCCAATTGATTATTAATTAATTATAAATTGATTATTTAATTAATTAATCATATTAAATAATTAAAAAAATTAATTTTGGGCTTAAAACAAGGGCAGGTCAAAACTCACATAATAAACCCTAAAGTGTGTTCACACACAAACTAGTTTTGTGTCTATTGGACCATTTGGGCCTTTTGGAATGAGCCAAGCCCACTCCAGTGCTTAAAATCCATTAATAAACTTAATTATAGTTTATAATATTTAATTTAAATCAGCTCCTTGGGCTCACCAAGTCATTCACTAATTTAAATCAAGTCCGTAAACATAATTAAGCCCATTAAACGATTTTAATGAATTAGAATTAATCCAATTAATTCAAGGCCCATTTTAAATAATCCAATTAATTAAAAACAAATTAATATATCAAATATATCATATTTATAAGATTAAAAATAGTTCTAAACATGAACACACCAAGAATATACCAAGAACACCAATTTATCGAACTTTTCGACTAAACTAGTTTTCATGCAAAACTTGTTCAATTTTAATTTTTTTTTATCCTATGGCTTAATATCACATATTAAACACATAAATTATCATCAAAATAATTTTAGAGTGGATCAATAAAAATTTAATTTCGAGCAGCCCCTAAACTTTATTGAAAAATAAAACCCTTCAAGCCATTCACAATGACTCTTTTCTCAAAAGAATCATTTTTTTTTAATTTTTCGTTTTATATATTTGATCAGATACATCCAGAAATCAATATTTCTCATTCATGAACAATAAAATCTGATATTTTAAAGTTTATGAAATAAATAACTCAAATATAAAAACTATTTCGCAGAAAAATATAGAATTGCAGATTCATGGCAAAACCGAGACTTTGATACCATGTTGGGAATTATCGGTTACATGCATCTCATACATAAGCGGAATTTAAAATTTTTTTAACCAATGGATATGATTTTGCCATGAATTTATAATATACATATTAATGGGAATAAGAAAAATCACCTTTGATTTTTGTTGAACAGTTAATTTTCTTTCTCACCGAGTTGTTGCAAACCACAGTGTCCAAAGCTAAAAAACTCCAATGAGTAATTCATAATAGAGAAGGATTGAATGAATCAAAAAAAGAGGAGAAAAAGGCCTGGCCAAAATTCTCTTAATGCTAGCAAGGGGGTGGCGGCTAGGGTTTTTAGAGAGTGAGAGAAAATCTTTTCTCTTAATTGTTCACCTTAACCCTAAAATCCTGTCACTTGGATTTTTATAGTTAGGTTAAAAATCCAACTTCATAATAAGATTGGGCTCTTCAAAATTTCTGGAGAAATATTAAATGGGCTTCTGAAATTATTAATAATTTATTTGGGCTTAATTAAATCCATTTTAAGTCATTTCACAAAAGACTATGCACAAAACCCACAAACTAGACCCTTTATGCATATACTTGGATTTAATCACCCAAATGAATTATAAATCCAAAAAAATTAAATATGTAGGCTTCATAACACTTATAAAATATATTTAATTTATTTTGGTCCAACAATTAGGCCTCTAAGGCCTTCTATTTGTAGTTGGCGTGAAACCCTTCCTCTTAAGGGTTTCTGCGCAAAACTCAATCTTCTGGGCCTCCATTATTTTCTCCAATGGATCTATTAATTATTATATCAACCATATAACACTTATAGTCCAATAATAATTAATTATGAAATACAATATTTCAATTAGATCCATTTTACAGAATATTTCTAAAAAGTTTTGCGAAAAATTTTACTTGATCATAATTAATTAAATTCTTTAATTAATTATTCTTTTATTCACTTCTCTATTCCTATAATAATATCAAATATTATTATCCTTGTAATTTTACCATTTTATCATTTTCTCTATATGTGTGTGGCCTATTGGGTTCCTATCCATATTGGCAGTATAATACTTAATTGTGTGTTCTATTCAAAACTCATATGATTTAACATTCTTTAAATTATTTTATCAATCCCTATTGATATTTATGATACACTATTATACAAATCATGAATAGCCTCTAGCTAGGCATTATGACTACCCAAATGTCAGGAAAGTTAAGTGGTTTGACTGTACCTTTCCATATAAACAGTTACCGTGTAATTACTCCTTTCACCACTCTTATCTCAATTAGATTCTGAGTATGAATTTTTGTCAACTCATATAAATCTAATTATGTATATTCTATTAATTTTAACCATTTTACCCAAATTACTCTTCATGGATCTCTATCTATCTTGGCATATTACTCTGGCCAGAGATTATCTGAACAAGTCAATTATAGAATCATGTGAGATAACTTCCCTTAATAAATCTAGGATGGTGAATCCTTTTTCAATCACTCAACTAACTTCAAGTAGGTCATGATATACCCAACCTCCTAACTATGTTCACCTCTAGTTAGAAATAATCAGTTATGGAGTCAAAGTATACCACTTGCTACTTAAGATAACTTTGGTGATCTCAAGTCTAAGGATACTTGCACAACCGCTATTAAGAGATTCCTCACTGACATGGATTTAATATCCATGTGAGGATTCTCTTTACAGGTTTCCAATGAATTTGTTCTTCTAACAAGCATCCACATGTTTGCTTTGATTATCTTCATAATCACAATTATGGGATCCACTACTTGAACCATTCAAGAAGCATAACATGTGCTAGTCTATCCGAATTAATAATGTCCTATCTTGTTAATTCTATAACTAGGGATATTTAGATATTAACACATTTGCATGCAATAGACATCTCATATCATGAACACTTCATGATTGCCTTTGTACTGTGTTTATAATATCTAGCACTTCATTTATTATTTTAAGATTTACAAACTCATGTATTTAAACATAGCATTAATAAATGAATGATGCCTTTTATTAATAATATGAATTCATACATATGAAATACATCCCTATTACATGGGCTCTAGGGCATACTCTCTAATAGGACGGGCATCTGTCATCACTTTCTATAAATAGTGCTCAAATTTTCTGTCTTTGACCTCTCTTTCCAATAAGTCTTTTACCAGGTATTTCTCTTTCTTTTATTTTATTTTTGGTCATTTTTCCTTTTAGCTATTTATTTTCATCCATTATTTTTGCATTTAGACCATTTGAAAATTCCTATTACCATGACTATCGAGCTTGCAATATTACACCGACTGTGGGATAACCAAAAACCTGATAGGACTCCTTTTTGCCTCCATACTCTAGTTTGAGATTTCTAAGGAGAGTGTCTCTAGATAGGAATTTATTACTTGCTACTACCCGGTACTGGGACCCTAGGCTCTATATGTATAAGTTCACGCATTAGGAATTATACCTTTTACCAAAGGAGTTTGTTGTGATAGTTAATGCTAGGATTAAGCTTAGTACTCAACCATGCCTGCCTTATTTTATTTCCAGATACCCTAGGGAGGTAGCTCATGCTTAGGGTATTCATTTTTTTGAGGCAAAGGGTTTGGTGCCTTATGGGGAGACATTCTCACTAGAGCCATTGATTGATATGCTAGCTGACTTTGATGATGTACCCACTTTTCACTTCAGTGTGATACTGGTTTGCTATTTTACTTGATACTTGCTTATACACACTGATGATCCCATAGCTAGTGATTATGAATTATTCTGTGTAGTGGATGGCATGCTCCGGAGGTACAATTTATATCCTTTGGTTCTGGTAAAGATTATCAATGGCTTGGATGTTATTCACCTTAACCCTCATTTTAAGATCATTGGTAGCCCCTTTCTGCTTCAAGTATGTCCTTGATTTTGAAGGTATCATGCCTCTTATGGTTTTTCATAATAGCTTTTCTTAGTGGAAAACATGTCCTTTTGGATTTTCATGTATTTTCTTACTTTATTTTTGCTTGAAATGAATCTAACTCACTCCAACAACTTTTTTCTTTTCTTTTTTTTTTATGTATGGCTTTGTGAGAATTTAAAGTTATTATCAAAGCCTTCTCCTCAAGTCAGGGTTATAGGTACTTATCCTATGATTTACGTAATACTCAAGCATCTATATCATGAATTTCTGACAGTCTAAGATGAAGCTAATTGGCAAAGCCATTTGATAAATGATGATATTACGTTTAAGTGCACCTAGTCTCCTATCACCTATATGGCTTGAGATGGATCATCTGGATGTATTTCCTTTTATAGGTTGCATCATGCTACTTTTTACATCACTGCCCACTGTGCTTGCTAGTTCAAGGATCAATAGGACATCATTAGGTGTCCATTGGGCTTTCAAGGTAGCAAAATTATCTTTCCTTTTTTATTAGAGTACCATAAGAGGATTTGGACCCGACCACCTATTAGAACTACTATTCCCAAGATTGGCACTTGTGACTTTACCACCTCTACTTCATACAAGTAATAGGTCACCAGTCCGGCGGTTGATAATAGGCTGTGGACTTTTAAGCACTTGGATGGAGAGAGAGAGTTGATACAGATAGACTCGATTAGGCACTATTATAGATTGTTTTTACTTTTATTAAACTTTTTAATTTTGAACATGTGAAGAGAATATGCTACTTTCAATTACATTGATGACATTAAGAATACATGGATGGATTTCTTTCTAATTTCAATACACATGACCGATATTTGATATTACACAAATAATTCATATTATTTAATCTTGAATTGAAATTTTACAAGCATCACAACTCTTGTCATCAATTAGCTCTCTTGGGTTTTCTTGATTGATTATTTTATCTCGGCCTTTAATTTTTGCCTAGGCTGCCTTTTTTCAATTTTCACCTTGACGAGATTCCTAATTTTAGTAAAGCCATCATTTTTTTTGGTTTTCTACCCATAGGGTTTTTATTCTCTTCTTTTCTCTTCATGAAAACTTTTTAATCTGTCTATGTTTATCGACTCTTTAAGCTCATTTTCATCACTATCCGATAAAATAGTAGCTCCCTTAGAGAATAACTTTTTAAGCATAAAAGGTCATTCTCGTATGGGCCTAAACTTGCCTCGAATTTCTAAAATTCCCAATCTCATTTGTTTGAACACCAGATCACACTTTTTCAAAGGATGCTTCTTAACCTTTTTCCTAAACAAGTAGGCAAGCCTCTTCTAATAGACCTGATTGTGATAACATACCCTCATTCTATGCCCAACTAGTAGTTAGAGCTGCGATAGTCTTTATCTAGCCTATTATGCTTTTGGTATCTTAGCTTCCAACACTACCCATAAGGATTGATGCTCAATTTCTATTAGCAATATTGCTTTTATACCATAGATTAAAGAAAATGGAATGGCTTCTATTTAAATTTTGCCTATGGTCTTGTAACCCTATAATGCAAAGGGTAGCTTATCAGCCCAATCTTTATATGTTCAAACCATTCTATCCAGAATCCTTTTTACATTTTTATTCGCTGCCTCGGCCACTCCATTGGCTTAAGATCTATAAGAAAAAGGACTTATAATGCTGAACTCCATACTTAATGAGCATCTGTTTGGTTTCACCAGGGAATTGTAACATATTATCGGACACTATATGATGAGGCAAACCCTATATGTATATCAAATTCTTTTCAATAAACTTAGCCATGTCTCTTGCATCTATATTCTTGAAAGATTCTTCTTTTACCCACTTGGTGAAGTAATCAATGCTCACTATGATAAAATTATGCCCATTCGAAGCAGGCGGGTGAATCATACCCATGATGTCTATGCTCCATATGGTAAATGGCCATGGTGATGTGAGGTTGCATAAATAAAAAATAGGTAAATGCCTCAAGTCTGTATACTGTTGGCATAGTTGGCACTCTTTAACATATTTAAAACAATTAGTATCCATTGCAAGCCAAAAAATTCCTTGATGCATAATTTTCTTAGATAAAGCTAAACCATTCATACGGGCTCTGCTCACTCTTATGTATACTTCTTCCATAATCGTCCTTGCCTCATTTCATCCAAACACCTTAATTGGATCCCATCAGGTTGCCTTTTATAGAGTACTCCTTCTATGGTGATAAACTAGGTAGAAAACTTGTAGCACATTCCTTTATCCTTTTTAAGTAATTTTTAGTGTCACGGTACCAAGATTTTTCATCATCCACCTCAATATCTATAATCTACTCATCCTCAAAACATAGCTTGTCAGTGCTCGAAATCAACACAGGCTTTATACTTACTCCTTTAAGATTATCCCATATTAATACTAAGGTGGTTAAATCATCTGCTGGTTAGTTGTCCTCTTAGGCACATACCTAAATATACAAAGCTCGAATTAGCTGCTCAAAGCTTTTAGACATTTAAGATAGGGCAATATTCATTCTTTCTTGACCAATCATTCTCCTTTCACTTGATAGACTACCAAAGATGAGTCCCTAAACACTTTTGCAGATTTTACACTCATAGCTAGCAAGGCTTTTAGCCTAAAGATGCAGGTTTCATTTTTAGCTTCATTGTTCATGGCTTTATAACTCAATTTCTTAGCTAGTTGCATTTTTTCTCCTTTTGGGATGACCAAGATAACACCTACTATAACTCCTTTATTGTTCACAACCCTATTGAAATCCATTTGCTAACCCTACACTGTTATATCTCTAATGTGTTCATTGGGAAACTCATAAGTTTCTCCTCTCATTCTAAAGGCTAATCTGCTAGGAACTCTACTGCTACTCTTTATTTAATGGTTCTCCTATTGATGTAGTCTAAGTCAAACTCTTATAGGAGAATTAACCATCTTCCCATTTTCCGTAAGAGTGAAGGCGCTTCTTGCAAATACATAAAAGGGTTCTCTTTAGACATGACTTATATCTTATTAGAATGAAAGTAGTATCTCAATTTCGTTGATGCCCATATAACTACTAAACAAATCCTATCCACTTATATATACTTCACCTTATAAGGGAGAAACTTCTTACTAAGGTAGCACACTATATACTCAATTCCAAAGTCATCCTCTTAAGCCATCATTGTCCCTACTGAGCTATCCTCTATGGCCAAATACAAATTAAAGGTTTACTAGCTTGAGGCAGTTTCAACACTAGTAGATGTAGTAGATATCCCTTAATGGTATCAAATGCCTTTTAACAATCTTCATTCCAGACCACTGGCTAATCTTTCCTAAGTAGCTTAAATATCAGCTAGTAGATCGATGTCAACTTGGCTATGAACCTACTTATGCACTAAATTCTCCCTAGCAACCCTTTAACTTCCTTTTCCTACTGGGCTACTGACATCTCCCTAATGGTTCTTACCTTGTTAAGATTTACTTCTATACCTCTTTGGCTAACCACTTACCCTAAAAGCTTACGTAAAGTGTGTTGGGAATTATCGGTTACATACATCACATACATAAGCGAAATTTAAAATTTTTTAACCAATAGATCTTATCTTGCCATGAATTTACAATATAAATATTAATGAGAATAAGAAAAATCACCTTTGATTTTTGTTGAACAGTTGATTTTCCTTCTCACCGGGTTGTCGTAAATCGCAGTGTCCAAAATTGAACACCTCCAATGAGTAATCCACACTAGAGAAGGAATAAATGAACCAAGAATGAAGGAACCACAAGGCTAGCCGAATTCCCCTTGATGCTAGCAAGGGAGTGGCGACTAGGGTTTTTTGAGAGAGATAATTTTTTTTCTCTTAATTGTTCACTTAACCCAAAAATCCCTATCACTTGGATTTTTATAGTTAGGTTAAAAATCCAACTTCATGATGGGATTGGGCTCTTTAAATTTTTTGGAGAAATACTAAATGGGCTTCTGGAATTATTAATAATTTATTTAGGCTCAATTAAATCCAATTTAAGTCCATTTATAAAGGACTATGCACAAAACCCATAAACTAGGTCACTTATGCATACACTTGGATTTAATCACCCAAATGAATTCCAAATCCATCCAAATTAAATATGTAGGCTCCATAACACTTATGAAATATATTTAATTTATTTTGGTCCAAGAATTAGGCCTCTAAGTCCTTCTATCTAAAGTTAGCGTGAAACCCTTCCTCTAGAAGGTTTCTGCGCCAAAATCAATTCTTTGGGCCTCTATAATTTATCCAATGGATCTATTAATTATTATATCAGACCTATAACACTTATAGTCCAATAATAATAATTAATTATGAAATAAAATATTTCAATTATGTCAATTTTACATAATATTTCTAAAAAGTTCTGCGAACAATTCTACTTGATCATAATTAATTAAACTCTTTAATTAATTATTCGCTTATTCATTTCTCTTCTCCCATAATAATATAAAATATTATTATCCTTGTCATTTTACCATTTTATCCTTTACTTTATATGTATATGACCTATTGGGTTCCTGTCCATATTAGTAGTATAATATGTAATTATGAGTCCTATTTAAAACTCACATAATTTAAACTTATTTAAATCATTTTTTCAATTCCTATTGATATTTATGATATACTATTATACAAATCATGAGCAGCCTCTAGCTAGGCATTGTGACTACCCATATGTCAGGAAAGTCAAGTGGTTTGACTATACATTTCCATAGAAATAGTTACCGTGCAATTATTCCTTTCACCACTCTTTTCTTAATTAGATTTTGAGTATGGATTTTTGTCAACTCATATAAATCCAATTATATATGTTCTATTAATTTAACCATTATTCCCAAAATGCCCTTCATGGATGCCTATCCATCTTGGCATATTACTTTGGCCAGAGATTATCTCAATAAGGCAACTATAGAATCATGCGAAATAACTTCCCTTAATCAATCTGGGATGGTGAATCCTTTGTCAATCACTCAACTATCTTCAAGTAGGTCATGATATACCCAACCTCCTAACTATGTTCACCCTAGTTGGAAGTAATCAGTTATGGAGTCAAAGTATACCACTTGCTACTTAAGATAACTTTGGTGATCTCAAGTCTAAGGATACTTGCACAACCGCTTTGAAGAGATTCCTCACTGACATAGATTTAATATCCATGTGAGGATTCTCTATGCAGGTCTTCAATGAACTTGTTCTTTTAACAAGCATCCACATGTTAGCTTTGATTATCTTCCATAATCACAGTTATAAGAACCACTGCTTAAACCATTCAAGAAGCATAACATGTGCTAGTCTGTCCGAATTAACAATGTCTTATCTTGTTAATTCTATGACTAGGGATATTTAGATATTAACACATTTTCATACAATGGACATCTCATATCATGAACACTTTCATGATTGCATTTGCACCGTATTTATAATATCTAGGACTTTATTTATTAATTTAAGATTTACAAACTCCTGTATTTAAACATAGCATTAATAAATGAATTATGCCTTTTATTAAGATTATGAGTTCATACATATGAAATACATCCCTTTTACATGTGCTCTAGGGCATGCTTTCTAACAAAGTGACCTTAAAAATGCACTTCTTTGGATTAAAGCAAATGTTGTACTTATAAATCCTCTACAATAACTTCTATAATGCCTTAAAATGACCTTCTCAGGTAATTGACTTGATCATCAGTTATCTACATTTACATCTACCTCCTTATGAATCAAGTTATCTAATATCTTAGTTGACATTTTCTTATAGGTAGCACCTGCATTCTTAAGCCCAAAAGGTATAATCTGGTAGTCATATGTATCCCATTTAGTTATGAAAGCGGTCTTAATTTGATCCATTATCTTGTTTAGAATCTAATTATACCCTGCATACACATCTACAAAACTATACATGGCATAGGTAGCTGCGTTATCAACCAGTACATTTACGTGAGGCAGAGAGACATCTTTCTTAGGATAAAATTTTTTTAAATCTCTGTAATCCACTCAAACCCTGACTCTTCCATTCTTTTTTGAGATGGGAACTACATTTGCTAACCATGTGGGATATTAAACTTCCACTAAGAACTTAGCCTCTATTTGTTTTCTAACTTCATCTTTAACCTTTTCAGCCCATTCTGGTCTAAGATTCCTAAGCTTCTACTTAACTGGTTTATACCTTGGATATGCTGGAATGGCATGTTTAGCAATTTCTTGATCTATTCCTGGCATGTCTTTATAGGTCCAGGCATTTCATATTTTTTCAATATTCTCTTAAAATTTTCTCTCTCCTCAGGAGTTATATTTGATCCAATAAATTTTCTTTTGGATTTTTTTGTTTTGATATTAAATGAACATGTGTTTGTTGAGTTAGTGTCAAATATGAATGGTTCATGATCATAATTATGCATATTGAAATCAAAAGAAACATCACACAATTAAAGCAAAATTATTTATGTTATTAATATAATAAAAAAAGCAATCATTGTTCTAATAAAAAATTTTAGGAACATAAACAATATCAATAAAAGCATTTTCTTCAGTCTTGGTAGCATCAGATGTCTCTCTAGCCTTGGCCTATGGTGAATCCTCTAACATCCCTTTGCCTTTCAACTGAATAACAAGCAGCTTCTCTTTCAAAACTTCTTCAGGCACCTTTTTGTCCCAAGCTAAATGGTGCAAGAGAATCTTTTCATCCTAAAAACCCTCAATTGGCTTGATAATCCCTTGTTCCTAGTTGAAGACATCATTAAATAGCTCAAACCCTGGCACTAGCTCATCCTCTATCAGTTAAGGTTTATTCTCCCTACAGTAAAGGTAAATACCACAAGCTAGCACAAAGCTCTGAAAGATGTATGGAATTTCTTTCTTTAATTCCTTCCCTTTACCTTTCTGATTGGAACCAGTAAAAGCCAACCCCTTTTTATCCTTCCCTTGTGAGTTCTTTCCTCACGTGAAACCTGGTAAGAAATTCATCTTTTTCATCATGTTAACCACTTGAAGGCAATCAACATAGCTACTCTTACCTTTTTCATCACTGATGGCAAACATATGGAATCCACAAAAGGCTATTTATCTATCTCAAATATAGATACCTGATTGTCCTTTGTATCTTTAATAGTGACTACTTGACCATTATAGGGGATCTTAATCATCTGATGTAATGTGGAAGGCACCCCACCCAACTTGTGAAACCATGGTCTTCCTAATAGCATAGAGAAATTAGTAGGAATAGGTAGCTCCATAAATTCAGCCTCGGTCTCTATAGGTCCTATCTTCACTAAAGTTTTAAAGGTAGTTTGTCTCTTGGAATTATCATAAGCAAAATGGTTAAGTAAGACTTATTCAACATATTCTCATTTAATCAAAAAGTTGAAATTGCCACTGAGGGATAAACATTGATGAAGGAACCATCACATAGGCCGTGTGCTTTCCATTCATCTAGGCCTTAATATAAAGAGGGCAATTATGGTTCATTCTTTCAGAAGGTAGGTCAGCATCAGAATGCACAACATTCTCCCCTGTTCCTCCCTTACTAGAGAAAGAATTAGAGAGAGATTATCCAACAACTCAGAAGTTGAGATGGAAATAGCTAGATTAACTCAGGGATTCAACTAGCTTCTGCCTGTATAGGGAGATTGTCTTAGCAAATCCTAAATGGAAATCTGTGCATTCATTTTCTTTAGTTGGTCAATTATTTGATCCTCTTTAACTTCTTTTTCTGTTGGCACTACAATAGGAGCTAGTTGTTTTTCAATCTTTAGGGCCACTGTTTTACGCTTTATTACCGTTTTAACCTTATTCTCTTCTCTTGCCTCCTCTTTGCTTTCATTGGCTGAACTTTAGATATCAAAGGGTACCAAAGCCTATTCATCCTCACTCTTTGTAAGGGTATCCTGATAATCAATCATTAAAACTAGCCAATTTTCTTTACTTAACTATGTTACTTTAGGGGTAAATTGAGTAATGGCCATATACTCATTCCCATACAGGTCTTTCATAACGTACCATTTAGGCAGACTAGACTCAATCATAAATATTAGAGGTGGCACAACATTTTAACCTCTTTTTTTCATCTTATCTTTTTTTTAGGATCTAAAATATTTTTGCTATTTATCAGATCTTGAATTTTATTCTTTAAGGAGTGGAAGTAATCAGTTAGGTGCCAAATATGATGTCATATGCAGAATACTAATCCGCTCTATGGTGGGGCACCTCTTGACTCTTTACTGACCTTGGGGGTAGTGGTTGAAGCTTCCATTCTTTTCTCAATCTATCTAATACCTAAGAAAATGACTTACCCAAATTGGAATAATGCTTTTAACTAGCTTCTATAGCACACTTTTGTAGTCTTTCCAATTTTGTTCGATTTATTACTATTTTTAATTACCTTATTTTTACTGAAGATCCTTTTGGCATTCTCATTGCTCACCCTTCTGGTTTGGTACTCTTGATCGGTGTTTAGTAAGTGTACTAGATCGGCTACTAATATAGGAAAATATAGATTAAGACCCCAAATATCATATCTAAAGGAATATGGATTGCTAAACAAAATATCTATATGTGAATTAAATTAATCTGAGATTATTTTCCAAGTTTTTTTTAAACTAACATAAATAAAAACTAAAACTAAAACAAACATAAATTAAGAACAAAGTAATAACTAAAATACTCTTGCTAAAGGAACTATCCATCTTAACTTTTATTGTAATGCCTTAATTAAAAAGAGAACAGAAGCAATTATAGAAAAACTAGTAATAAAGTCAGATATCTTATGCAAGAATATCATTCTAAGTATTAAACTCATAAACAAATCTAATACTTAGGATAAAAATCAACTTTTAAACTCTTAGGTACCCATTAAACTCTTTTTCAAGCAAACTTAACTTCAATCTATTCTTAGTTCAAATTTTCTTAGTCTTAACTTACTATTACCAACATATAATTACACCTTACTCAGAATATAATTATGCATTAATACCAATAAACTAAACCAAGAACATGTAAACCAATAGTCATGTATAAATCAATCATTAACTATTAATTAAAATAAGTTAACCATTAATTCAATAACAACCAAAGATAAGATTGTGCTCAAAAACTAAGAAATAATCAACTTGCATTGAAATTAAGCTCAAATTAAAGTCATTATAATAAAAGACTAAGCATTCAAGTTTTCATTAACAAAAGAAGAAAAAAATACTTACCAAACATGATAAAAATTAAAGAACAATTAAAATAAAATAAACAACTAAAATAAATAGAATGGCAAACTAAGAAAATATAAAAAACGATTGTACAAAATTAACTAAAGAAAACTAGATAAACAAACTCAAAAAATACGTAATTCTATTGTTCCCTTAAGTTTTGGTCCTTTCGTGCTTTTATAGCTAAATTCTACTGCCTAAAAAAGAAGTTTTGCTGCCTTTTATTTCCTATTCTGAAGCTGAATTGGAGTTTTAGTTGAAACAGAAAGTTAAAATCATGTTTCCTCTTTCATCACTCAAGGGAGTGATCTTTTTACCTTAGGTGAGTGACCTTTCTCTTTGGCTGAGTGATTCCATCACTCATGAGTGTGGCTACCTCACTCAGGAGAGTGATCAGCATCATTCAGCCAAGTGTGGCTCCTCGCGATCGTTTAACAACTTTCTTAAAAATATGATTTTGCCTTTAAACTTCTCTTATCTTCTATGTAGTCCTGAAAACACCAAAACTTACAATTAAACCCAAAAAAACACATAAATTAACTATTTAAACTAAAAATTTACTAAACTAAGACTAAATTAACTAATTTAAACACCTAAAACACACTAAAAATATAAAATAATTCACACCCATCAACTCTCCCTCAACTTCCATAGCTATATCCTTTAATGACTCCAAATCCTTTAGACCCTTCATTTTTAAACCATCTCTCAGATATGGGTTTGCATTGCTAATAAATAACTTGATTTGATTAGCTGTGTCAGGATTTCTCTTTATCTTTATTACTCTATTCTTCTATCGGGTGAGATACTTATGAAATGATTCATCATGTTTTTACTAAAGTAACATAAGGTCCTTTAGAGTAACCTCTATCCTAGTACTACAATCATACTACTTAAAAAACTCCTTAGTTAATAGATCCCAATCTTTTTTAGTATGCATGTCCAACCCATGATATCAATCGATTGCAGGCCATGTCAAGCTCAGATAAAATTACTCCATCTTTTATTTCTTGGTCAAGGTGGATCCTTTCATAATCAGTGTGTAATTGTTTGATATATGCTAAAAGATCTAAAGTACCATCAAACATTGGCAAACTAGGCATCTCAAATCTTTAGGGCAATGGCTTATCTCCATTTAAATCCTTATCCTTAGGATTTATTCCCTTATTAGCAGATAACTACCTAGATATAGCCTTAATTTTCTCTTCCATCTTCTTGAAGGTTAGATCCTCAGTAGTAGGACCTTTAGTCCTTATGTTTGGCATTGGGGATATATTATTTATCCTCCTCTTGTATGAAATAATCTCTAGGATCATGCCTCTTTTCTCTTTCTAGTGGGTCTCGAAGCACAGTAGCATCAGTTATGGTACAATCCTAATATATTTGGCTCCACTATCTCAAGAGTGTGTGTTGTAGGTCAAGTTTTGATATTTGGTGCTATAGAAGCCACCATCCCACCAAAAATAGCCACAAGCCTTTCTTTAAAATCTTGGAATCTCTTATCCGACCTCTGATTTAAATCATCTCGCACTGTTGAAGGCCAACAATAGTCTTATTCACCCTTCCAATCTTATTCAATTGATTATTTGCCATTTTTTTATCTTATTTCTTGACTGCTTCCTTAAAACTGACTTCAATCAAACATATAACTGACCTCTAAACCTAACTTTAAACTTAAACTTGATCTCAGTAGCCTAGATATAAATCTTCAAACCAATTGACCATCTGACCCTTTAAACCACCTAGATGAGTCTGTGATGGCTGCAAGAATGGGATGTGAGAAATGATGCGTGGTACATGGTATATGATTATGGTATATACATGATGCATGAATGCAATGTATGATTTTGTTAAACGTCAATCAAAACCACACACAAGCATAAAAATAATCTTCCAACCTTATTACTCCCACACAAGAGGTCATGTGGTTTTTTTCCTAGGTGAGTTTAGCCTATGGGTCAACAAGTTACCCATTGAATACTTATAATGCATGGTGGAAAATCGATAGCAGAACCTGCCTAATTGAAAGTGTAGACGTATGGGTTTTGACAATTATGTATTTTAACTAACTCATACAGATTGGGTTAGGCCTGTTAGGCTATGGTAACCTTTGACTGGTACCCTCTTAATATGTTTGAGTTTGGTTAATATATAAAGGTCCATATAGCAAGCAGAGATTATTATGGTTATACAACCTAGGGAAAGTTTCTATCGTCATTACATAGGCTTGAGTCAAGGTTAATGAAACTTTAGGGCTACCTAAGTAGGTCCCTACCAATAGGTCTAGCTCATCACGAGAATAACGACCAATGGGTTACCTTTTTATATACCATTTGGTACTAAACTTAGGCTAGGCTAGTGGGTCTCCTTGACACCTCCCTATATTGAGTGAACGTAGGGTGTGCTTTAGGATAACACCAAAGCTAAAAGGGGATGCCTAACTTAATTCTAAGGCTCTAAGATGAGTGCAAGAAAGGTAGTTTAGAAAAGAGAAAGGATTAATTACAAAACCCAATTATAAAAAACTTAACCAAAATGCTTTTAAGAGCAAGGTCTCTTTAGTCCCCAATGGAGTCACCACTATGATATGCGTTGAAGCGATCTCTTATTTTTGGGTTTATTTTTTGAGACCACGTTTAGGACTTGAGACCGGAGAAGGCTCACTTTAACTTATAAATTGGCTACTTTGTAATAAAAAAAGATCAAGCCCAAATTATTGTTTGCAATCAACATTTGAAGGCATTTACTAATAAGCCTAAAAAAGGTAGGTGTCATGGAATTATCACCCAATAGAAGGTTGAAAAATGAATCTCGATCTTTTGATGCCAAAATAGAGATTGGTGCTCGGAACATCACACTTATTAGGAATCTTATTAGGTATTGTTTTATAATTTAATTTTATAATTAATCCTCTTTCCTCTCTCAGACAATGCAAAAAAATGTAAGAATTAAATAAACATTCTGATCAATCATGAAAAGCAATAAGTAAATAAGTAAATGAATTAACTACTTAAACTTATTGTAGAAGCAAATCATCAAATAACAAGAGTAAAGAATATATATACATAAACTGGAATATTTATTAAAATTGGAAACATTGGTTCGCTCATGCACAGTTTACAAAAGTCTTCATTTTGTCCTTTTACTTTGTTTTGGATGAAAAAATTGGACATTAGTCCAAGCTTTGAAGAAAATTCCAAATTGATTAATAGAAAATATTTTAAATGCCTTTTCCTTTGAACATACACAAAAGGCCCTTTTTTACTAAATATTACATCCCCTTAAAAACACATCCAAAGAAATACCAAAATAAATAAACAAACACAAAATAAATAATAACTAAATAAAACTAAGATAATAAATAAAATAATAAAAAGATCGATTAAACGAGGTAATAAGATATATTGAGGGTGATCATCCAATGGGGAGCATGATTCCTAATACAAAAAACCCCATTTAATCCTCCAAAGGTGCAAACATTTTACATACTTACAAAAACACCATAAAATGGTAAATAAATTAACATTTTACAATTATAACAATGATAATTATTTGATTAATCAAATAGTACAGAATAAAATTACATACAAAATTGAGTCATACAGGATAATGCATTAATATCATAAAAAATGAAGAAATGACATCAAATAAATGAAATATACAATAAAAAAGGCTTAAAAATCAGCCACGAACACCCAAAATAGGCAAAGGATGCCTATAACCACATAGGGGATGAGATAAGAAGAAGGTCTATGATGTTCCATCTATTACTTTTGTAGGCAAGCATCCGTCGAGTCATCTTCCCATCTATCACCCGCTAGATAGAACATAATGCAAAATTTTGGCACAAAAATCATACAAAACATATTTTAACCCTAAATATGTTATTATCAGGCCCTAGATTATGCCAAAATATTATTACAACATTAAATCATACATAAAACACACTAAAATCATTAATTTATAGAATCAGAGAATAAAAAACAAAAGCTTAAAATATTATAACAATGGAGGAATCTCTTTTCTAATCATGCCATTAATACACATATCAATCTAGATTTATATCTCAATGAATTCTAGGCATGATAATCACATAAACATAACATATAAGCATATTTATTTGCATAAATAATCATATAATCATGCATGGAAATTTTACAGAGAGAAAATAGAAAAAAAGCCTAAAATATTACCCTCAATAGATATTCAGACTTTGAGATTCTCATAGTCCAGATCATCACTCCAATTTGTGCTTTTTATTTTTTTGAAAAATCCAATGAATTTCATTATGTGTGTGTGTTTAGATCAAATGATTGTCACAACAAAATAGCCACTTAGAGAGGGAGAGCGAAATTGATTTTTCTTCTTCTTTAAAGTTTACTCTCTGTAAAGTGTGATTCATTCCCTTAAAAAACCTAAAATTTTAGCTTTTATACTTAGGTTAGAGTTAGAGTTGGTTCTAACTCTAACTTCCTAAATCTCAAGAAATCCCTATTAAATTCAAATGAAATCATTTTAAACATTTATCCCTTATTTTGAATTCCAAAAATGTGGGAATTTTGAAAATAAACCTTGGACAAGAGACTCTCAGTGAGAGGCGACCATCGTTCAGTCCAAAATCCTCAAATTACTAAAATATCCCTAATCTTATTTGGATAGGAGATAAAAGGCTAGGGGCGATCGTTGCTCGTATGTCGATGATTGTCTGTCATCATTGAAGGCCAAAATTAGGGTTTTTCATGTACTTTTGTTAAAATGCTGAAAATATTTTGAAAATCATAAAAATCATTGAGAAAAAATGTGATAAATTCACAATCGAAGCTTCGAGATCTAAACATTCTATTAGTAATATACTATTTTCTTATAACTAGGTAACCCTAATCTTGGCAACCTTGGATCACAATGTCTACACCAACATAGACCTTGGGAAAACCTATGAATGTAATAAAGGTATTAAGGTTCATTTATGCTTGATTATTTGATGCATTATAAGTTAAAATCTAGAGGATAAATGTTTTAAATGGAAGAAGGCAAAGTAGTCATTTTATATCAAGATATATATATATATATATATATATGTATATATATATATGTGTGTGTGTGTGTGTGTGTGTGTGTGTGTGTGTGTGTGTGTGTATAATTGGAACAAAAATATGATTTTGTGGTCAATTGTAATAAAAGAAGGGAAGTTTGGGTGAAAATGTTAAATAAGAAAGAGAAGGGATTTAAGTGATAATTGTCTTGTGGGCTATAGGATAAGGTCATATTCTACTTAAAATCCTATAGGAATTTAGCATAAAAAGGAATAAAGGATTTTAGAATAGGAAAGGGAGGCTGGCTATTCCAAAGAAAAAGAAAGAAAGAATCACTCTTCACTTCTCTTATTAAAAATTTGCAATTTTCACTTTTCATTCTCTCTTTCTAAAATTTGTCATTTTCACTTCTCTCTTTTTCTAATTGAAATCGACCTCTCTACCCCGAAAAGCACTTTTAAATTTATGCTATTACACATGCAAGAAGAATGTGATGAAGTATCTTTTCAAAAAGTGTAGTAAGTAAGGATAAGGAAGTAGAAGTAGAGAGAAAGAGATTTTGAAGAAGGTGTTTCTGGAGTTACATGTCAGGTTTGAGAACTTTTACCACCTTATATATGTTTTTTTTTGTGTAATAATTGAGATATAATGTACAATAGATGTGTAAATAGGATAAAAAATAATTATGCATATATGCATCTTGGGATTTATTTGAATAATGGAATTGTTGCTCAAAGAATAGAGTTGAAGAATTAAAATTAGTAAAATCCCAATTAAAAGCTTATTTGAAGTGATTCTACGATAAATTTGTAACTAAAAGATGTATGAACCTATATTTGATAAGTAATTTCTTAGGAACCACTAGTTATCAAGTTTAAATTGACATGGAAGTCTATTATAGAATTATGGTCATAGGTTCACCTAACCTAACAGTACTCCTTTGCCAATAACTTGAGTTTTAGGGCAAAAAATTAAATAATTTTAGTTGGGATAAAAACTAGACTTCCACATCTAGATTTTATATAAGAAATCTAAGTCTAACTCAGTCTCTTAGCTAGTCATAATTTAGCTTGAAAATTGGATATACCTGTTGCCTTATTAATAGGAATTGCCTATAGTATTTCTTGAATATCTTAAGTTTTAGAAGTGAAAATGAGATGTTTTTTAATTTTTTAGAAACTAAAAATATAGAGGAACAACTTTATGGAAGATCACTTTGCCTAAAAATGTTATTTACAAAGTCTAAAATAATGTACAACTTAGACTTTGAAATATATCTACAGAATTTGTGGGGTAGAATGGTGCATACAACTAAGACCATTTTGTCTCAACTATGTGGATTGTATCAATTACCATCATTGTATATGATTAAAACCAATTTTTCTTAGCCGTGCACCTCCCCTATTTTGCTTTATACATGATATTTCAATCCTAAAATGTTACCTATAAATGTTTATATGATTTTAAAGTAATTTAACCAAGAAAATGAAAGCATATTATGTTATAAAATCACATGTAAAGATGATGGTACCTTGTTATAAATATCAATCAATGAACCTAAAGCTAATATATCTATTCAAATGACTTATTTATGAATGGGCATGATTATAGATGTTTAAATGGAATAGTAAAATATGCATAAACGCCTATACCTTTCTGTATAAACATGATTAAGATGTTGTAATGGGATAGTATTTATGTGCCTAAATAATTATACACTTAAGAATATAAATGATTGATATTGATTTCCTAGATTTACCGATATGCTCATAGTTAGAAGTGTTAATTTTACATGTACAAAAGATGTGATGAGATTACAAAGGTGTATGAGTATGTATAGTTATAAATATAGTATGATCATGCATGAATAGGTATCAACCTTGAAATGTGAGTGACATGTATAGGTGAATAACTTTACTTGGTTATTTTATCTTGATTGAGTGTGCTTTTCATGCTAATCAATTGGATATGAAAAAATATGTTTAAGTGTAAATGTGCAAAGGATATGTTCATAGTTAATTGTATAGATATTCATTTACATACATATATATATATATATATATATATATATATATTTATTTATTTATTTATTTATCTCCATATAATTATGGTTCTTATGAATATATCATATAAGCATGATAATAAAATGTGCATGCATGAAAATATAAGCATACTTAATATGTTGTTCTAAATCATAGTGTATGCTTTGAAGAAAAGTGAGATACAGATATGTATGCACATATCATTTGAATAAGGAAACTCTAGATAGCATGATGATAAGTATCATTATCATATACATACTAATGAGTTGCATGCCTTTGTATTGATTACAAGTATAAAATGTTTATACTCGAACACGTATAAGATATCATGCTTATAAAATGTTTATACACAAACATGTATATAATATTAAACTCATAGTTATACATGTATATATGGTTTTAATGGGAAAATACATCAACATGTTGTAACATACAATATGTTTTCGTTAAAATAAAGGTATAATATTTAATTGTAATTGTAAATATTATTAAACTCAAAACTTTACCTCTTTAATTAAGTAATGCTTAATCAAATTAACCCTTAATAGTTATTTTGTAGCTATATATAAATGGTGAATTATTTCAACGTAAAGGTATACCTCACTTTTGCAATCTTAGTCGCTTTCTTTAATGATCGATCACTTTGTCAATTTGACAAAAAAAGATGTAACATTGCTGGTAGACACACACATAAATAATTAGTCATTGTCTATACTTGTGTTGTTTCTAGAAAAGAAAAACAAAGTTCAAAAATCTACAATATCAAATTGAAAACAAAAAATAAGACATGTATAATTTTGTTGTTTAAATAAAAGTTATTGATGTTCAATTTTCAAATTTAGTTTTTTTTTATGTAATTGGCTTAATATATATATATATATATATATATATAGTCTTAAAGCATAAAATTTCCTGTGTTCACAACAAACATTTGCATGTCACTCTTTTATTATTATTCACTAAAAACATAAATTTTAAATCTAACATATTGTTTACCTGCTGTTGGCATAAAATAAAAGATGCCAAAGGCCTTTTATGTAATTATAAAGATAGAGGGATATATTCAATTCAAGTTGTGTAACAGAAACAACAAGCAAAACATACAAGATGAAAAGTAAAGAAATGAGATAGGAGTTCATATCGCATTAGCAGTAGAATCCATTTTATACACTTGAAAATGTAAGAACTGCATCCTGCAGATGTTCCCTTGCTAGGCTTCTCACTATCTTTCTATACATAGATAATAAATTAAACCCAGAGCATTGTAAATCGAAAAGGTGGACAATATGACAAGCCAAAATGTGATTGATGGTAAAAAGACACTAGATGGTGACTCATTAGTATTTGCAATTAAGGATATGACTAACAGTATTTTCCACTAGATGGTGGCACATAAAAAAAAAGGAACCATTCATATAAATCCACATAATTTGTTTATGGACAATGTACACAAGCAAAAATGCTTTATGTAAACTTATGATAATATTGAACATAATTCATCTAGTCTTACTACCAATATGCAAATATATTGCAGTTAAAATCACTTCACAAATAAATAAATAAATAAAGCAGCAAGATTTTATTAATATAAAACCATAAAGTTTCTACCCATAATTTGAGTGAACTATAGTTAAGGCTATAATTACTCACAAAGATAACTTTGAACAGAAGAAAAACCTACAACTAAAGAACTTCATACTGTATTTACAGTTGAATACTTAAAAATAACTATAAGATAAAACAAAGGAAGCAACCATATGAAGTGAACTATAAAAGGTAAAGGAAAAAAGCATGACATTAGAGCAATATCATAAATTTCAACATGAACAACACAAATAGCATCCAAAATTGAAGAGAAAGAAACTACAAAAATATTTCTTTTTCTTGGCACAACGAAACCATATCTTACTCAGCAGCAAAGACATTAACATTTCTACAATAAGTATGCTAGCTTTTTACTACAGAACATCTATGGCTACTAAAGGAGTGAAAGTAAATTGTGAAAAGGTTTTATTGTCAAAGGTTATAAAGGGAATATGAAAAACAAAGGTATATATCATTAACTTGTCTAGATCTTATTAACCTCTTAAAATTATTGATTGATACTAAAAACCTCAAATTTGCTACAGTCATCCATGCCTATTTAATCAATGCAAATCCAACCACAAAAAAAGCACGATTGCTATTAACTCCCTTGTGAATATCTATGCAAAATATAATTTAATGCCTATAAATGATATTTTTTCCTACAACTCTCTTATGACTGGACTTATGGAAAATGGTGTCAACTGAGTGTACTTTAAATTAAAAAGAAGCCAATCTTCAAAACTCATATTAAGAAAATAATTATGGTCTGATAAGAGCAATAAGTTCTGCCAAATATGATTGACAACAAGGCAATCCCTAAGGAGATAAATCATGAGTTCATATGTGATTCTATAGAGAAGACATATAGTACTATCACTCAAATACCTCCTAGCCCTTTTTTGGTTAAAAAGAAAACGATGTTTAGAAAGCCAACAAAAGGACCTAATTCTTTGGGGACCATTCTAAGTCCAAATGAGATTCTATAAAGAATGTGTAGAACCTAAGTCATTACTGGCTAAAAGTTGTTAAGCGAAATCGATAAAAAACAAACCCCATGGCTAAAAGCTATTAAACCGAATCAATAACAGTTTCCACCATTTGATGTGGGAGATTTAACCTAAAAGATGTTTATTCCATGATCCATTATCAAGAATAACATCTTCAAGATTCCACTATAGCACTTCTTAGAAAATTTTATTATCTAAAGAATGAATTAAACAAGAAGAACATAGATTTTTTGCTATAGACTTCAATATTAAAATCTGATAGTAGAAAAGTAGAACCTTTCTCTTTGCTCCTCCTTTCACCTATCAAATATCATCGAAAACCTAAACTAAGATAAAATTTTACATGAATAAAGACTCGTGTGATCATATATATGCAAAAACATCGAAGCCATGTAGACTATGGACCTATACACAAATGAAAAGGAAACCTTAAAGGACATCAAGTTACTTACCTCTCACAAATGACGATAAAAATTGAGTTGTTATCACCGACTATGTTGCTAGTGACTATCGATGGCAACACTATATATAGGGGATTTGGGAGATTTGGAGATTAGGTTTTGGTTTATTTGTTTGAAAGAATATAAGCAGAGTCACAAAATGGGTTTTCCAAAAAAAATATATATTAAACTAATTTTTTTCAATAGCGACTACTTATATCTTGTTGCTATATGTACTAAAATAGATCTAAACAATTAGCAACTAAAATAAAACTATCGCTACAATTGTTGCAAAAAGATACGCCAAATAATCCAGCTATAAATTATGACTGATTTTTTTATCGCTAATCTGTCATAAATATTACCATGCATTTAATGACTCCAAAAAATTCACTATATTCCAACAAATCAATTTCCCAAATAAAATGAAGTGTAAAACATTTAGCGACCATATTTTAGATGCAAAATTCATTGCAAAAAAACTCACTAATTGTTGTTGTCATAATTTAGCAATTGTTACCTTGTTTCTGTCGCTATTTACACGCAAATTACCTTGTTTCTTTTTCTCACCTATAAAAATGTATCATTTTGATACTTTAGAATATCTCACAAAAACATTTTTTTTACCTTTTGGTCCTAATTTACCAAATTTACTTGAGGTATCATTGAAACACCCTACTCTAGCATCTCTATCATATGTTATGAAGTCTACTTAAGTCATGTTATGTTAAGCAATTATTTCGATTAACATTTACATGCGTTCATGTCATCTGATCCGTCTAATCATATAACTTGTATTCTAATTAGGCTTCTCACATCTTTTATGTACATTTCATTTTGAATAAGAACAGTGACTCATTATACAACCCATTATCTTAATCATACTAGATTCAACTATCTTAGTCATTTCACTATCATGCATAGCATTCAGCATTCTAGCACATTTGAATAAAGTCATTCTAGCTTCTAGATGCATACATATACTAGCATTCTCACTAAGAACTTATTACAACCCTACCCTCCATATGACATAAATATATAATATAAAGTTTATACATATAGAACATGTAAGGAACTATACAAAATTAATCAAAATTTCTACATCAACTCGTATAAATTGGTGTCGGCCTATCCTGATGCAGAGAACGTTCCTGAGCAAAAACCTTGAGTACCAAAACCTACATGGATCAAAATTACTCTTGCTAAGCTACATAGCTTAGTAGGGATATTAAAAGTGAAGGACAACCACTCACAGTGATCGTCAGGTTCAGTAAATCATACAAAATTTATAGAACACTTAAAATAACATATAAACGATAAGCATATGATAAATGTAAAAATGTTTTTGATCAGTAATGTATTCTTGCATTCAAGTAGTCTCCATAAATTCAACATTTCATAAAATGTTTTGTACATATATGTAAACATAAAAATAAGATACATGCATTGGGAAACTCAGTTAAACAAGATATTTCATGATTTATATGCCTTGTTATACTGTAACCATTTATGATGTATTTATACTGTAACATAGCCTGCTTAAGTTCTAAAGGAGGATATGGGAATGGTGGATACCCGAAGGTATCAAAATAGTGGATACTGAAGATATCAAATCTATGGACCCAAATGGGTCATCTGTACGGTGGACCGATCAACTGAAACCAATCGGGGTCAACTAACAACCCAAACAACTGTTTATGATCCCATAAGATCAACTGTACTTTAGACCTAAACAGGTCTACTGTGGCAGCTGCAAAATCCCTATAGGCACCCATCTATCCACAATTGAACTCTAATTATAGGCAATACTTTGTTTAATTTTGTTTTCGTATACCATACTTGCACTTAATTAAATCAATTTGCAAACATATAACTATAGTGTAGCAATATTATTACTATAATATAACTATGTATACAAAGTTTATGTATATTGATTCACATAGTTTTTTATCGTGTTATCATTAGTCATCATATATAGCTTGATCATAACATGGCAATCAAGTAATATTTCATACCTATTTAAGTGTTCAACCTAAGTCATGCCTTGTTCTTAGAACTTTCCAATACAACACAACTTAGGTATATGATCATGTAAAAAGATCCAAAACTAATTTATAAAAATACATGTAACCAATTTGCCATTTAACATTTCAATGTTTTGTCAATTGAGCATATATTATTTTAATAGATACCATAACATGTTATCCATAAGACATTGCTTGTGACATGGTCATACTATTATATTCCTTATTTCATAGCATAGGTACAATTCAAATATGCACACTCATCATAGGATTTCATATATAAAATTAATCTTGCATTTAACAATCATGTACAAATTTAATTACAAATATATCACTACAAGAAAATCTGGAAATAGCAACGAAATTAATTTAGCAACGGAAAATGAATTCCGTTGCTATTTAGCAACGAAAAATATATTCTATTGCTAAATTTGGTTAAACATTGCAGATTTAGCAATGAAAATATATTTGATTATTTTCCGTTGCTAAAAGATGAGGGAATTATTAGCGCCAAAAATTAGCAACGAAACCCTTAAACCGTTGCTAAAAGGGCACCAATGTTTGGTAGATAAATTTTGGAACGAAAAATAGCAATGAAAAAATTTTTCCGTTGCTAAAATTGCAACCAAATTTAAATTTCGTTGCTATTTTTGCAACAGAAATTGAATTCGGTTGGTATTTTTGGTTCCAAGGAGGTGAAATAACTTTGGGTCTAAAAATAGCAACGGAATTAATTTTCCGTTGCTATTTAATTTCGGTTGCAATTTTAGCAATGGAAAATTAATTCCGTTGGTATTTTGCGGCACATGTGGAAAATCTTTGGGACCAAAAATACCAACATAATTCATATTAGGTTGCTAAAATTGCAACGAAAATATTACTCCGTTGCTATTTTCAATTTTGCCCTATTGCCCTAGGTATAAATAATCCAATTTTTTCTGTTCTTTCATTTTTCAGTTTCAAACTAAACCATGGCAATTTGTAAAAGCAGATTGACAAATCGATTACTGCTAAGCAAACTCTGGCCACCTGAGATCTGAAAAAAGAACAATCCGACAAAGGAGACGCCTATTACCACTAACAGTATAACGTTAGAATTTCTTGCCAGCACAATTAGCACCAGCTTGGTGAATTATGCTATTAAAGATTTCAGCAGTAGCTTTCCCTCTCTTAGAAGCCAAACCAAATCTCTGTCACATTCTTCACTGATATCTAGCAGAGACAGTGGTGGGATCTTTTCCATCGATGAGAGGGTTTCAGCAGCTACTAAAGCTTCAGTAGACATCACAGAGATGCTTCACTTCGGTCCTTCTTCGAATAGCGATCTGCATTCACACTACTATTCACCTGATGAGAGATAAAGATGAACAGTAGTGGTTCCTTCGTGAAACCAGAAAATTTCGATTGTAGATAGCCACACGACATAATAGAGACGCTTCTCTCCAGTCCTCATGCCAAGCCGTTCATTTCTACACCCATCGTTCATCTTCAAACGCCAGCCATAGGTAGATATTTTATTAAGTGATTTTATCTCTTATGGTGGATCTGTGCCTCTTCTTTGGATGAACGAATATAGGACTGGATATTTGGCTAATTTTAGGTTGAATGAAATGTTTGCTTCTTGCTGCCCTCCCCTGTTTTTTACTTATATTTTTCTTATGGGGTTGATTTTATGGTTGAGATATGTTGTTTTGTTGAATCTGTTGTTTTGTTTTGTGGCTGCTATTCTAGTTGCACGTCTGGGTTGATTATTACTGCAGTCTTAGTTGGCTGGAAGTCTAGTATTTCGGTTTTCTTTGGCTCTCTTATTGGATGAGTTATTCAAAGTAATAAATGGGTTTAATGGAAAATCATTAATTAGCTATATTAATATGTTTTATTAAATACCTCCAATTTATTATTAACATTAATATTACACTTAATTTCTTATTTGGTGGTGTCCTCTAAGTAAGTGGATGTAATTAGTCCATGTGATGAGTGTTATTATTCTTTTCCGCTATCAAATAAAAGCAGTTTCACAAAATCTGAGATTAAAGTAGAAACTGCAACACTTAAATACATGACTATTGAGGTTATTGTTGATCTCGATGAACTACAACACTTAAATATATGACTATTGAGGTTATTAAACTCTTTGTAGGGTAGTTTAAGCTGAGAATGTATCGTTAACTGGATTTTAACATCTAGTTGAGATGTTCGATTATAAAATTCAATTATTTAATTGTCTGTGCCAAAAATATAGACAACTTCATAATAGAATCTCATAACATAGCTTGAATAAATGATATGGTTTAATATGGTAATTTGTGAAAGGAACTGGCATATACAGAAGCTGATTACATGCTCTTATTGGTTAGAATGGTTGCCATGTTACAAGAGATGTGTGACTTCTGAAGAAATTTGAACATTTAACAAAATGATGGTTGTAGGTGGTGGAACTTTTAATTCGAAAATTGGAAAATGAGCCAAGTTTTCATCGTAAAGTGGACCTTTTCTTTATGGTTGATTCGATCACCCAGTGTTCACACAATCAAAAAGGTGTGTTTTCCTGCCGAGATGTTCTTCTAACTATTGCTTTTTGATAAGGAGATGATGAGAGCAAGTCATTGCTTTTTGACTAACTCTTTTGCTGCATCGATTATTGTTTTGTGTTAAGGGATTGCTAGAGCTTCATATTTCCCGACAGTTAAAGCAAGCAGTTTATTTACCATTGAATCTTGTTTTTCATTTCATAAGGCATTGGACTGCTAACTTTCTTTTCCTTTTTTTTTGGCAGGTTCTAATCTTCTCATAGACAATGAAGATTATTTAAAGCTTGCAGATTTTGGGCTTGCCAGATCATTCTCAAATGAGCATAATGCAAATCTCACAAATCGTGTTATTACTTTATGGTACAGGTAAACCTTTATAGCCTACTTGGACTTTTTCTTTTATTTACTAAACTACTTCCCCTGTTAAAATGCATAAACCTTTTTTTCCCATTTAAGAAGTAAGGTGCATGAAATATGCGAAATGTGAATATATTAAGCATAGTTCATCTTATTTTGAGTAGACCTCCAGATTTGCTATTTGGGATGACAAATTATGGTCCAGCTGTTGATATGTGGTCAGTCAATAGCAATTAAACAAATGAGTAAGAGTAGGTTATGTTCTTTTTTTTTGGTGTTGCAGTAGGTTTTGTTCTTTTGATGCAGTTTTTATTATTGTTTTGTGTGTCGCAGTATGTTCTATTTTTTTGTTCTTCTTTTGCAGTTAATTGAGTTGTGAAATTCGTTAGATAGAGAATGAAATTAAATAGAATGAAAACATTACATGTACTTGAGTTGTGAACCTATGGATATGTACTTGAGTTATTTTAAGGAAATTGATAACAATATTGATGGTATTAACTAGTTTGCATGAGGCAGATTTCTCTCTTTATGTAGCTTGCCCTAAATTTCATGTGTATTTCTATTGGGAATTTTTTAATAAAAGTAAATGGTGCCTTTCCTTTGTGGTGACCACTTATATGTAATTAGAATATTTGATGATTTATATTTACTCTAGATGTTGATTTCTTAAGTTCTTTATTGGATTTGCTACAACTAGTTTGTACACAACCTGAATCTATCATTAATTATTGAGCCCATTCTGTTCGTCACTGTGTTTTGCTAGTTAGCATGTAAGAACAGCATGTACTTTTGTTTCAATTGTCAGATATATCTGCATAAATAATGATTTTCTAACTTCGAAAGTAAAAGTAATTTTGTGTAAAAAATCAATAATAATTTAGTGACAGAATAGCGACGAAAATTCCGTCTCAAATTTTTTTAAAATATTCGCCGAATTTAGCAACAAATATTTTAATTTGGTTGCTAAAAATAGCAACGGAAATTGATTTCAGTTGCTATAAATAGCAAAGGAATTTCTATTCGGTTGCTAAATATAGCAACGGAAATTGATTTCGGTTGCTATTTTTTATTCGTTTGGTAAAAATAGCAACAGAAAATCTAATTCCGTTGATAAAAATAGCAACGAAAAATAATTTTCGTTGCTAAAAATACCAACCGCCAAATTTGCAACTGAATGTTTTATTGCTATTTTTCGTTGCTAATAAAAATTAGCAGCGAAAATTCAACATATTCGGTTGCTAATTTCCATTGCTATTTGTTGATTTTCTTATACTGTATATATATATATATATATATTAGATATCTTCGTCAATAATCTTGACCTATGAGCATGTATGAATGTATATATATATACATATAACCCTTTTTTAATAGTCATATTCCATGCCATATCCAATTCATTATGTATTCACATAGACACATATTTAACTTAACTATTAAAAAAAAAAGGTAAAATACATTAAAAATCAGCACAGGGCAGCATTCTGCACCCAACTTGTGAGCCACTTATGAATTTGAAAATGTCATTTTTAGGCAAAATGACCTCCACAATCTTATTCCAATTTATGTCTAGTTTCCAAAGCATCAAAATTCACCTTAATATCTTATCTATTGCCCGAGATATTAGAGAAAAACTATAGGTTGTTCATAAAACCAAAATAGTGTTTATTACCACATATAAAAATTTATAGCGTAACATTAAGAAGGAATTAGACCAGAATGTCTTCATCAAAGTTGTACTTCCAGGTCTCTAGTGTTACCAAAATTTTACTTTGTAGAAATTTAACAATTATACCAAAATTTATGCCCAAATTACTAAAGTCTATTCCCTAATAGTACATCCAGTACCTATGAATTTCAAGTCAACATTTGACATGCTTGCATACATTTTTAAGTCATACTTCCTTCATACAAAATGTGCATTTAGGATTATATTTTGTATAAGAATTAATGTCAAGTCATTCTAATCATTGTACACATAGATATCTCAAATTTTCAACAAAATTGTTTTAGAACCAGAATTAACAGTTCACCTAACATTCAATAAATCATAAAAATTATTTAGAGGTAGAATTAAGGCTAGGTTCCTTCTAAAATCTTGTAGGTATATGTCTTGTAAAAATTTAGAAATTTGAATGGTTACAATTAGAGGTTTCTATTTTAACTTATCCTAAAAGTTCAGACACTAGGTCAAGAGGTTTTCATTTCATCCTTGCATGTACACTTCTTAAGTATTATCATCTCTTTAATTACTCAAATTTCAGGACATTCACAACATAATTCTACCAATACATCCACAAACAAATAGGAAGACTCTCATCCCATACCTTTGGCCGAAATCCCCTTTTGCTTTCAATCCTTAGCAACTCCTTTTCTTTTGATTTTTCTACTCTTCTCTTCTTCTTTACAACCAACATTATCATTTAATTAAAATTCCAACACCATACTCAACCATTACTTTAACAAATTGAGAAAGAGAAGGAGAAGAAGAAGAAATTCAATAGAGATTATTTACCTCAAAGTTCTACACTTAGTTGCCTTTAAATAACCAATATGAATTATCACTTAAATTGCTTAAAAGAATTCAAAGACAATGAAGGAAAATAAGATGAAGGATTTATGGTTTATCCTCTCAAATGGCCAACACATCCAACTCACTCAACTCCTCTCTCCTCTTTTAAATCTTTATTATATAGTGACATGAAAAATATCCTTTTTAATCCTTCTAAACTTTGCATGTTACACAATACACACACACCTTTTTGCATGATATAGTTTAACCCCTCCTTTTAATCTATCTCTTAAATAAACCTCTCTGTTTAATCCTTTTAATAAATTGACCTCTCAATTTATTCTTCTATTCATAATTGACCCCTAAAATGCCATAATTACAAAATATATCCCAAATTAATACTTTATACTTTAATTATACCCTTAAATAATATTAAACTATAATATTAAATTTTATTTACATGTTATTAATATAATAACAAAATAATTTATCACTTGTCCCATACTTTTTATGAAATTCTCATTTTAATTTCGACTTAGTGAAATAAAATCCTACTTAAAATATGCAATTCCAATTAGGGTCATGTTAGGGGCCTCACAAATCTCTCCCCCTTAGGGAATTTCGTCCTCAAAATTCATACCTAATTCAAACAATTGAGGATATTACTTTCTCATGGCTGCCTCTAGCTCCTAAGTTACTTCTTGTACACCATGATGTTGCCGGAGTACTTTGACTAGAGGGATCTGCTTGTTCCTCAATTGTTTGATTTCCCTAGCCAAGATTTCCTTCGGTTCCTCATCGTACGTGAAATCCTATTGTACTTGAATATCTTAAACTTGTAACTTATAAGATTCATTAAAGCGATATCTTCAAAGCATGGACACATGAAACACATCATAAAGCTTGGCTAATTCCATAGGAAGAGCCAACCTATAAGCCACCGGTCCAACAATTTGAAGAATTTCATATGGACCAATGAATGTCGGATTGAGTTTTCCCTTTTCCCTAAATCTAAGCACCTTTCTCCAAGGAGATACCTTCAAAAACACTTTGTCACCCACCTGATACTCGATATCTTTTCTTTTCAAGTCAGCATATGATTTTTATCTATCACTAGCTTTTTTCAACCTCTGCTTGATAACTTGAACTTTTTCTTCTGTATCCTTGACAAGGTTAGGACCAACTATTCTACATTCATTCAGCTCAGTCCAGCAAACTGGAGTTCTACATTTTCTGCCATACAAAGCCTCATATGGAGCCATCTGAATACTCTTCTGAAAACTATTATTGTAGGCAAATTCCATTAAAGCCACATATTTGTTCCAACTTCTAGAAAACTCCAAAGCACATCCCCTCATCATATCTTCTAAAACCTGAATAACCTTTTCAAATTTTCCATCTGTTTGAGGATGAAAACTTGTACTATACTTGAGCTATGTTCCTAAGGCCTCCTGTAGACTCTTCCAAAATCTCGATGTAAACCTTAGATCTTGATTAGAAATTATGGATACGGGTATACCATGTAATCGTACAATCTCATTCACATATAATTCTGCAAGCTTATCCATAGAATAATCTGTTCAAACAAGTATAAAGTGAGCTACTTTTGTTAACTTATCCACTATTACCCAAACAACATCATATCTTTTCTGAGTAAGAGGCAAACCGGTAACAAAATCTATGGTAATGTCTTCCCACTTCCACTGTGGAACTGGATGGGATTCAAAAGACTTGAAGGAAACTGATGTTCTACTTTCACTTGCTAACACGTTAAATATTTAAAAACATATTCAACAATATCCTTTTTCATGCTAGGCCACCAGTAAAACTGTTTCAACTCTTGATACATCTTGTTCCCACCTGGATGCATAGTAAATGCAATATTATACACTTCATGCAATAGTACCCTTTTCACTTCTGTGTCATCTGAAACACATAACCTATTCTGGTAGTACACACCAACATCTTCTTTCATTGAAAAATTCAATTGATTTCCTTCACAAACTACTTTCACAACCTGTTGCAACTTTTTATCATCCTTCTGAGCATTTATCACTATCTGCCTAACCATGGGTCTAGCTTTAAGCTGTGCTAATAATGCACCATTCGATGTAAATTTCCATCTATATTGCTTTAACATCAATGCTACCATTGTCTTATGACTCAAGGCATCAACAACCACATTCATTTTTTCTGGATGGTAGTCAACTATACAATCATAATCTTTGAATAATTCTAACCACCCTCTTTGCCTCAAATTAAGTTCTTTCTAAGTAAGCAAGTATTTTAGGCTTTATGATAAGTATAAATCCTGTATTTTTCCCCATACAAGTAGTGTCGCCAAATCTTTAAAGCAAATACCACAGTTGCCAGCTCTAAATCATGAGTCAGGTAGTTCTACTCATGTGATTTCAACTATATAGATGCATAAGCTACAACTTTACCATCTTGCATTAATACACAACCCAAACCAACCTTAGAAGCATCACTGTACATTGGATACTCTTTCCCTGACATAGGTTGAGTTAACACTGGAGCTTCAGTCAACATCTTCTTTAACCATTCAAAGCTTGCTTGACAACGATCAGACCATTCAAACTTAATATTCTTCCTTAACAGCTAAGTGAGGGGTGAAGCAATGACAGAAAAACCCTTCACAAAACAACGATAGTAACCTACCAACTCGAGAAAACTTCTAATTTCATGTACATTCCTAGGTGGTTTCCAATTAACAATAGCTTTAATTTTATTTGGATCAACCCTAACACCTTCAGCAGATACAATATAACCTAGGAAAGAAATTTCCTTAAGCCAAAATTCACGTTTACTCAATTTGGCATACAATTGATTTTCTTTCAAAGTTTACAACAAAATCCTCAGATGTTCAGCATGCTCAGCTTTATTTCTGGAATAAACCAATATGTCATCAATAAACACTACAACAAATTGATCCAAGCAAGGTCTGAATACCCTATTCATGAGATCCATAAATGCAGCAAGTGCATTAGTCAACCAAAATGGAATAACTAAGAATTCATAATGTCCATATCGTGTTCTAAATGTAGTTTTAGAAACATCCCCATCCTTTACTCTGAGCTGATAATAACCTGATCATAAGTTTATCTTTGAAAACACACCAGCACCACTCAACTAATCAAAAAAATCCTCAACTCAAGGAAAAGGATATTTATTCTTCATTGTCACTTTGTTCAATTGTTTATAATCGATATACATCCTCATAGACCCGTCTTTCTTCTTAACAAATAAAATCGGAGTACCCCAAGGTGACACACTAGGTCTGATGAAGCCTTTGTCTAACAATTCCTATAATTGAACCTTTAACTCTTTCAATTCAGATGGAGCCATTCTGTAAAATGCCTTAGAGATCGAAGCTGTACCAAGTAACTAATCAATAGACAACTCAACATCTCTTTCTAGAGGAAACCAGGTAATTCCTCGGGAAATACTTCTAAAAATCCATTCATAATCGGTATATTCTCAAGCTTCACTATATCCCTTTTTGAGTCAAGGACTAAAGTTAAAAATGCTTCACATCCTTTTCTAAGAAAACGTCTAGCCTATATTGCCTATATAACATTAATCAGTGGATTAGAACAGCAACCTTCTACACCACTTCCTTTCCTTCTTCATCCCTAAGAGTTACTATTTTTATTTCATAATTCACCACTGCATAATGCTTGGATAACCAATCCATTCCCAAAATTACATCAAACTCATGAAATTGCAACACAATCAAATATGTTGAAAACTCTCTCCCCTGAGCTACAATAGGATAGTCTTTACACACTTTATTAACAATTACACTATGCCCCAATGGACTAGTCACACATACATCATAATCTAACTGTTGTATTTTAAACCTATCTCTACCCAAATCCCCAATACAAACATATGAATGAGTAGAGCCAGGACTAATAGATGCATGTATGTCACAATTATAGAGAGAAAAAGTACCAGCTATAATTTCTGGGGCATTTTATTCCTCCCGAGCTTTCACTGCATAAGCCTGGCTAGAAACCACTTGTGCAGGAGGTCTATCATCTGATTCAGACACATTCTAAGACTGGGACCCATGATGAGTTGATCCATCCCTTCTTCTGCCTCTACCTCAACCAGATGGGGGTGTATTAGAAGCTTCCCTGCTACCTTATTGTTTAAAACCTTAATTCTATTTCAAAAGACAATTTTCCATAAAATGATCAGCACTACCACATCTAAAGCCTTCTCCAGCTAGTTTTCTATAGTTACCCCATTGGTGCCTCGAACAATGTGGACATTCAGGTGCTTGACTCCCATTCTATCTTTCTAAAACTTCTTTCTTAGATTTAGACTTGGCAGAGGACTCTTGTTTCTTTCCTTTATTAGCAGAACTAAAAATAGACTCTACAGGCTAACCTTCTTGAGCTCCTCTAAATCTTTTTCCAATGAAAGATCCTCCTCTAGAACCACTTCTTTTGTGCTCCCTCTCTCTTTTGGCTATCTCATGCTTTTTAACTTTCATGGCAGTTATAACCAGTTGATTAAAATCCACCACATTCAAAGATGTAAATCCGAACAGTTTTTCTTTAATTCAATCATTCAGCCCATCTTCAAAGTGTCTACATTTAAAGACTACTGTCAATATCTCCATAGGAACATACTTGCATAACCGGCTAAATTCTTTTTCATATTCAGCCACAGATAGAGCCTTTTGTCTCATATTTAGAAATTGCTTCAATTTCTCCTCCTTATAAGCCTTATGAATATGTTTCTTTCTAAACTCCTCCTCAAAGAATTCCCAAGTAAGTGGGTCAGGTAACTGAGATTATCTTAATATCGGCTTCCACCAATCATATGCCATGCCTTGAAATAAAGATATAGCACAAGATACCTGGTGATTTGTAGGGCAATTAATTTCATCAAATATCCTCTCTAGCCTTTCCAACTAGAACTTGGCTTCTTCAAATTGTTCTAAATTAGTGCCCATAAATTCTTGTGCCCCATGCTTCATAATTTTAGATATTAGAGCTTTGGGCATAGTCATTCTTTGTAGAATTTGGGCCATATCCTGAGAAATTTTCAACAAGGCTTCTCCAGGAACCGCAGCAAAAATTTCATTTTTATGTGATGATAAAGTCAAGGGATTAGAAGGATTTGATCTAACGGGCAAATTACTTTCATCCGATTCTTCTATAACATCCCTAGAGGAATTCTCCATCTTTAATCTATAAGAAAATAGGAACTTCTGCATTAGGCCAACATAACATTATCTCATATTATAGAATCCTATACTCAAATTGCCCAAAAAAGACTAAACCATGCTCTGATGCCAAATTGAAACACCCTACTCTAGCTTCTCTATCATATGTTATGAAGTCCACTTAAGTCATGTTATTTTAAGCTATTATTTCGATTAACATCTACATGCATTCATGTCACCTAATCCATCTAATCATATAAGTTGTATTCTAATTAGGCTTCTCACATCCTTGATGTACATTTTATTTTGAATAAGAACAGTGACTCATTATGCAACCTATTATCTTAATCATACTAGATTTAACTATCTTAGTCATTTCACTATCATGCATAGCATTCAGCATTCTAGCACATTTGAATAAAGTCATTCTAGCTTCTAGATGTATGCATATGCTAGCATTCTCACTAAAAACTAATTACAACCTTAACCTCCATATGACATACATATATAATATAAACTTTATACATATTGAACATGTAAGGAAATATACAAAATTAATCAAAATTTTTACACCAACTCCTATAGACTGGTGTCGGCCTATCCTGATGCAGAGAATGTTCCTAAGCAAAAACCTTGACTACCAAAACCTACATGGATTAAAATAACCCGTGCTAACCTATACAGCTTAGTAGGGATATTAAAAGTGAAGGACAACCACTCACAATGATCGTCAGGTTTAGTAAATCATACAAAATTTATAGAAAACTTAAAATAACATATAAACGATAAGCATATGATAAATGTAAAAATGTTTTTGATCAGCAATGTATTCTTGCATTCAAGTAGTCTCCATAAATTCAACATTTCATAAAATTTTTTGTAGATATATGTAAACATAAGAATAAGATACATGCATTGGAAAAACTCAGTTAAACAAGATATTTCATAATTTATATGCCTTGTTATACTGTAACCATTTATGATGTATTTATACTGTAACATAGCCTGTTTAAGTTCTAAAGGTAGATAATGGGAACGGTTGATACCCGAGGGTATTAAAACAATGGATATCGAAAGATATCAGATCTATGGATCCAAACAGGTCGTCTATACGGTGGATCTGTCAAATGGACCCAATCGGGGTCAACTAACAACCCAAACGGTTGTTTATGATCCCATAGGATTAACAATACTTTAGACCTAAACAGGTTGACTGTGGCAGCTGTAAAATCCCTATAAGTGCCTATCTATCCACAATTGAACTATAATTGCAGGCATTACTTTGTTTAATTCTATTTTCATATACCATACTTGCACTTAATTAAATCAATTTGCAAACGTATAACTATAGTGTAGCAATATTATTATTATAATATAACTATGTATAAAAAGTTTATGTATATTGATTCACATAGTTTTTGATCATGTTATCATTAGTCATCATATATAGCTTGATCATAACATGGCAATCAAGTAATATTTCATACCTATTTAAGTGCTCAACCTAAGTCATGCCTTGTTCTTATAACTTTCCAATACAACACAACTTAGGTATATGATCATGTAAAAAGATCCAAAATCTCTAATTTATATAAATACATGTAACCAATTTTCCATTTAACATTTCAATGTTTTGTCAATTGAGCATAAATTATTTTAATAGATACCATAACATGTTATCCACAAGACATTACTTGTGACATGGTCATACTATTATATTCCTTATTTCATAGCATAGGTACATGTCAAATATACACTTACTCATCATAAGATTTCATACATAAAATTAATCTTGCATTTAACAATCATGTACAAATTTAATTACAAATATAAATATATATATATATATATATATTAGATATCTTCGTCAATAATCTTGACCTATGTGCATGTATGAATGTATATGTATACATATGACCCTTTTTTTAATAGTCATATAGCATGACATATCCAATTCATTATGTATTCACTTAGACACATATTTAACTTAACTATTTAAAGAAAAGGGAAAATAGATTAAAAATCTGCACAGGGCAGCATTCTGGAGCCAACTTGTGAGCCACTTATGAATTTGAAAATGTCATTTTTAGGCATAATAACCTTCTAAAATCTTATTCCCATATGTGTCTAGTTTCCAAATCATCAAAACACACCTTAATATCTTAGCTATAGCTTGAGATATTAGAGAAAAACTATAGGCTGTTCATAGAACCAAAATAATGTTTATTACCAAATATAAAAATTTATAGTGTAAAATGACAAAGGAATTAGACCAGAATGTCTTCATAAAAGTTGTACTTCAGGGTCTCTAGTGTTACCAAAATTTTACTTTGTAGCAATTTAACAATTATACCAAAATTTATGCCCAAATTACTAAAGTTTGTTCCCTAACAGTACATCCAGTACCTACGAATTTCAAGTCAACATTTGACATGTTTTCATACATTTTTAAGTCATACATCCTTTATAAAAAATGTGCATTTGGGATTTTATTTTGCATAGGAATTAACCTCATGGAATTCGGATCATTATACACATAGATATCTTAATATTTCCACAAATTGTTCTAGAATCGAAATTAAAAGTGATGGAATATGACATGGTATGATAATCATGATAGCACAGCGGAAAAACAAAAATTTGATCATACATACCATACATATCCAAAGATAGGAACGAAAACATGCAATTTTAGGGTTTTGAAACTTACAATAGATGATGCCTTTTATTCTTTGATTTTGTGATGTCCAGCAACCAAGATGCCTTTATCCACCTTAGATCTCGATCACCAATGCCAATGAATAGCCTTTTGCGCCACTCCCTCTATTCTCACACACACAATTACACCGTCGGCTTAAAAACGAGATTGCTAGATCTTTTTTTCGGTATTGTGTAAGGGTTATAGTTTGAAGCTACAAAACTTGATTTTGTACTTCTTTAGATTGCTATTACTGCTCAATAACACAAGAGAATGAGGAACAATCCTTTCTCCTTGTGAAAAATTGAACAAAAGAATTAAGAGAGAGCACGAGTTACTATTCATGCCACAAAAATTAGGTTTAGGGTTTTATTTCTTTTAATATATATGCTTATCCTTTGGCAAGTCATTAATCTGAATTCAACTATCCTAAGATAATTAATTCAAACTCTATCACTTCCTAAAGATAAGTAATATATTTTGAATTAAACTCCTTTGAATTTAAATTCAAATTTGAAATAAAACATAAGACATTTAAATAAATGAAATAACTTAATTAAATATATAAGTGATTTAATTTAATTTAAATTCCTTTAGGCTTTAATATTCAATTAACTTAATTAACACAAGATAATTAATTAATTGAAATTAAACCTTATGGGCTGAATTTCTCTCTCTCATGGACCAAAGCCCAATAGCAATATTATAACCCATTACATACATTAATTTGACTTTAATTAAAAGCCCAAATTAATGTCCAATACTTAATTTAAATATTTTAAGCCCAATGCTTTGTGTGCGATCCTATAGGTCCATTTAATGTTGGCAATGAATTAATAAATTAATTCAAAGGCTATATATATTCTCTAGCAAGATATTATAGCATTCCAAATTAAATGAAAATGCATATGGCATTTGGTGACCTAATGCAATTTCGCATAGTCCCTTACCCATAAATATCAGAATTAATATAAGGCATGGAACTAGTCATCCTTATATACATTAATTCATTTCTTGATATTCCAGTGACACTGAACTCTCAGATAAATAATGATTACTCATTATTTCATCTCGGTATGGCCATACACTTCTCAGTTCACTGATCAAGTGGCCGGTGATATTTTTCTCTCTTATCGAGAGGGGTAATCCCTTCACTTCTCTCATGCTCTCTAATATGAATCAGTGCATACCCAATCATACCCGTACTTGTCACTCTGTTACGAGCACGTTAGGTGTATGTCAAAGTACACAGTAATTCATAAAGAGTTTCATAGAGATTTTAGGTCTAAGAACTCCGATACAAAACTTGCATATGAGAAACACTTATGACTTGTACCATGTAGTGTTCTCATGAGCGGATCGAATCCAGATACCATGTTCTTTAACATGTATCTATGATCTCTGATTGACACTCTTGTCCTAATGATCTGTAAGACAGAACTCATAAGATCAGAGAGAGCATACTAGTTTTAATTCATTTGTTATTCCCATAACAATGACTGACTAGGGATATTTAGAATGATGTCTCATTTGTTTCAAGGTCTTACAATCCATGTGCCTCACACATGATAACTTAAACCGAAACAACACTCTTGGATAGTTTTATCAATTGATATGCACAGGAATACAAAGGATAAAACAAATGCCTCATTTTATTAATTTCAAGTGTTTCATTACAATGTATTGGGGCTAGGGCTTACACTAACAATCTCCCACTAGCACTAGTCCCAATTGGGCATAGCCCTAAGACCGAACGCTCTCAAATGAGCTTCGTGCAGATTTGGACGTAACTATTTCGTCAAAGGATCTGCTACATTGTCTTCACTTGATATCTTGCTAACCTTGACGTCCCTACGATCAATGATTTCTCTGATCAGGTGGTACCTTCTAAGTATGTGTTTGGATTTCTGGTGTGATCGGGGCTCCTTAGCCTGTGCGATGGCCCCGTTATTGTCACAGAAAATTTCTAATGGATCTAGGATGCTTGGGACCACTCCTAATCCATTAATGAAATTTTTAATCCAAACAGCCTCTTTTGCAGCCTCACTTGCTGCAATATACTCAGATTCTGTAGTTGAGTTGGCAACGGTTTCTTGCTTTGAGCTTCTCCAGCTGACAGCACCACCGTTCAAAACAAAAACAAACCCAGATTGCGATCTAGAATCCTGAGTGCTGGTCTGAAAAGCAGCATCGGCATAACCTTGTATGACGAGCTCTTCTTGACCACCATACACCAAGAAGTGATCCTTAGTCCTTCGCAGGTACTTAAGGATCCCTTTTACAGCAGACCAGTGCTTCTCACCAGGGTCTTGCTGAAACCTACTGGTTATACTCAGTGCATGAGCAACATCCAATCTAGTACATAACATAGCGTACATGATAGATCCAATAGCAGATGCATATGGGATTCTACTCATGTTGTCCCTTTCCTCTTTGGTTTTAGGGCACTGTTCTTTAGTCAAAGGAACTCCCAAAGCCAAAGGTATGTACCCTTTCTTTGAGTCTCCCATACTAAAATGCTTTAGTACTTTGTCTATGTACTTTTCTTGACTTAGTCCCAAAAGCCGATTCGATCTATCTCTATAGATTTGAATACCAAGTATTGTCTCGGCTTCACCTAAGTCTTTCATTGAGAAACATTTTCCCAACCATTGCTTAACCTTTTGCAATGTTGGAATATCATTCCCAATGAGAAGGATGTCGTCCACATATAGGACCAGAAACACTACTATGCTCCCACTAACCTTCTTGTACACACAAGGCTCATCTTCGTTCTTGATGAAGTCAAATTCTTTGACTGCCTCATCAAAGCGAAGATTCCAACTTCGGGATGCTTGCTTTAATCCATAAATGGATTTTTGAAGCTTGCATACCTTCTTAGGATGCTTGGGATTGACAAAACCTTCAGGCTGTGTCATATACACATCCTCAAGTAAATTTCCGTTAAGGAAAGCAGTTTTGACATCCATTTGCCATATCTCATAATCATGATATGCAGCTATGGCAAGTAAGATCCTAATGGACTTGAGCATGACTACAGGCGAAAAGGTCTCGTCATAGTCTATACCATGAGTTTGTCGAAAACCTTTTGCTACTAGTCTACCTTTATAGGTCTTATCAGCTTTTAGTTTGAATAACCACTTGCATTCAATTACCTTAGCACCTTCTGGTGGATCAACCAAGGTCCAAACCTGGTTATCGTACATTGATTGCATCTCGGATTTCATGGCTTCAAGCCAATTATCTGAGTCTGGGCTTTCAATAGCTTCTCGGTAGGTAGTAGGATCCTCACGATCTACTAACTCAATAGTGTCACTGTCAGTGATTAGAAATCCATATCTCTCAATCTCCTGACGTACCCTACCAGACCTTCTAGGTACTTGTGTAATGGGTTCTTGTTCCACAACTGGTTGTGAACTTGATCCCATTTCCAAACCATCCTCTATAGGAGCTTGTGGCACTTGAATTTCTCCAAGTTCTACTTTACTCCCACTGTCTTTCTTAAGAAGGAATTCCTTTTCCAAGAAAACAGCCTTGCGAGCAACAAATACTTTGTTCTCGGCTTGTGAGTAAAAGTAGTATCCCTTTGTTTCTTTGGGATAGCCCACAAACAAGCAGACAGTCGATATGGACTCTAGTTTGTCAGATGTTAATTTCTTAACATGTGCTTCACAGCCCCAAATCTTGAGAAAAGACATATTAGGTTCTTTCCCAGTCCATACCTCGTATGGTGTCTTCTCAACTGCTTTAGTTGGAGTACGGTTCAATAGAAACGCAGCAGTTTCTAATGCATAACCCCAAAAAGAGATAAGAAGATTAGCTTGACTCATCATAGATCGAACCATGTCCAACAGAGTTCGATTTCTCCTTTCGGACACACCATTCCATTGCGGTGTTCCAGGAGGAGTGAGCTGTGAAATAATACCACACTCTTTTAGATGATCATCAAACTCTTGGCTTAAGTATTTGCCACCTCGATCTGATCGAATGGTTTTTATACTTTTGCCAAGTTGGTTTTCTAATTCGTTCTTAAACTCCTTGAATTTCTCAAAAGTTTCAGACTTGTACTTCATTAGATAGACATAGCCATATCTACTGAAGTCATCTGTGAAAGTCACGAAGTAGCTAAAACCACTTCTTGCTTGTGTACTTAATGGTCCACATACATCGGTATGTATTAGTTCCAATAAGCTATTAGTCCTTTCACCTTTCTTGTTAAAAGGACTCTTTGTCATTTTTCCATGCAAACATGGCTCGCATGTGTCATAAGATTCTAAGTCAAATGACCCAATCACTCCAGTTTTGTGGAGTCTTGAAATGCATTTTTCGTTTGCATGTCCTAAACGACAATGCCAAAAGTAAGTAGGGTTCAATTCGTTTGATTTAACCCTCTTTGTATTAATGTTGTATATCGACTCTTTGTTTTGTAAATCAAGGATATAAAGGCCATTTTGCAACATGGCATTGCCATAAGAAATGCCTTGGCGACAAATATGAGCATTGCCATTTTTAATAACAAAATCAAATTCATCATTATCTAAACATGAAAGTGAAATAATGTTTCTACTCATAGCAGGCACATAATAACAATTATTCAAAACAATACAAAGTCCGGAAGGTAAAGTGAGGTGATAGTCGCCTATCTTCATGGCAGCAACTCGTGCTCCATTCCCCACACGGAGGTCCACTTCATTCTTCCCAAGTAACCGCCTATTTCTTAGCCCCTGCACATTTGAACAAATGTGAGAACCACAATCGGTATCCAATACCCAAGAGGTAGAAATAGAAAGGTTAATTTCAACAACAAAAATACCAAAACTGGACGCCTTTGCTCCATTCTTCTTTTGTTCTTCCTTGAAGAGAGCGCAATTCTTCCTCCAATGCCCTATCTTGTTGCAATGGAAGCAAGTGCTCTCACTCTCTTTGAGTTTTGGCGCCTTGGGCTTGGATTGGGCCTGAGGTGCACTCCCACTTGACTTGGGTTTTGCCTTTCCCTTTCCCTTTCCCTTAGCGGGTCCCTTCTTAATTCCCTTTTGAACCATTAGAACGGGATTGGTCTTTCGAATGTTTTCTTCAGCATTCTTAAGCATCCCATGAAGCTCAGTGACTGACTTGTTCATTGCATGCATGTTATAATTCATCACAAATGGATCATAAGCAGCAGGCAATGATCCTAAGATCAAGTCAGTGGCCAATTCCTTTGGCACTAGTACCTCAAGCTTCTCAAGAGTATCAAGATACCCTTTCATCTTGAGTACATGGGTACTAACAGGTGTACCCTCTGCCATCTTGCAAGAAATTAATGCCTTTGTTGTCACGAACCTCTCGTGATGAGCTTGCTCCTGGAACATCTCCTTGAGGTGCACCATGATCGCATAAGCCTCTTGGTCCATAAATTGCTTTTGCAATTCAGGCACCATAGTGGCCAGCATCAGACAGGTCACATCATTGGAGTCGCTCTTCTTGGTCTCAAAATTTTCCTTTTGAACCGCAGAGGCGTTCCTTCCTGGTTCTTCAGGCAAAGGTGCATCCAAAACATACGACTTTTTCTCTTGCTTAAGAACTATTCTTAAGTTTCGAGACCAGTCTATGAAATTGGTGCCATTTAATTTGTCCTTTTCAAGGACCGATCGCAATGAGAAATTGTTATTTGAAGATGCCATTTTCAATCTACAATAAAATTTAGCAAGATTAAATGAGGTCTTATTTATGATCCCACAAACCGAATTAATATCCCTTTAAATAATTCGCGTTAGTGATTTAATGTGGGCCAAGATCCACTTTTCACAACAACTTATTAGTCAAGCTGAGCTTGTACACCTAACAAGTTAAGTTACTTAGGTAGGAAAACTCCAATCATGTCTCGTACATGACTATTGGATCAAATGGGCTAACATCTTAAGATGTTATAGCACAACCCATTTATTAGTTGCCTCGGTCCGGGCATCCCTTTCCATGATAAGTCCAACCTACATTTACAACCCATGCCTCACAAAGATAATCGGGCTCATCTAGGACTCCTAGTCTACGTGACCGATGATCGATGCCTTGACATGTTTCGAATTAGGAAGGCAACTTTGTGACTTACTATTTTAGGGATTCATTTTATTACGGCTTACATGGCATACACTTTGTCATCCATACATAGCATGCATATATATATAATTGCATAAAGTAAAGCGTGACAAACATGGGCCCAAAAACTTACAACTAAGATTCTATACTATTACATAAGAATCTTCGAGTTGGGCTTCTCCACTCCGGTGGGCTTCATCTTGATTTACAAAGTCTTCAAATAAATTCTATTCTAAGAAATAAATGAAACTTTTACAATAAAATATAATGGCACGCAGACCATATTTAATTACAAAAACCCAGGGCCCATGAATGCACCATGCATATCCATTCATCACACCAAACAAGCAAATAAATATACATAGCATTCATGGATCAGACAAAGTCCAATTTTAATCAATTTAGCCAAGCCCATTAATGGAAATTATGTACTTGAACCTTTAAGAGAAGACCCCGTGATGGGCCTGGGCCGAAGCCCAATGGACTAAATCCTCTTATTGAATAAGTTCTCTTAAAAGCCCAAAACACAAACTAGTTAGATTTGTGCCATAAATCAACTCTAGTATAATTTCCAATTTTGCCATTTTTAATTTTATGTCATACAGCCCATAAACATTAAAAATACATATAATATGTGCTAACATGAATTAAAAATAAAATCATGAAGAACACATATAATAGAACACGGCATTCATGCAAAAACAAACAAACAACAAAACTAGTTGTTTAATGCTTATGTAATGCCATGAAATGCACAAACATTTAAATCAATTTTATGAGTCATTTAATAATCTAAATAAGTCCATAAATATTGATTTAATATTCTGTACCATTTTAATCTAAATGTGTTTTTACCATTTTAATCAAAACAAAGCAAACAATGTTGATTAAACATGTAACAAACACAAACTAGTCATTGTTTTAAGTGATTTTAAAATTAATCAATTAAATTATCATGGACCAGAAATAAAACCAAATTTAAAAAATGTCCAGACCTGATAATTAATCTTTAAATATCACTTACAAACATGCCAAAAACGTTTTTACATATAATTTTGAAAACTAGTTGTTAAACTAGCAATTTACATGCCAACTAGCACCTAGTTTCAAAATTAACATGTACCATCAGGTATAAATAATTAAATCCGACCATTACCAGCCCTAATAACATCTTAGGAAAGTATATTAACATGTCATATTAATTATAATACCTATCTAATCAATTAAAATCGTTTTTAGACCAAAACAATGCAAAAAACTCAAAACAAAAAATTTCAGATTTGCATGTTTTCAAAATAACGATTTTTAATTAATTTTTTCATGCATCTAAAGCACTAAAATAAGCATGTCTAGGCTCTGATACCACTGATGGAATATGACATGGTATGATAATCATGATAGCACAGCGGAAAAACAAAAATTTGATCATACATACCATACATATCCAAAGATAGGAACGAAAACATGCAATTTTAGGGTTTTGAAACTTACAATAGATGATGCCTTTTATTCTTTGATTTTGTGATGTCCAGCAACCAAGATGCCTTTATCCACCTTAGATCTCGATCACCAATGCCAAGGAATAGCCTTTTGCGCCACTCCCTCTATTCTCACACACACAATTACACCGTCGGCTTAAAAACGAGATTGCTAGATCTTTTTTTCGGTATTGTGTAAGGGTTATAGTTTGAAGCTACAAAACTTGATTTTGTACTTCTTTAGATTGCTATTACTGCTCAATAACACAAGAGAATGAGGAACAATCCTTTCTCCTTGTGAAAAATTGAACAAAAGAATTAAGAGAGAGCACGAGTTACTATTCACGCCACAAAAATTAGGTTTAGGGTTTTATTTCTTTTAATATATATGCTTATCCTTTGGCAAGTCATTAATCTGAATTCAACTATCCTAAGATAATTAATTCAAACTCTATCACTTCCTAAAGATAAGTAATATATTTTGAATTAAACTCCTTTGAATTTAAATTCAAATTTGAAATAAAACATAAGACATTTAAATAAATGAAATAACTTAATTAAATATATAAGTGATTTAATTTAATTTAAATTCCTTTAGGCTTTAATATTCAATTAACTTAATTAACACAAGATAATTAATTAATTGAAATTAAACCTTATGGGCTGAATTTCTCTCTCTCATGGACCAAAGCCCAATAGCAATATTATAACCCATTACATACATTAATTTGACTTTAATTAAAAGCCCAAATTAATGTCCAATACTTAATTTAAATATTTTAAGCCCAATGCTTTGTGTGCGATCCTATAGGTCCATTTAATGTTGGCAATGAATTAATAAATTAATTCAAAGGCTATATATATTCTCTAGCAAGATATTATAGCATTCCAAATTAAATGAAAATGCATATGGCATTTGGTGACCTAATGCAATTTCGCATAGTCCCTTACCCATAAATATCAGAATTAATATAAGGCATGGAACTAGTCATCCTTATATACATTAATTCATTTCTTGATATTCCAGTGACACTGAACTCTCAGATAAATAATGATTACTCATTATTTCATCTCGGTATGGCCATACACTTCTCAGTTCACTGATCAAGTGGCCGGTGATATTTTTCTCTCTTATCGAGAGGGGTAATCCCTTCACTTCTCTCATGCTCTCTAACATGAATCAGTGCATACCCAATCATACCCGTACTTGTCACTTTGTTACGAGCACGTTAGGTGTATGTCAAAGTACACAGTAATTCATAAAGAGTTTCATAGAGATTTCAGGTCTAAGAACTCCGATACAAAACTTGCATATGAGAAACACTTATGACTTGTACCATGTAGTGTTCTCATGAGCGGATCGAATCCAGATACCTTGTTCTTTAACATGTATCTATGATCTCTGATTGACACTCTTGTCCTAATGATCCGTAAGACAGAACTCATAAGATCAGAGAGAGCATACTAGTCTTAATTCATTTGTTATTCCCATAACAATGACTGACTAGGGATATTTAGAATGATGTCTCATTTGTTTCAATGTCTTACAATCCATGTGCCTCACACATGATAACTTAAACCGAAACAACACTCTTGGATAGTTTTATCAATTGATATGCACAGGAATACAAAGGATAAAACAAATGCCTCATTTTATTAATTTCAAGTGTTTCATTACAATGTATTGGGGCTAGGGCTTACACTAACAAAAAGTTCACCTAACATTTAATAAATCATAAAAATTATTTAGAGGCAGAATTAAGGCCATGTTCCTTCTAAAATCTTGTAGGTATATGTCTTGTAAAACTTTATAAATTTGAATGGTTACAATTAGATATTTCTATTTTAACTTATGCTAAAAATTCAGACACTAAGTCAAGAGATTTTCATCTCATCCTTGCATGTACACTTCTTAAGTATTATCATCCTTTAATTACTCAAATTTCAGGACATTCACATCATAATTCTACCAATACAGCCACAAAAAAATTGGAAGACTCTCATCCCATACCTTTGGCCGAAATCCCCTTTTGATTTCAATCCCTAGCAACTCATTTTCCTTTGATTTTTCTACTCTCCTCTTCTCCTTTACAACCAACATCAACATTTAATTAAAATTCCAGCACCATACTCAACCATTACTTCAACAAATTGGGAAAGAGAAGGAGAAAAAGAAGATGAAATTCAGTAGAGATTATTTACCTTGAAGTTCTACACTTAGTTGCCTTTAATTAACCAATATGAATTATCACTTAAATTGCTTGAAAGAATTCAAAAACAATGAAGGAAAATGAGTTAAAGGATTTCTGGTTTTTCCTCTCAAATGGCCGACACATCCAACTCACTCAACTCCTCTCTCCTCTTTTAAATCTCTATTATATAGTGACATGAAAAATATCCTTTCTAATCCTTCTAAACTTTGCATGTCACACAATAAACACACACCTTTTTGCATGATATAGTTTGACTCCTCCTTTTAATCTATTTCTTAAATCAACCTCTCCATTTAATCCTTTTAATAAATTGACCTCTCAATTTATTCTTCTATTCACAATTGACCCCTAAAATTCCATAATAACAAAATTTACCACAAATTAATACTTTATACTTCAATTATACCCTTAAATAATATTAAACTATAATATTAAATTTTATTTTCATGTTATTAATATAATAACAAAATAATTTATCACTTGTCCCATTGTTTTTATGAAATTTTCATTTTAATTTGGTCTTAGTCAAATAAAATCCTACTTAAAATATGCAATTCCAATTAGGGTCATGTTAGGGGCCTCATAATCATAGATGTAAGCAGCACAACCCCAAGGTCGTAAAAGGCTTAGGTCAGGTTGTTGAACAGTCCAGAACTCATAGGGATTGTGATAGAATTAGAGGGCATATGATTTAGAACTTATGTAGCAGTCAATAAAGCATCTCCCTAATAGAAGATTTGCAAATTAGCCTAAGCCATCATATATCTTACCATATCTAGGAGAGTCCTATTTCTCCTTTTTCTAATACCATTTTATTGTGGAGTTTTAGGAATGGATAATTAATGTATAATCTTCTTTTCATCATATAAAGCTTTAAATTCATCTGGAAGATATTTTTGACCTCGTTCAGTTCTTAAAATTTTAATTTTTCATTCTAATTTATTTCTAACTAAGTTCATTTAAGTCTTAAAGCAACTGACTTGTGACAAATCAAATTGACATGATTATAGCTAGTATAGTCATCTATAAATGTGATGAAGTAATAGGATCCATGCCTTGTTCTTATATTTATTGGACAGCACACATCAGAATGAATTAATTACAATGGAAAGCCAGCTGTATTTACTTTTTCAAATGGTCTTCTAACTAGTTTTCATTTTAGGCAATCCTTACAAGTAGGTAATTCTACCTTATTTAAATCACCTAATAAACCTACTTTGGCTAATTGACTCATTCGGTCTTGCCTGATGTGGTTTAATCTAATACGCCATAATTTCACATTATTTTCATAACTATGGGAAGAATAAAACATTAAGGAAAAACTAGTATTATTTATAAGGTCAATATCTATATCCATAATAATAAAACCATTTGAAACAAAACCAGAACCATAATAAACATCATCCAAACTCAAACATTCATTGTTATCCTCAAAATGTAAATTGAAACCAAGTTTTATTAAAGCAATGATAGAAATTAAGTTGATAAAAGGCATCTCAATCCTTTATTACATGGTCCATTGCTCTTGAATTCACCACTTATAAAGGATGAAGTTTAGTTAGAAACACAGAAATAGATATATAAATTTCACTTACTCTTGTGTTAATATAGTGTAACTATTAGGGCACAGTCTCTTACATAGTATCCCTTTGATTGGCAATTGAAACATTTCACTTATGAAATGTTCACTTTTTTCTTGCCTTGGACCTTTTGTTATTCTATATCACCTTTTGCTTATTAGGCTTATGGGACTTTTACTTGTACATATTTTTGAATCTTTTTTCTTATTCTGGTTGGAACTCATTACCTCATTATAGGATTGTACTTTAAATGATGAGCAACATCGCCAAATGCCTTTATGTTTTCCATATGAGTTAGTTGTATCTTCATATGCTCCCAACTCTTATGTAAGGAACAGATAACAACTTGGACCTATTGCTCATCAGTTAACTTATGACTAGTTTCACTAAGCTTGTAAATGGTATTTTCCCTCTCTTTTAAATGTTTTCACATTATATGAATATACTTTTTCTAATAAGTATCAAATTTGATCGTCAATTATTAGAGCTTATTCAAAGACACACCTCTAAACTTCTATCGAAAAGTAATTCACATATCCATTACATTTTGATATTTGCAAAACTGCTTAGTGATATCATCATCCACTGCACTTAACAAGATGATACGAGCAATGGAATTCTTCTTTTTCCATGTCATATAGGCATCTTGGTCCTGCCTATGCAAGGTTGATGTTCCATCTTCAAGTTAAGTCATAACTAAACTTAAAGGCTCTAAAGCCTTTTCTCCTTAAGCATATACTAGATCTTCATACTCTAGATTTTATAATTGTCACCGTTCAATTTTATGTACTTATTAAGCTTCGATGATAATTGACTTGGAAGCATAGCAATTTGGATCCTCTGATCCTAATGGAATAATGTTGCATATTATTAAAGGAGATTAGGTAATAATAAAATTTACTATGCATCCAAAACAATAACCTGATAAATTTTCTTACTTAAAGTATCCAATTACCCTCTAAGTCCTAATGTCTTACCTTTCAAGTTAAAATTTCATGCATAATAAATTTGGATTATTAAATATTAAGATTTAAATTTTAAGAGGGGTATTTTACTGGTGTTGGTTCATTAAGTCTCTACATAATAAATATGTAATCATTTTACTCTTAAAATATTACAAGGTAATTAACAATTAAATAAACACATTTAATATAAAGTTAAAAGCCAATGAATAAACTCATTTATTTAATCAATAAATATCTAATAATCTAAAAGTAAGACACTCATGTCAAATAATAATAGGAAGCCTAAATCCTATTCTAAGAAAACAAATGCTAACACCTGTGTCAACTATGCTAGAAGTCTAAATCCTCAAAATTTTTTACATTTTAGGGATTGTTTCTTTGACCATATTCGTCAAATCCTCAGGCAACTTATAAGTTCATTAATGAAGCCATGGACAATGCACACTACGTCTACTTCTCAATACCATTTTAGGTTTGGTGTTGCTTCTCAACACTCTTTTTTTTGCAACTTTGACCCAAAAATAGATAATAATTTTCTATAAAATCTATCTCCTATGAAATTGGTGGTTTCTTTTAACTTTATCAATTTTGGATGGTATTTGAAAGAATCAATCATGACTTTGAATAAAACTCTTTCATTCCTCCCTAGTTATAGACCACAATCCAAATGCACTTCTACATTTGTTCTTGCAAGTGAACTATATGATGCACTATTGCATCAATGTCATCAGCTTGAATCCTCTTATTCATTTGGTGTTGGAAACTTTTTACACTCTTACTTTAGCCAAAACAACCCCATGAGGATTATATGAAATCATAGGTGTCCTTATCATCACCATTTTCTTCTACACATAACATCAACACATGGATTAATAAACACATGTATAAACTTATATGATTGGAACTCATTTCATTAAAAAATAAGAACTAATCCACGCAAAAAAATATCAAATATTTTTTTAAAAAAATAGAAAAGGCATAAACTATATTTTCTACAAATTTTCAAAAATATTTATATTGAAAAAATTTAAAAATTATTTTCTGGTGATAAAAAATTTATTATAATTCACCAAAAAATAAAAAAATTAATAAAAATTGGAAATAATTCAGTGGTCAGAGAATGCCTCATGCGCCAATTGAAAGCTTTACACTCATGTACCTTCACATGCAACTAATGTTCATGTGCCATATGGCATTGACCCACTAGTCCACGTTTCACCATGTTAGACCTCTATCTTGACATATAACATTATAAGGTTGGTCCACTTGGCTGCCATATGGCATCCAAGTGACACACCATTGACACATGGCATGACCGCAGTCATCCATATGTCACTTTATGATTGGGCCATATATCAGGATGACACATCATATAGACACATTCAATGACATATGGCATGACCACTATTATCCATATATCACCCCTATTGGGCCACGTGTCAAAATGGCGCATCACACTTACATATGGCTTGGCATGTGTGGGCCACGTGGCCACTTGCATGTATCCTGGATAGGGTAGCACATGCATATTAGGAACTGCTTTGCTGGCGATTTCTAGTCAATGAATTTCGGTTGGTTGGGTGGGGGGGAGGAGGTTTCAAGGTCTTTGATCTCAATAGTGTTGTTAAAAAAATTAAATCCCTACTTCTAGTTTAGCATTTTAAACACTTATATCTACACCTTAAATTGCAGTGCACGTATACACAGTATTGAATATATATATATCAAAAACACCAAAAATAATTTTAGTGTTACACGTATCCTATTTAGATATACCATTTTACATATAAAATTTAGATATAATTTTAAGCCAATGATAGGATGAAAAACTAAAGGCTCTGATACCATTGTTGAATTCACACATCGTAGGTTAGCATAATAAATAAGATATAACTAATTATATCAATCAATAAAGAGGGAAAACATATTTACCTCTTATAGCATATAAATCTTTGGATAGTAGAAATGAAATATGTCATTTCACATAACTGGCTAGGAAAATCCATAAGCAACCAATGTTGGATAAGTGCAAAAATTCCATGGTATAAATACCCTTTGGAAATCATGAGTTTATAAGAGGTAAAAAAGGATAATTAATTCTTTTTAAAGAAAACATACGAGATTTATGTAATTCAATTAGTAAACTCAAAATTGATATCTAATCCCCTTCATATAAAGTATGTTAGTCTTTTTCTGGTATAACTCTAACTCTTTCTGAGATAGGATCAAGCAGTTCTAATGAGATAAATATATTTTTATTTTTATTTGATTAGAACTCATCTAAAATGGAGTTATAGGCGTATCCAAACTCTATCATAAATAACTACATATCTATTAACATCTAACATCAAATGTATAATTTTATCATATAAAAATGTTCTAACTATAAAAAAAAGTCACACAATAATTTATTTTTCATCACATAAAGAAAACTAGATAATACACTTATCAAGTAATTTTGATTATATAAAGAAGTTTATGTGCAATCAAATACCTCACATTCTATTATATCATGTTGAAATTTATCACATTAATTTTAATCCTATTTACTTAAACATATTATATTTTATTTATCTTATTTATCAAGGTAATTTATCATATATTTTTCAATATAAATCTAAATTATACAAACAAATAATTATGTAAAACAAAGCATAAATATGTTTTTATCACTAGCATACAACATATATATTACATAATTATTTTTTCTTTGCATAAAGAAATCACATATATAAAAATATATTTATTTAGAAATAAATATAAAATAAAAAGAGAGAAAGAGGAGTGTGCTATTTCCAGTCCCAAAAGAAGGAGGAGGTGTTGCCATCAATGGTGGCCATAAGATTTCCAAAAGTAAGCCAGCTACACCAAAGGGAAGAGGATGCTACAGGAACTATCCGGTGTGGCCAGATGGAAGCCTTAAAGCTTCAATTCTTATTCACTGCTGATGTTTTTCTTTGTGAGTGGGGATGATAGAAGGACATCAGTTCATTTATCTAGGCATCAGGAATTTCTTTATGGTAGCCATGTCATCATATTTCATCAAGGTTGAACAAAAAATTCATCAAAAGGCTTTTGTTGGAGGAGAGAGAAATTTGAGATGGGAAAGAACTAGTGGTGTGCTACAGTCTATGATGGTGATTGCAATGGTAGAAGCAGCATTTCTCTATGGTAATCATTGCGGGGTTGATGTGGTTACTTGGCTGGCTAATAATGTATCTAAATTTTGGTATAGATAGAGGTTGAAGATAACCTTTGTTAAAAAGTATTTAATTAATTTTTTATTTTTCTTTATTTCTTGAATTTTTATTCTATCTCATTCTTTCCAATTTTTATGTAATATTTCTTTTTTTTTTTGCTAAAAACCTCATTTAATACTTAAACTTGTATAAAATAGTTGTTCCAATACCTGAATTTTATTAAAACCATATTTGACATTTAAAGTATTAGTATATTTAAATTTTCTTAACACCTCCACCAACTCTGATGCTAACTAGAATAACGTATGTAAAACACACACTCTGTAAAGTGTGAGTCAATTTTTTTTTGTTAAAAAAATCAAAATGGTCCTAAACTTGTACAAAATATTTGTTTTGGTACTTGAACTTGATTCAAGTCACATTTGATGCCTAAAGTCTTATTATTTTTAATTTTTTTAAAAATCTCCATCAACTCAAACGCTGGCTAGGATTGTGTGCATAAAATATGCAGTTTGTAAAGCCCAAATCAATTTTTTATAAAAATTAATATAACATTGATATTATTTTAATAAATATAATGATAAAAAATTCAATCCTTTAAATACCTCATCCATAAAACCTCCTTCCTGGATTATTTTTACTCTAAAAATATTGAAGTTTTTTTGTAATGCCACATCTTTATAGTGGAGCCTTCATGTTTAGATTTGTGAACACGAACAATTTTATACGAGAAGAAGAAGAAGAAGAAGAAGAAGAAGAAGAAGAAGAAGAAAAAGAAGAAGAAGAATGAAGATTGAGAATTTTACAAAAGAAGAAGGAGAATAACGAGATTTGTTTGGATTGAAAATTTTACAGAAAAAAGAATAAGAAGAAAAAGAAAAAGAATGAAAAGAAAGAGAATAATGGGTTTGGGATTTAAAGGATTAGATTTTTACCATTATATTTGAAAAAAAAAATTGATTCACGCTTTATAGAGTGCATGTTTTACATGTATAATCTTAATCAACACTTGAGTTTATTGAGGTGTTTTAAAAATTGAAGATAATAAGATTTCAGGTGTCAAATGTGGTCTAACAACTTTTTTTTCACAAGTTTAAGTGCCAATTGATTCTTTTAGCCTTTAAAAAAATGATGTTACATTTGTCATCCATGCAGTGGCTAATAACCAAGTTAGAGTGTGTGTTTTATATACACAATCCCAGCCAGTATTTCAGTTAATGGAGGTGTTAAAAATTAAAAATAATAAGACTTCAGGTGTCACATGTGGCTTTAATAAAGTTTAGGTACCAAAACAGCTATTTTTTACAAGTTTATGTGTCAAATGATGCTTTTAGCCTTTTCTTGTGAAATTTTCACTGTTCCTCACATTTCATTCCCACTTCTTTTACATTTTTTCTAATTTTTATGTTTCTTTGTATTTATTTTTGTGTTATTGTGTAAAGAGTTTATGCAAACTCCCAAATTAATATTTTATGTTATTTCTTTTAGGCTGAAAGAGTAATTCACCCCCTAAAGTTTGACAAAAATAATAATTAACCCTTAAAATTTATTTTGGTGCAATCTCCCCCCTAAATTTTGCAAATTAGGGCAATATCACTGTAATACCCTTACTATTAAAGTCAAACTGATTTAAGTGATTAGTCGAATTTTTTTAAAAAAAATCTTGTACTGATCCAAAATCATTATCTATTACTAACAAGTCCTTTCCAATCAATATTGATTACAACATTAATCTTGTCGATGACTTATAACTATCTAATTTATTATTACTTAAATAAAAATTCGGCAATATAACGACTTAAAAACTTACCTATCCCACCTGAAAATAAATAATTTCCACAGCCCCTCAGAGGCACAAATATTTATAAACAATATAAACATACATCACATCCATTCAATTTCCATTCTTGTCGCAATTCATATTTACATATAAATCAATATATTGTTCAATTAAAATCCAATCCTTCAAATTTTGGCTAAATATATACTTGCCATTCCAAAATAATTTCTAACTATCACTTTCTTCAAAATTAGGCTTCATTGTGTACTTTGCTTGCTCAATCTTTAGAACCTACATGCAGTAAAAACTATGTGCTGAGCATTAAATATGCTTAGTGGTGACTATAAATCAAAGAATTTTCCATACATGCACAATTGTATTAATCATGCAAAATTTCTTTAATTATTCAAATAAATGCAATTATCATTTCATTTAGCATTTTACACTAGTAATTACCACTACTATGGTAAATTTTCAATTCAGTCCTTAATTTTTAAATTAATTACAGAATTATCATTTTTACACTTTAATTATAATTTTACAACTAGTTCACTTACTTTCACTCTAAATTCATTAATTGGCATACAAATTACCAATTGATCCTTATTTTAATATTTTCATATCAAATTACATTTTAGTCCTTCAAACTTTCAAAAGTTCAATTTTAGGCTATTATTCACTAATTTTTTTTTACTATTTTAACCCTTTTATTCAATACTTTTCCATTTTTACTAACTAAACTTGTTATTTAGGGAAATTGCCAATTTACCCATAAAATTTTCATTTTCTTTTAGTTGGATCCTTTTTCAATATAAACTTCATTTTCACTTCACATTTTACATTTTAACTCAATATTACCACTATACCCCTAGTACAATCTCGGTAGAAATTTGCAGATTGGATATACGAGATGTGAATCCCGTGCGCCCATAGTAATGCAATAGGGGATGTAACACCCTAATCTAATAATTCAATCCATAACTATACTTAAGTCAATAATCAGGATATAAACTCATTTGATATCCTTAAATAAGTATGTGAAGTAACTTAACATCGAACATAATAAATACAATTCACTCAATCACTTTAAATTCCTGCTGTAGAATCATAATTACCAAACTTATCAAATATACTTGAGCTTAAACTCCCTATCTTCATATCTTGTGTTAGCCAACCCACTCTAGATATCAACCTCAAAAAGAAATCCAAATCTATACACCTATACGGATAAATACCAATGCTAAGCTAAAAAGCTTAGTGGGGAACAATTGAAATATGCACAATCTTTTATGAAAATCATCAAATTATTTGCAAGCACTAAATGTAAATCAATATATTTATGAGTTCACCCTAAGTAACATTAGATACCATGTTATAATATTCCAGAAATATAAGTAAACCCATCTAGCCTCTATAAACCTTACAAAACAATTTGCTAAAATCCATGTCTTGATTTACTTATGCAGTAATTGAGAAAACACATCTCAAGTTCACCTTTTTTTATGCCTATAAATCAATTATAGTTTCAAAAATAACTATAAAAACTACTTATAAGTTATAACAATCCCTATAGGTATTGCTATGCATAGTGTATGACTCATAACGGATTAATAGTATAACATCTATACATAATCTTGATGTTACACCCTTTTACTACATGTTTCAATATATAATGCTTGGACTTTCATGTAAACATAATGTAAAGAAGAGTAATTTACAAAAGATTATGTTTATCAAGTCTTTTAACTTAATATAACACTTTTCTTGCTTTGATAATTTAAGCATGTACTTTCTAATCATATGTAACATAAGATATCAATGATAGTAAGCTTTTAATTCTTGCAACTACTCAAGGTATATAATCAATAAAATAACAAAGATAAATGAATATCTCAACATACATAAGTCATGTGATTGATTGATATACTCTAAGCATTTGTACTTCAGATTTAATTTTCTATAGTTAGAAACAATCATATAGTCCAACAATAACACCTGATCAATGTATTAATAAAGCTCAACAATTAACTTAGCATACATATATCATATAATTGCTTTGTGTACTATGAGCATTAAATGTTGAGAAAAGTTTTCAGCAATTAAAGCCAATCGTGTATTCTATTAATAACTATAGATCACTACTACTTTAATAGTTATACTATGCTTATATTTTAGCCTACCTAAGTTCCAAGAGTGGATAACGAAAACTATAGATACCTTTAGGTATTGAAACTTTAGATATATGAAGATATCGAATCTATGGATCTAAATGGGATAGACCGGTGGTCCATATAAGAACAAACAATAGATCCAAACAGGATCAAACTATAGCAGCTATAATTATCCCTATAGGCATGCCTATCTATCCACATTCTAGACACTAAGCAGGCAGTTAAATTTGTTTACTTTATCTGATATTACTTTGCTTTACTCTATTCAATCGAATACATATATGTACATATATAGCCATGTACCGAGTAATCACAATCATACACATGTTATTGTATAGTAATGAGTAAAGTATCATGTATTAATTGCTCATATGTCAATGCCATATAAATCATATAGTTTATACTTACCAAGTATAAGTATTCGATACTCAATGGCCTTATAAAGGCATAAGCACAATTATATTTATGAATAACTGTAAACTTTATGATATATACTTATTCATTTGTAAACAATCTGGGACTCATGGTCAAACTATAACTATATTCAGTTTAAAGGCATATATATACATACATACATGCATACATACATACATACATACATACATACATACATACTTACATACATACATACATACATACATACCAAAACATCACCAATTATCACTTTAAGAATAGATAGCTTAACATATAATCATAATCATAACATAACACCCATCATCATGTATATGACTCTCACTATCTTACTTCAACAATTCTTTAACATCTTATGAAAGCGTACCTTTATCCAATTTATGATATTCACCTTCTGTGCCTTTTTAAATGCCATTATAGTAGCAACATGCTTAACAAAGAGCATTCTTATTTATCATCAATACATGACTAAATACTTATCATATAATTATAATAATAATATCTATTTTCACGAATGTATATGCACATAGGTATACACATGTGACTTGAGCATAACATCATGTATTTACTCAAGTATAAACCATTTATTGATATGATAACATTTTCATATAATCAAGTTCATACTTATAAGTAAGGAAATTACACTTGGAACATTCATAAATAAATATTACCATATACTTGTAAAAATATACATATACTGCTCTTGTTTGCTTAAACACTAATATATTACTCATCGGATAGTGGACACATCATTCAATTGCATTAAACTTCACTTTAATTCATAATTAGTTCACAAAAATGTACCTTTGCAATTCTTCTTTGACTTACCTTCATATACCTTAATAGTTAGGCATAACAATACATAATCATATAAAGATAATAGACATTTATGATTAATATGTCATAATCAATAAGGTTATTCACACTCTCAGATAATCACTCATTGGTATCATCACATAATGTTCATACTATAATTATTTATACTCAAAGGATGACTTTCTAAAATTGATATGTATATAATTTATACTTTCACTTATTTTATATTTCAATTCCTTAATTCATTTTTATAGTCTATTAGATCATAAATAACCAATTATAAACTCTAATATGATCACATACATATATATCAATCATTGTACTTGATATAAAGCATGAGCAAGTAGGCAAATGTGTCTATTAATAAATAATAATCATTAAGCTCCTTCATTCTTTTGCTTTGGAACCATATTTTTATAACTTCATAATAGTTACGTAATATGATATTTTCATTTCTCCACTTGTTAAATAATAATACAACCAACTTTTATTGTTAATGGATTCCTATCATAGAGTTGTTTTATTTTTATACGGCAATAAGAGTGTGTAGCATTTAAGCAAAGAAATTCACTTTATTAAAGCACATACCATAAACATAGCTACTTATGATATGCTAGAAAACATATAATAGATTTCCTTAGGTTAAACTTCTATAAACATCCCAATTCAAAGATTATACATAATATATTCTCTATTTAACAAGGGATATAAATAAAGATTTTTAATAAAAGTATTTCTATTTTTTTTTTGTCCTTTCAACATAGGGTATCATTATAACTCAATTATGGGAACTTATACAGAAGTTGTGGAACAATAAGACATACGCAAGGAGTTACAACCCACTCGGTAGAGTGGAGCAAACCACACAGCTAAGTGATGCTCAATAGCTTTACAACCCAATTCTGCAGAAATTGCTTTAGCAAATAATCCAAACCTTCAATCCATAATTTAATTTTCTATCATTTCTCATGGATTTCATAATTATATTCCTTTAATATTAATTGTATACTCTTGTACATCCATTAAATGTTAACAATAGTTCCATTAACTAGAAAAAAACTCTATCCATTTGACTCTATCACACCCTTTTTTTTTGCACAAGTAAATCTAAGATTTAATAAGAATATTGTCAAACTTAAGAATTTCCATGAAGTTAATTATGTTTGTATTTATAATTATCTTTTTATTTGACAAGGATAAATAAGCATTAAACCCATTATAAGTTAAACCTCAAGAGAGTACTTGGATGAAAGATAAAACATGGTATAAAGAATGGTAGAGAGGAAGATTAACTTGACAAAACTATGATCATTAACTTAATAGAGTGAGGTTTCACTCGTGAGAGTGAGGTTGGCTGCCAAATAGAACCGATCCTTGCTCTCCTTTTATCAAACTCAAACACTCATCTTGCATGCAGCTTAATCACTCAAGAAACTTGATTTCAATAATCCAAGCATTAATAATCCATAAATCATCTTAATTATAAATCATATAATCTTCAAACACATGATAAACATCTATACAAGGAAAATTTTCTGGAAATCAGAATACCTTCTTTATAAACAAAAATAGAAGAAACACTTCCATACATAAAATCGGTTGTATACAAAATTTTAACTCAATCAAAGTTCATTTTTTATCTGATTTAATTAGATTGGTCCGATTCGACAATTACCTATGTCACTGAATAGTTACCTTTTTACAGCCAAAATATTCCACATATCATTTTAGGAATATCTATAATTTTTTATAATTTTTAGAACTCATTTACTATTTTTAAAGGTTCGGTCAAACTTAAGTGAACCTAGTTAACCTTAGAACCAAACTGTTTCCGTTTCTGTATTTTTGACTTTTGGATGCTTATTTGATCTCGATTTCACTTTAAATTTCAACCCCAAACTAACCATGCTTCATATTTTTTGATGATCAAATAAAATATTTTTCAACTCCGGATGTACTTTTTACCCTAGAATCACTATTTACTATTAAAAATACTATTCATAACTGATCTGGTATTGAGGTCATTACAGTCACCCCAAAATTGATGAGTCCATTATTTTGACTATTTTTTGTCAGTTAATTGTTGATATGGCATAAGCACAGCACATCAATAAGGGTTAAATTGCCCCAATTTGCAAATTTTGTGACGTAAATTACACTTTTTGAACTACTTTAGGGACTTTTTTTGCACCTTCAGCCTTACCACTTGTCATAAGCTGGCTCACCAAGGATCAATTTCGATGCAACATCAACAGTCAAGAAAAAATAATTAAAATAACCGATCCATAAAATTTTAGATGACATTACCCTAATTTGTAAATTTTAGGGGGACCATTGCACTAAAATAAACATTAACGGATTAATTGCTCTTTTTGTCAAACTTTAAGAGGTGAATTACACATTTGGCCTTTTTTTAATTTTTTTGACACTTTCCCTTCTTCAATTTTCCTCCTCTCTTTCCCTTTCTTGTCTCCTTATTTCTTCCTTTTTCATTTAATCCTTTCCTCATTTATGCTAATTCTTCCTCTTCTTTTCTTGTTGTGTCATTGCATGTGTGGGAATGATGGATGATGGCTTCTATTTATTGATGTCCTCAAGGGTAGTTTATGAATTTTTTAATTTTTTAAGTTTATTTTGTTAATTAAAATTTACTTAATGATAAGTTTATAGGTAATTTTGTAAAATTTGATTTTTCTTATGTCCATTTTATTAAATTTTTAATTAATTAATTAATTAATTTTTATTACTTAATGGCTAAGTGTATGGTTTTCATTTAATTTTTATTATTTTTCAACTTTGTGACCAAGTAAAGGGCTTTTTTATCCATTATGATTAATTGTAAGCCCTTTTATGCATATGTCATAGTTGTCTAATTTTGATTAATTTTATTCTTTTTCATTCTTTCATATTTACTAACTTATTAATTAATAAATAAATACTAATCTAGATAGATTAAGGAAATCTATCTTTATTTTAATTTTTTATTTTATTTTTGAAGTTTGAGTGGGAAAGGGAAATTTATTTATTAAATGTGTAGAAATAAATAAAATTATTTTAAGTTGGAAAGGGGTAAAATATCCTCATTTTACTAGTGCCATTATATGACTCGAATAGCATTGGGCGCATACAACTATTCCTTTTTGTGTGCTTTTATAGGAATTAAGGGTATGCAAAAGAACTTACACAATATAGTAAAAAAAGGATGGCATGGCCATTGTCGATTTTAAAAAGAAAAGGGGTGCAACACTTGTTAAATGGACTACACGTCTTAGCAACTGGGTTTAATGTTATGACTGTTGTCGGGTAAGAAGGTGCAACTGTTATCAGCTTAAAGGGTGCATTTATTGTCAGTTAAGGGGGTGAGACTGTTATCGATTTAAAGGTACAACTGATGTTGACTTAAAGTAAGATTCTTATCGGCTAAAGGGATGTAACTGTTTTCAGTTTAGGGTGTGACTGTTTTTGGCTAAGGGAATAAGTTGTTATCAACTTAGGAATGTGAGTGTTATTGGGTTAAAGGATGTGAATGTTGTTAGCTTAAAAGGTTCAATTGTTATCGACATAAAGGATTCAGCTATTATTGGTTAAGGGATGTAATTGTTATCGGCTTATGGATATGATTATTGTTTGCTTAGGGGTGCGATTGTTGTCAATTTAAAGTGTCAATCGGGAAAAGTTAAGATTGATTAAAATTTAAGAGTCAACTGGGAAAACTCAAGGCTGAGTTTAAGCTTAGGTGTCGACTAGAAAAGTCAAAACTGAGTTTAAGCTTATAGGTTAACTAGGAAAAATCAAAGCTAACATTAAGTTTGGGAGTGAACTAGAGAAAGTCAAAGTTAACATTAAATTTTTGGCACAATTAGGGAGAGCCATAACTGAGTTTAAACCTAGAAGCCAACTTGAAGAGTCAAATCTCACTTTAAGTTTAGGATTTAACTAAGAAGAGTCAAAACTAACCTAAAATTTTAGGCTCAGCTGGGAAGAGTCAAAACTGAGTTTAAACTTAGGAGCCAGCTATCTTTGAGCTTAAGAGTCAACTTGGAAAATCAAAGGTGACTTTAAATTTAGGGGTTAACTAGGAAAAGTCAAAGCTAAATTTAAAATTAAGAACCAACTACAAAGAGTTAAAGTTTTGTTTAACCTTAAAAGTTAACTAAAAAGTCAAAGGTGACTTTAAACTTAGGGGTTAACTGGGCAAAGTTAAAGCTAACTTTAAACTTAAAAGCCCATTGGGAATAGTCAAAGCTAACTTTAAACTTAATTGCCAACTATGAAGAGTCAAAACTAACTTTAAGTTTTAGGGTGCAGTTCTTAGGAACTCTAAACTTAGTTGCCGACTGTGAAAAGTTAAAACTAACTTTTAGGGTTGAACTTCTCAAGAACTTTTGGTGCACTTCTTAGCAACTTAGGAAGTGCACTTCTTAGTGACTTTGAATGTGCAATTTTAATTAATTAAGGTGTATTTTTTAATGACTTTATGTGGTACGTAAGTTGGTATCTTAGGGAGTGCACCAGTTGGCATCTTAAAGGAAATATTACATTAATTGACATCTTAGGGTGCAAAAATTGTCATCTTTATTGAAATATGATTCAAAGTTTGAATTGTTCTTTCTTTATTTTGTTAATCTATTTGATTTACTTCCTTGATTTTAGCTAGTTTTCTTTACTATTGCAAATAAATATCTCAACATTGGGATGATTTATTTCCAGATTTTCTGCTTAGTTTGTTATTTGTTTAGCTTATATATAAAGGCACTTCTTGTTGTTCTTTATAATTAAGCATAAGAAGAAATAAAGCAAAACATAATATTTCTTTCTTTTTTGGCTCTGCTTTGCTCTGCTTTTTGGTTTTTTTGGTTACTATTTCCAACAATTCTGGTATCAGAGCCTGGCTCAAGTCCATTGGGCATTCTTTGGGCTAGTTTGGGTTTTTGGGAAATTAAGTGAAAAGTGAGGCTTGGGTTAATTGGGTATTGAGTGAAATTTTTTTCTTTTGGGCACTAAAGGGAAACACGAGAGGAGTGTAAGAGTTAGGGTAGAAATGGCAACAAATGCTATTTCATCATCTACACAACCACTCATACCAATTCTCACAGGTGAAAAATATGAGCTTTGCAGTATTAAAATGAAAACTCTTTTCATGTCTCGAGACCTATTAGATCTAGTGGAATTTGGCTTTTTAGATTTAAAAGATCCAAATGATGAGGAAGCAGAAAGATTGAAAGAAGCCAAAAGGAAAGATGCTAGAGCATTATTCTTCATTCAACAATCTATCCATGAAACAATTTTTTCAAGAATTGTAGCAGCAATAACATCATCGCAGGCATGGAAAATCTTAAAAAAGGAATTTCAAGGCTCCTCAAAGGTAATTACGGTAAAATTGCAAACTTACCGTCGTGAATTTGAGACTCTATCTATGAAAAGCAATGAATCTGTTCAAACGTATTTTTCTAGAGTTTCTTCTCTTGTTAATCAAATGAAACCATATGGTGAAGATATATCAGAAGAAATCGTTGTTGCAAAAGTTTTACGGAGTCTTACTCCTAAGTTTGAGCATGTCATTGCTGCTATTGAGGAAGCCCATAATTTATTAGATTATTCTTTTGATGAACTAATGAGTTCTTTTTAAGCTTGTGAAGAAAGATTGCTCAGGTCACATCAAAAGAATGAAGAAAAAGCCTTTCAGGTGAAGGGGAAGTCTAGTCAGGAGGGGATCCTTGAAAGTTCAGCTAAACATGGTAATGATCAAGGAAGCTTTCCTGGAAGAGGCAGTGGAAGAGATTGAGGCAGAGGCAAATTTAACAATGAGAGGCAAAATAAGGCCATTCAATGTTACTACTGTAAAAAGCCAGGTCATATAGAGGCTTACTGTTGGAAAAAGCAAGGGGATGAAAGTAATCAAATAAGCTTTGTAGAAAAATCAGATAAAGAAAGTAAGTTGTTCATGGCCCTTTTTTGTGAGAAAGAGCAATCTAACAATGTTTGGTTTTTTGATAGTGGCTGTTCCAATCATATGTGTGGAGCAAGATCTATTTTTAAGGAGCTTGATGAGTCCGATGAGACAAATGTGATGCTAGGAGATAACAAGAGAATTTAAGTTGAAGGCAAAGGTACCATCAGCATTAAAACCAATCAAGCTAATGCTAAGATTTTACAATATGTGATGCTTGTTCCTGGTTTGTCTCATAATCTTCTTGGCATTGGGCAATTGATGATTAATGGATACTCAATTTTATTTGATGATGGTTGTTGCACTATTAAAGATAAAAAATCTGGGCAAATAATTGCAAGGGTTCCTATGGCTAAAAATAAAATGTTTCCTTTGGAGGTTTCAATGATTGAGAACTATGTTATGATTGCTAATGGTGATAATGAGACTAAATTATGGCATTTGAGGAATGGGCACTTGAATATTAATGGATTAAAGTTGCTGAATAAAAAACAAATGGTTTTAGGCTTACCAAAACTTAAAAGTCTTAGCTTTTATAAAAGTTGTGTTTATGAAAAACAAAGAAAAAAAAAATCTTTTCCTGTAGGATAGGTTTGGAGAGCCTCTAAATGTCTTGAGTTGGTACATGCGGATTTGTGTGGGCCTATGAATGTTGAATCTCTTGGTGGTAGTCAATTTTTTTGTTGTTTACTAATGATTACAATAGTCATAACTGGGTTTATTTTTTGGAAAAGAAATCTGAAGCTTTTGACAGTTTTAAGAAGTTCAAAGCACTTGTGGAAAGAAAAAGTGTACTTTTAATTAAGGCACTACGAACAGATAGAGGAGGTGAATTTGTCTCAACTGACTTTAATGATTTTTGTGAGGAAAGTGGAATTTGCAGGGAACTTACAGCACCATACACCCCATAGCACAACAGTATAGTTGAAAAGAAAGAATTGAACTGTAGTAGAGATGGCTAGAAGCATAATGCAAGCAAAAAATCTTCCTACTTATTTTAGGGCAGAAGCTATTGCAATAGTAGTTTATCTTCTCAATGTATCTCCTACAAAAGCTGTTCACAATCAAACTCCATTTGAGGTATGGATAGGTAGAAAACTAACGGTAAGCCACTTAAAAGTTTTTGGTTGTATAGCTTATGCCTTGGTTAAAACTTATTCTAGTAAATTTGATGAAAAATCTAAGAAACACTTCTTTATTGTGTATTTTTCTCAATCCAAAGCATATAAGCTATATAATCCTATCAATGCCAAGATTACCATCAGTAGGGATGTGGTTTTTAATGAAAAAGCAAGCTAGACTTGGAATGAAGAAAATGGGCAGTAAGTGGTGGAAGATAATGCAGCACCATCATTGGATCTAATACCTGCAATCTCTACCTCAAGCAGCAGCCCATCTGCTCCTACAATTAATAAATCATCATCTTTAAGTTCATCAAGTGAAATCCCTCCAAGAGAATTTAGATCCCTGTAGGAAATTTATGCCTCATGTATATTTGCTTTGCTTGTTTTAGATCCTATTAACTTTGAAGAAGCTGCAAAAGAGAATGAATGGCATAAAGCTATGGAAGAAGAGCTGTTGGCTATTAAAAAAATCAAACCTGGGATTTGGTAGACTTGCCAAAAGGAAAGAATGTTATTGGGCTCAAATGGGTGTTTAGAACCAAATATCATGTAGATGGGAGTATTAAAAAACATAAGGCAAGGTTGGTTGTAAAGGGCTATTCTCAGCAGCAAGGTGTCGATTTCCATGAAACCTTTTCTCCTGTTGCGCGTTTTGAAATGGTTAGAACTTTTCTAGCCTTAGCTGCTCAATTAAATTGGCCAGTGTATCAATTTGATATTAAATCTGCATTTTTGAAAGGTGATTTGGAAAAGGAAGTTTATGTCTTGCAGCCTGAAGGTTTTGTTGTTAATGGCAATGAAAATAAAGTTTACAAGTTAAAAAATGTGTTTTATGGCTTAAAACAAGCACCACGAGCATGGTACTTCAAAATTGATTCTTATTTTCAGGAGAACAATTTTAAAAGAAGCGAAAATAAGCCTACGCTTTATTTGATGAAGGATGATAAAGATGAATTTCTAGTGGTATGTCTTTACATTGTTGACATAATTTATATAAAGAATTTTGAAATGACAGATTTGGGTTTATTGCATTATTTTCTTGGTCTTGAAGTAAAGCAGAACATTGATGGGATATTTATTTCACAAAGAAAATATGCAATGGATCTTTTAAGGAATTTCAATATGGTGAATTGCAAAGTAGAAGCTACACCCTTAAATGTGAATGAAAAATTGAGTTGGGATAATGGAACTGAATTTGCAAATGCAACATATTTTATGAGTCTTGTAGGAGGCTTAAATTATTTGTCCCATACTAGACCAGATATTACTTTCTCTGTTGGAGTTGTGTCCAGATTTATGCATAACCCAAGCAAATTTCATCTAGGAGCAGCAAAGAGAATTTTAAGATATGTAGCAAGAACAACAAAGCTAGGAATTTGGTACACTAAAGTGTCAGATTTCAAACTAACAGGTTTTATTGATAGTGATCATGCAGGTACAATTAATGATAGGAAAAGCACATCTGGTTTCCTATTCAATCTTGGATTAGGAGCTATTTCTTGGAGTTCAAAGAAGTAGGAGGTGGTAGCTTTATCCACATCAGAAGTCGAATATATTACAGCAATAGTATTAGCTTCTCAAGTAATTTGGTTAAGGAGACTTCTTGCTGATTTTAATCATAAGTAAGCAGGAGCAACAGAGATTTTTTGTGATAGTACATCTACTATTGCAATGACAAAGAATCAAGTGTACCACAACAGAACAAAACATATTGACATCCGTTATCATTTCATTCAAAGCCTGGTTATAAATGGAGAAATTGCATTGAAGCCTTGCAATACAAAAAGAATAAGTTGTTGATATATTAACAAAGGCATTTCCACTGGAAAAACATGAGAATTTCAGAAAACGTATGGGAGTTGTTAACTTTGAATCAAGGGGGAGTGTTGAAATATGATTCAAAGTTTGAATTGGTCTATCTTTAGTTTGTTAATCTATTTGATTTACTTCCTTGATTTTAGTTAGTTTTCTTTACTGTTGCAAATAAATATCTCAACAGTGGGATGATTTGTTTCCAGATTTTCTGCTCAGTTTGTTATTTGTTTAGCCTATATATAGAGGCACTTCTCGTTGTTCTCTATAATCAAGCATAAGAAGAAATAAAGCAAAACACAGTATTTCTTTCTTTTTCGGCTCTGCTTTGCTTTGTTTATTGGTTTCTTTGGTTACTATTTCCAACAATCTTATGGGTGTGCTGGTTGGCATCTTAAAAGGAAATGTTACATCAATTGACATCTTAGAGTGCACTAGTTGTCATCTTAAAGGTGCATCGGTTGCCATCTTAAAAGAATAGGTTGTGTTGTTGACATTTTAGTGTGTGACAATTATTGTCTTAAAGGTGCAATGATTGGCATATTAAAAGAAAAAGTTGTGTCATTTGATGGCTTAAAGTGCAATGATTGTTGTCTTAAAGGTGTATTGGCTGGCATCTTAAAAGGAAATGTTGCATCAGTTAACCTCTTAAGGTACGACTGTTGTATCTTAAAGGTGCACCAAGTGGCATCTTAAAAGAAAATGTTGCATTGGTTGATGTCTTAGGGTGCAATGGTTATCATCTTAAAGGTGTGTTAGTTAGCATTTTTAAAGGAAAGGTTGCATCGGTTGATATCTTAAGGTGTGATAGTTATTGTCTTAAAGGTGTGCCAATTGGCATTTTAAAAGGAAAGGTTATTTCATTCACATCTTAGAGTGCAATGGTTGTCATCTTAAGGGTGTGCTGGTTGGCTTCCCCAATTTCTTTAAGACATTTCCTAAAGAAACAACAATAGAAAAGTAGTTTTGAAAATAAATACACACACACACACACACATACACACACACACACACACACACACACACACACATATATATAGCGTGTGTGTGTGTTAAAGTCATCACTTTATTTGCTTCTGAACTATTGAAACATAGGGCCTTTTTTGCCCTATATTTGATTTCAAATTAAGATTCATTAAAAAGTTGGTTAGATTGACAATGGAAAGTCAAAAGATTCTTTATTGCCATTCTTTTTCATGTGAAGAGTGGTAATCATAGAATTTGAAGGTGACATCATCTGCTGATTTCAATAGATTTTTCATATAGAAACCTATCAATCTAGTAAACTCTTAATTTAGAAATGAATCGTGACTCACCACTTTCCATAAAGTTAGAATTTTGATAAAAGAATGGTGTAAATTGAATATATATTCAAAGTTGTTTTATTCTTGAAAGAATAATGTGCATGATTCTTGATTGATATTCTTTGAGAAAGAAAATGAATGCCTTTAGTGAAATGCATTAGATTGTAACAACTTTTTGAGCAATGGACATTTTTGGTATGCTTCTTTTGCTTTATTCTATCCTATTTTCATAATGTTCTAGTCATAATTAATTGCATGACATGAAAGTGATCTAAATGGATTTTGACTGATGCATAAAAATTTCTTATTTGTATGCACAATTGAAAAAAAATGAAGAAATCATTGAAAGAGGGAATTAATGGATATTCCTTAACTTGATCAAGTCGTTTCTTGCTTAAACCACCTTTGCTAACTTTTGAAAGGTGAAAGACAAATTGACAGCTATCCTCAGAGGCTTGTCCTTGGGGAGTTTAATCCCTATCTCCTTTTTTTCTAAGAAAATTTATTCAATTTAGGTGCCATGTTTTGCAATGAAGAGAACTCTTCTACCTTACTCAAGTTGACCTTTTTCCTTTTTGTGACCACAATATATTTGATTTTTCATTTGTTTGTATTATTGGTGACTAACATTCTTTGCATTTGCCCCTATGTATGGCTTCAATTATTGGCATTTGGTATATTACTTACTTATCCTTTGCATACCTTTTATTATGTCCAAATTTGCCCTATGTTTGACTTTTATGAGATAAACATGATTGATTGTAATAAACCTATGGTCTTTGTTGATGGCTTTTGTAATTTAGTAAAATAGCCTTTTACCATCTTTTAGATTCAAAGCAATTTCCTTTGCATTTGCTTCATGAAATTGCTTGGATTTTTTAAGTGTCTTCTCTTTTTTATTATTTTTAACCCTTTTTTCCTAAGTGATCACAAGATATTCGACTCATGCAGAATTTTGTGTGGCTCTTACATTGAATTGCCTAGGGCCATTTGTTGGTGACTCTACCTTTGCCAAGTTTGTCTCGTTTAGATGACCACTAAAAGAAATAAGCAATTCAACATAATTTTCTATTGTGGGCTTCCAAAGTTCAATGATGTAATTCTGACTATATGCTCTAGTGTGCCATTTATTTGATTCCTTAATTTTCTTTAGTCCTACAATTCTTTAGTAATCTACACTTCTTTTGGTTTGTAAATTTCCCAAGTGATACTAGATCATTCTTTTGCAGTAAGCTTTTTCAAGAAAACTTATTTTCCTTAGGAACAAAAAAGTAATTTTTCTTCAAATGGAAAGGTTCAATACTCCTTGAATTTACTATTAGCCACCATTGCTAAAGAGATTTGATGGATTCTTGGCCATTTACACAAATCTATAGGAAGCTTTTACCCATTTCTAACTGTGATTGACAGGAATGTGAGTGATTTTAATATATTGTTTATTTCTTTCGAGTTTTGATACTAGCCATTTTTGTATTGAAAGTTGAGACTTCCCTAAATAGAGCATTCCTTTGTTAGATTTAACATTGAAGGTCCTTAATAAAGGCTGACAATAAAGATAATTTAACTAATATTTACCTCAAAATGTAGAATTATCATTTTCACTTTTTCTCTTTTAGCTACTAAACTATGTAGAACTTGCTCTAGGCATGAAAGCAAATATCATATTTCATTCTTTTTTATCCCTTTTGGAGCTTTTCCTTCATCTTTTATATTGAATTAAGGTTAATACTTAGGTGATCATAGCTCATTGTACGCCTAATTTCCTCCAGATTTAATCCTATTTTGTAAATTACTTTAGCAAATCTTTATCTTTTTATAGTTTTGAGTTGAATTATATTCTAAAGGAAAAAAGCTCTAAGGACTACTTGTAGGATGCATTGCTTGCTTATATTAATCCCTTAAATACTTCTATTTTGCTAAAATATTTATATCTTCAAAAATTTGAGTAAAAGGATTCCATAGACTATCGCAAAATACCCTATTTATTTCCACCTTTAGACATGTTTTATGTAATAAAGCCCCTAGGATGTCTTATAAAGCATTTCATCATTTGATTTAATTTTGAAGTTTGACTTCTTATATACTATATTGCCTTTAAGAGAAGCAAATTCAAAAAAGTGATAAGTTTGGACAACTCAGATTGTCGGAATGGTTCTTATTTACCATATTTCCTAAATCCTAATGTGACCTTCTGCTTTCCTAAATGAATTATTAAGTTACAGCCCTCTTGGTAAACTTCACTTAATGTGCCAAATATGATGATTTGCTTTATTGATTAAATTACAAGTATACGTGCCATAAGCCCACTTTAACCCTCATGACTTTGCTTTCTGTGTGAACAAATCTCTATGATGGAAATGCTTCAAACTCTTTTTCTTTCACCCTTTTTCATTTTTGGTTCATACATGATGTAAACCCCTTTTGCCATCATTTCCAAGCCATTAAATTGAATGCAAGCTCACTTCTACCTTGCTAAGCCATGATATGATCTAGTTTATCTTTTTTTGAAGTAACTCATGGTGCAAAAATGAATAATTTTCTATATAATGTTCTAAGAACTATGTCTATCAATACATATAAGAAAAGGGTTGAATGCTAGGTGCAATATATCTAGCTTTAGGGTTTTTCTTTTTATTTGATTTAGAGGGAAGAACATGTCCAAACATACTAATAGTATCTTTTAGAAAAATAATTACAAACAATATGTATGATCACTTTTATAGAAGTCAATTGATAACTCCAAATTATACCTATATTTATATTTGTTTTAAGTATATTTTTGGTTTAATTAGTGTTTATTTTTTTAGTTTTATGTTTAAATTGTTTGTGAATTGGAATTATAGAGTTTGGAATTAATTTATGTTATTTTTCAGATTTTAAAGATTAATCAGACTGAGATGAAGGGTGACTTAACCGGGTCATTGGTAGATTGCAAATTCAATCCAAAAGCATTGGACCCGACTGAGTTACTAATCCTCTTGCCCGGGCCACTTGGAATTTTCAAAATAGAGGCATTAGACCCAACTGAGATGGAAAGTGAATCAACTCAATTAATTTGGAATTTTTCATAATTTTGAAAGTATTTTAGTGGTAGATGGAGACTTGGGTGGCAGCTGGACTATGATATTTTAGGTCTTTTTAGTTAGTTTTCATGAGTGATTGATTAGTTAGTCTATTTTGCTATAAGTTTAACTTAGGTTTTTCATTCAAGCAATAGTTAGATCATTAGATATCTATACTTAAGGCTAAACTTCAAGCTTTCTTCTTCTGGTTCAAGAACTTAAGATTGAAGACATTAGAGTTAATTTATGAGTATAGTATATGGTTTTGTATTTGTTTATTTAATTTTAAATATGAATAGTGAGTAGTTTTTTTGTTTTGTTAAGGGATTTTTGAACCCTCATTTTTTTGCTATTATGACTCTCAATTGAGTTTAATTCAATACAACTTCTATTATTTCTTTATTCCTATGTTTTTTTAATATTTTTTGTTATATTTAAATTCATGTTTGATTTATTGAATAGATGATTGGAATTGAATCTGAGTTTGATCATTAATATACATGCATTTTTATACTATTATTATGTTTAGTAATTTCTTATGTTTTGAAAATTGAGATTGAAGATTACGATCATAAATTTTATTAGGTCAAAGAAATTTCAATTTTGAATAAATTAAAGTTATATGTTTTGAAAGATGATTTAATTGAAATCTAGGAACTTTAAATTGGGATTGATGTTAGTTTCTAGATTGTTTCTAATTGAAGAGTTTAATTATCTAGAATGGCATCCTGAGGAAGGGTCTTGAATTTAGTTTGGCTTTTCCTTAACAAATTTGTGTTAACTTTTAATAAAGTCGATTTTAGTAGGAAGAGAGGAGGATAGTTCCCTTAGCCAAAGGTTTTAGTAATTGATTTTTATCATTAAATCTATTAAATTCTATTTTAATTAATTTTAGACTTTACTTTATATTTTCAATTTATTTAGCTATTTAATTAATCTAGTTTAATCTAAAACACAATCAAACTTGGAAATTCTTTAGCATAATTTCTACTTTCAAAAATCTAACTTTCTCAATCCTTTGGATAAGATATTTAAGGGTCTTAAATCTATTTTTTTATATTACTAGCCAATCTAGTACACTTACTAAACATTAGTCATCAATCTTAATCATTCTTCTTTTGTAAAAATTCACATCAGCATAATCACAACCCTAATAAATCATGGCTTAGAGAATTAATCCTGATATGTAATAGGCAACTAGAATTTCATGAAAAATTCTCACTAATCTACACAAAGCATAGTAATCTCAACAAAGTCTTTAACTATAAAATGCAAAAGTGTATGAGCATGCAATTAAGTTTCAACTAAGATTATGTCAATACATAAGGAAACAAACGCATAACCTACCAAGATAAATAGAATTCATGTAAAGTGCCTAGAACAAGAGAGCTAGGAAACTTCATATTGTTTTCCTTTTCTTTTTTAATTTAGAACTTTAATTAGCTTGCCTAATCCGTAATGCTATAATATGATGGCCTACTTTTAATTTATACAATTGGTCTTGTGATCAAGGTGGCTACTAGCTCTATTCATGATCATATTTTTTTATTAGTGGCAAATTTCAAGTTGTGACAACCCACTATAAGGGTAAAACTCTACTAACATTATTCTTTTCCATCAATAAAAGTTTAATTTTGCAACTTTACTTAAGAGGAACAAGTGTTGTATCATTTAAACTAATTGATGTTGGCAAATTGTAATCAATGGCCAATGCAATAAATTTTCATTTAAGTTCATTTTTAGCATTAAAATTAGGATCTTGGGAATCCCATACTCTTTAGGCATTATTTTTTAAAAAAGGCCATACATATCAATGCAATTTATAGTATAGTTTTAAAATGTATTAATAACTATTTTAAGTAGGCAAATTGGTTCATTAATTAGAACTCATGAATTCCATGCTCGAGCAAAGTTGTCATAATTTAATATCTCTCATATAAAAAGGCAAGAAAGATTCATTTAAACTAGCTTTCTTATACAAATCATTCTAATTCAAAAGACTATAGCCAAATAGACTATTCAAGGAAAGAAATAGAAATTTAGAAGATAATAACTTTTAAAGCAAACATTGTTGAACGAATAGGACTTAAATGTTTTTATCCATTTTCAAATCAATATCCTGATTCATTTTTGTCATAACTTAAAATTACCATTATGGTGAAGGAAACAAGTGTAAAAGTGACATGACAATATGGTGCAGGAATAGGTCAATTTTGGAAAGTGGAGAAGTAACATGACAAATATGCATTGCATTCAACTACATAATTCCTAAAACATGATATGCAGGCCATCACCATTACTGCTCTTGAAAATTGGGTGGGATTTATGAGAAAATGCACCATAAATTATTTCCTAAAAACCATAAATTAGACCATATTAGGGCTTTAACAATTGGAAACACTGGCTTGAAAAATTCAGCTTCTACCTTAAAACTATTAAAACTTTAATTGCTCTTATTATGCTTGTAGTTATGCTTATAGCTCTTATTCAACTAGCCTACCTCAATAAGAGTTAGCATTCATCTTCTAAGAATAAGCAATTTCAAGGTATATAGATATGACCAATGAGGGTGCTAGGCCTACAAAAAAATATTAGGTATGTTAGATGGTAGTTTGTCTATAGATGGTATTAAACTAAGAATGGAAGCAAGTCACTGGAATATCACAGTCACTCACTTTCAAACTCATATGCTTAGATAACTAGTATCATTTCTTAATGTGTGGAAAAAGGTAGACTGGTGATGTAGGCATTGTTTTTAAAAAAGAATTTTTTTATTGCTAGAAAAACAAGGCAGGAGCAAACAAGTTTCATGCACTAGTTAACTATTATGACAATTCTTCTCCAGCTATACCGCTTGATATTTTTGCCAAACATATTGAACTCCTTACTAGTCATCTACAAAAAGTTGTTGGTTTATTATCTTTAAGTGATCAGTCTTGCAAGAATGGATTGAACTAGAAGGACTTTTACTTGTCATTTAGTCTTTAAGAATTTATTTTTTAATGATTTCAATTTATTTTTATGCAATTAATTTGAAGTGAATCACAAAAGTATAGATTAAATACCCATGCATGATGCAATAATGATAAAATGTCCATAGATTCAAATGTAAGTGCATTCAAAATTTTTTCATTTTTATCCTTCTAAGAAAATTTTTCATTAATTGAAAATTTAATCATGAAAGAAAACACATGATGAGTTTTTTTAAAAATTACTTAGGTCTAATGTGAAGAATTTTTTTAAATATAACAGAAACATTTATGAATTAAATGCATGTATGATGCAAAATGCATTGTGTATTTAATCTTTTTTTTAAAAGAACAAAATGTATGCATAGTTTAGCGATAATTTTTTTTAAAGAAAATACTACAAAAAAATAATCAATTATCAATGGAAATTGTTGATTTTTCGTTGCTAATATGACAGTTGCTATTTTTTAGCAACAGAATTACAATTATCGTTGGTAAATTCAGCTACTATTGTAAAAAAATTCATAATAGATTTTTCATCGCTATTCCATCACTAAATTATTATTAATTTTTTACATAAATTAATAGCATAAACTAGCTATTAATTTTCAATGTCAACATTAATATATAGCTTATTAATACAAATGCAATTGGTGAATCAAAAGTATTCTACATTTTGAATAGCTTAAGTATTAATGCTCATGAATCTGGACATTTAAATGTATATGCAAGTACCCACAACAACAAATAACATCTCTATTAGCTATATGAGTTTCATGAGTGTGTTTAAGATATGTTTACAAGACCTCGATGAAGCCCTTGTCAAACTTAAGTGAAAAGTCTTGGCTACCTGCTTATTTAAGAAACATAAGAATTGGCTGATGCATAGGAAATATCCATAGGACACATTACAAAAGGGCACTAAGCAGATTTTATTGTCATATAGAATACTTGCCTTGCTAGTCAAGCAGGAAACAAGTCTATCAACATCTTTCACAAGTTCATTAGCAATGAAATTCTATTTTGGTTGCTAAATTAGCAAAGGAATTCTTTTCGATTACTAAATTAGCAAAGAAAAATTTTTGCAATTTCATTGCTGAATTCCATCGTAAAATTTTGGCATTATTAATTTCCTCCATTTTTAGCAATAAAAGATATTTCCGTTGCTAGAGTAAAAACATCCCCACCTAAATTAGCAATGGAAACAAATTTCATTTCTAATTTTCTATTGCTATTTTATAATTTTGTTGTAGTGAAAATGAAAAAGGAAGATATATAGATTAAATTCATGTATTGTTAACTTTAAAGAAAGAAAAAAAAATGATTGTGAATTTTATGGGTTTTTTTAATTTGGTATTAATTTTGTAAGTATTTGGAATTTTGAAGTAACAGTAAAAAAATGAAAAAATGGGGTGTTAAAAAATGGTAAAGGGGTTTACCATTTTCTGTCAGCGTTAGTCCCACCTAAAATAAGCATGTGTCGCATAAAAAATAAAACTTAGGTTGCCATTTTCTATGATGCAAGGTTTGTATAATGGGCTCCATCTCTGTGGAAAATGGCACACTATTGTGCCACTTTTTGGATTCAAAAGGTCAAATCTATTAGTGTAATAGTTTGTCTAGAGATATGTGTGTTGCTTAAATTACTTTAGCTTCTTGTGTTGGTTTTTTCTTTTTTACGACCTCATAACCACAAATCATAATTCTCCAATGTATTTGTTCATTGTTCTTTTTTATTTTTTTATTATTCTTCTTATCAAGATTATAATTTCTACTAAATTTTTTAGTTAATCATCTTTTTTTTTTGTTTCTTGAGAAGAATATGAAGAAATTGAGAAGTAATAGAGAAAGCAAGCAAAAAAAAATATGTATATCAAAATTTGTAACTTGAAGATAAAGAAAAGAACAACAATTGTTGAGAAAATGGGAATTCTTTTCCTTCTAATATGTGTTTGTTACCAAATATATGCTTGTTTGATAATGATGAGGTCGCGATTAATAGCTAATGAAATGGTATTCATTGATTTTGTTGAGCCAACACAGAAAATTTATATGATTTTTATGGCGTATAAAAAGTGCTCTTTTTTAATTTTAGATTTGATTCAAGATTAAAAACTTCATAAACTGAAGAAGAAATGGAGCAATGGGATGTTCTACATCAAAGATGGTTTAGATCTGAGTTTTATGGCATATAAAAAGTGTTTTTTTTTTGGATTTGATTTAAGCTTGAAAACTTCATAAGCTGAAGAAGAAAGGGAGCAATGGGATGTTCTACATCAAAACTAGATAATGAAGAAGCAGTTCAGCTTTGTAAGGATAGAAAACATTTCATTAAGCAAGCTTTACGGTAAAGAACAAAGTTTGCTTTTGATCACTTAGCTTATGTCCAGTCTTTGAAAAGAGTTTTGGCCACTCTTCTTAAGTATTAATAGAGATCATATTAAAAAACTATTGCACCAGTAGATTTGACCTTTTGAATCCAAAAAATGGCACAACAGCGTGCCATTTTCCACACAGATGGGCCCCACTATATGATCTGCATCAACAGAAAATGACAGCCTCAAGTGCAATTTTTTATACAGCACACGCATATTTCGGTGGAATCCATGCTGATAGAAAACGACAAACCCCCTCGTCATTTTTAAACACCCAATTTTTAAATTTTTTTTACTATTACCCCAAAATTTCAAATACTTATAAAACAAACACCAAATTAGAAAAAAAAAACCCAAATTTTATGATGATTTTTGCTTAAAAATGTGTGATAGTGACTCTTTTATATGAGATAATACATGATGATATTTTCTTGATGTAAATGGAGAAAAATTGTATATGACTTGAATGTATGCATACCTAATTTCAAACATAGATAGGCCCCACTATATGACCCGCATCATCAGAAAATGGCAGCCTCAAATGCCATTTTTTATACAACACATGCATATTTCAGGTGGGATCCACGCTGATAGAAAATAGCAAACCCCTTTGTCATCTTTTAACACCTCATTTTTTTAAAGTTTTTTACTATTACCCCAAAATTTCAAATACTTATAAAACTAACACCAAATAAGAAAAACCCAAATTTTATGATGATTTTTGCTTAAAAATGTGTGGCAATGACTCTTTTGTGTGAGATAATACATGATGATATTTTCTTGATGTAAATGGAGAAAAATTGTATATGACTTGAATGCATGCATGCCTAATTTCAAAGAAAATATATTTGAGCATAATGATTTTTATGGAATTATATGCATACTTGCATAATGCAATGCAAGTTTTTTCTTTTTGAAAGAAAAATGCAAGAAAAAGATGTATGTATTAAGTGTAGTAAAATAATGATTTTTTTTAGAAAAATGAAAAAGATAGGTAAATTGATCAATTACATGTATGCATAACACAAAAATGAGTTTTAAAGCTTTGTGAAGAAAAAAAAAGAAATTGAATGTGATGCAATAGTGATTTTTTGAAAAATCGATGCACAAATTAAATGCATGTAAACACATCACAATAGTGTTTTTTATTAAATCAAATGCATATGCATAATGTAATAGTGATTTCCATTTGAATTAAATGCACATGTGCATAGTGTAATAAAAGATGTGGGAGATAAATGTTTCATACAAATGAAAAGTGTACATAATACGAGGCTTAAATGAAAGTGTGTAAATGACTTAAAAATTATGTATAAAATCTCTACACAAAATATTATATTTCCTATGATGTGTGGCGAAATGAAATAGAAAATAAAGACTTTTTTTTCGACATTTATGCAATAAAAATTGTAATTGTTTCTTTTTTTTAAATATTTTTGTTTTAACAAATGAAGAAAATTTACAATTCTCTTTTTTGTTTTTTGAAAAGAAATATTTTTAATCATTAAAAAGTGAAAAAATTTATATTTTTTATAAAAAAATATTGATATCTCAAAAAAGCATGTACATGAAATTAACTGAAGTCTTACTTCATAAAAAAGAAAAGAATGACAAAACTTGAAATTAACTATTTACATGCTTAATTTAAAATATAAAATTAGGTATTTAAACACTACAAGAAACTTGCAATTTAACAACAAAAATTAGCAATGAAAAAAGTCAATTTTTCGTTGCTAATCAAAAATAGCAACGAAAATTTCGGTTGCTAATTCGGCAGTTGCTATTTTTAGCAACGAAAATTTTATTCCCTTGCTAAATTTAGCAACAGAAATCGAATTTCGTTGCTAAATTCAACAATGCAAGATTTGGTGAATTAGTCAAATTTAGCAATGGATATTGATTTCCATTGCTAAAATTAGCAATGAAAACCATTTTCGTTGCTAAATTCACCCATAAGTAAAAAAAATTAATGACGGTCCTGTTCGTCACCAATCTATAGCTAAAAATTATTACAATTTCATAATATCAGAAACCCATGATTGATAGGAAATAAAGTTTGTGAGATTTTATGCCTGAAAAAGCAATTAACTGCCAAAAACATAAAGCATTATGTAACAAAACCTAAAGCAACCTAATTTTTTAAATACAATAAATAAATAGAATTATCAATAACTATTAGCTATTACAAACAATATTAATAGTTTATTTTCCTTGTCATGTAATACCAATAAATAATTCAGAAGTCAATGATGATGATGTTAAAAATGAATATATCAACCAATAAAAAATAATAGATATAACCTCTCCAATTTGTGGACTAACAAAATTGAAGTCTTCTTGTAACCCTTTCAATGGTGGATCATAGGAATCTATAAATTGAACCAACCTAAGATATGAACATAATGAAACCCCATAAATTTGAAACATATAAGATATATTATTAGTCACATTATTGAGTTCTTCAAAAAGAACCAAAGCAACAAGCAAGACACAAATAATACTTCTACCATGCAAGAATTCATGTTTTGCATTCTCTATATGAAACTAAATTCTTTGTTATTGAATTAAACTGTTAATCTCACAATAGAACTAGTTAGAGAAACTTATGCAAGGGAATTAACCTTACAGACTTAATTACAATCAGTAAAGCCCAGAATAATATGAATATAAAAAGAGAAGAGCAAGGGCAGTTTCATCATAAATGTCCCATCTAGAAAAAGCAACAAAGACGACTACATTAATCAAACATTATCTGTACCAATGATAGAAATCATAGTCTGTCATTTCTTGTCATGGCATGCAGAAGATTATACATATGTAGCATCATTTTTCTTGGCATCTGCATGAGAGCTTCAAATTCTAGCATCAAATGTGTATAGAAGTTATCAATTAAAGGATACAAAACAAATAATTATATTGGGAAGAAGAAGAAGAAGAAGAAGAAGAAGAAGAAGAAGAAAAAAACTAAAGAAAATGGGAACATCTGACTTGCCTTCTGAGAGAAAAGGTTAACACGGACAAAGGAACAAAACAAATCCTTTGATTAATATAATTTCTTAATCAATACCACACAATAATTGTTCTTAGAGCAACTCAACTAATGTTGATAGCCAAACAATTTTAACATACAATTAAACATCCTTAAAATAAGAAGATTCAGGAGATGAGAAAATTCAATCGAAATCAATAATAAAGAGAAAACACATAAGTGATACCCACAACATTTATAGGAAAAATAGAGCATCTATTGACTAAATTATATGATTCGATTTCTCTACTATTGGTACAAACTAACATACAACATCTATTAAATAAATTATATGATTCAATTATAATCCAACATAGTTTTTTTTTTTTTTGCAAAAAAGTAAATAAAGTTGCTAAAAAATCAAGATCTCAAAAAATAAAAAGAAAAAAGAAAATAATGATCAACTACCAATTGAAATCAGTAACATGTATTAAAACTTGAAAGAAAAAAAAATTAAAACAAAAGAAAAAGTAGAAGGATCTATTTCATGATGTCGGAATAAGTGATCTATATGAGATCCAGCAATTGACACGATAAACATCAAAGAAGGTAATTACAAAGCAGACAAACCCTCGTGAATATAACAAAGATTATCTTTTAGAGATGGATCTATCCTCAAAATACTAACGAAATGGATCTATCATCAAATGCATAAATAAATCTCAAACCCCTAACAAATAAAAATTAAACATACCCTTTTTAATAGTAATTGATTCATCACGCCATGCAAGATCCCAATAACTTTATATTACATAGAAAAATGAGGCATTAGTTTATCTTATGATTTTTCAATTACTAGTTAGACATTTGAAATTGTAAGTAAAAGCATATTTGTTAAGAGCCCACCTATCTCATCTTTAAGTATAGAGTGGGACTTATCGACATAAAATTGAATTAATATATAATTATTACCATAATTATACTTCTCTCTTTTCTTAATTGTCATTTTCCTGTTCAAATGATCAAAGATTATATTCAACTTCAGGGAGCTAATCAGGAAAATTATGTTTTAATTAGCTTATTAAATTTAATTTAAATAGTTCCATTATACGCTTCACCAATATTTGAGTCCATATATCTTATGGTGGATTCCCTAGTGCTTGACCTTTGACCAAAAACAAATTGTAGAGCTTATTTTTAATCTCTAGTTTCAATTTTTTCTTACTGATACTTATATTAAATATAAATTTTAATTAACATACAGTACGTGAAAATATACATTAATTATTTCATCATGTGTTAATCTAAATAAAAATTGTTGGGAATAATCCTAATGGTAATTATAATTAATGTTTATCTAACCTAGAGTTATCAGCAAAACTAGGGGTTACCATGCATAAGGTTTATATGATTCCATGCATGCACTATGAATAACCTAGTTCCTATCTGTTCTATCAAGATTAACTTACGACAAGGGTGTAAAACATGGGAAGTAAGATCCAATTTTAATAAAGCAAAACGTCCAAAACAACTTCTTTAGACAAAAAAAAAGACAGAGAAAAGACTAACCAGTTGATGAGCAGAGTTAGACGCCGACAAGGAGCTACGGTGAGGAAGAGTTGTGCCTTCAAAGTTGGATTTCTTTGTTCGAGAGAGAGAGGGGCTGTTGTGTCTGTTAGGGAGGAGAAGAGGCAAATGTGTATGCCTAGGATTTTTCTATTTTATATTTCTAACAAACATCAAAAATACTTAAAAGCTCTTCATTTACCAACGAAATTTAAATTTTGTTGCTATTTTAGCAACTGAAAATAAATTTGGTTGCTATTTTTCATTGAAAATGAAAAATAGCAACGGAATTCTATTTCGGTTGCTATTAAGCAATGAAAATTATTTCGGTTGCTATTTTAGCAACCAAAAATAAATTCGGTTGCTATTTTTCATTGAAAATGAAAATTAGCAACAGAATTCTATTTTGGTTGCTATTTAGCAACGAAAATATATTTCGGCTGCTATTTTAGCAACCGAAAATAAATTTGACTATTATTTTTCATTGAAAATGAAAATTAGCAACAAAATTCTATTTCGGTTGCTATTTAGCAATGGAAATATATAAATAGCAACCGAAAATAAATTCCGTTGCTCTTTTAGCAATCGAAAATAAATTCGATTACTATTTTTCATTGAAAATAAAAATTAGCAACGGAATTCTATTTTGGTTGCTATTTAGCAACGGAAATAAATAGCAATCGAAAATAAATTTCATTGCTATTTAGTAACCGAATTATCTTCTGTTGCTAAAATAGCAACAGAAATTAAATTTTGTTGCTAAATTAGCAACGAAAATCATATTATGTTGCTATTTTTCATTCCGAATTTTTTCGCCATCTGTTGGCGCCTTAATTAGCAACAGAATAGTGATTTCGTTGCTAATTTCTATTGTTAAATTTTGGCGTCAAAAATTTTCTTCACTTTTAGTAATGGAATATAACCAAATATTTTTCGGTTGCTAAATCTATAAAATTTAACCAATTTTAGCAACGAAAATTATTTTAGAATTGGTTGGCAATGGAATCATTTCCGTTGCTATTTTTCAGTTGCTATTTTCTGATTTTCTTGCAATGAAATACTTTTATTTTTTGTGATGCAGTGTGCATGATAATATTAAGAACAATATATGCATAAACAAAAGAAACAATATAAAACAAAAAATGAGAGAGTTGATAAGTACAAAATGACAATAAAAATGATGACATGATATGTGCTATATGAATCACGTGATTTATTTAAATAGGGTTTTTACGACTTTATACCGGTTCCCAAGTTTTGGTCTACCTTATTGGCTTCCATGAACGGATTAGTAAGTGTCGCCACTAGTAAAAAATGACAGGAAGGCAATGTGGGCAAGAACTTTATTTAGGTTTTTTCAGGGCTCCCTTACTTCGTTCTCTTTCTAGATCCACGTAGGGTAGATCAAAACTGACCCTAGTAATAATGCGTGCAACAAATGCCAATGCATGATATATATGTACATTAACATGAACATAACAGACTTACAACACAAGAGAGCAAATTAACCCTCAGAAGAAAAATGTTCCCAGTTGAGTCATCAGTAGACTTTTGGCTCTTTTTTGATAGTTTTTAACGATTTAGAGAGCTAATTAGACTCACAGTGGAAAAATGGGTTCGCCACCAATTTAAAGGACCTGTGCAATTGGACACCAGGAAAAAACTGACGGTCTGCGATAAAATTGAGTTCAGGGCTCAGTCACAAGTGGAGAAGGTGTTAGGCACCCACATGTCCTGAAAACAGGTAGTTTCTCTCATGCTATTTTTATTGAAACTTCACACATCAGTTTTGAGATAGGATTAATACATGATTTTGCACACAATTCAAAACGTCAATTTATTTAACGACTAAGATACATTGATTTGAACTTTGGATTTTCTTAAAAATATGTTGCATAACAAATATTATAAACTTCGCACCGAGTTAAAAAACAAAATTGCAAATGCCATGATATGATATGATAAAAGCAATACAAACAACTAATTACCTTTTTTATTTGACTTTTATTTATTTTCTTTTTTGTTTTACACTAAAGATAGTATTCATAACTTTATAAATTTATTTATTAATTAATTTTGGTAGATTTAATAAAGATAGATTTCTGATGCACAAGACCGAATTATATTGTTAGTACATCTAGAGCATACTTGTGGCGATAAATTTTTTATGCACCAGATCGGATTATACTACAAGTGCATAACATGCTTAAATAACACAAAAAATTAGACCCATGATATTAAATAATATAATAATTACATGCTAACATTAAACAAATACAATATCAAGCATACACAATTAAACACAAAAAATTTAATACAATTAAAAAAAGCTATAACTACATATAAAGCAATTGAACTAAAATTTACTAACATTGAAGAAAATTTTGTTAGTCTTTCTTGAAACTTAGACAGTTTTCTTGCAGCATAAAAACATAAGAGTTAGTCCAAAAGTCTATTTATTTAATTTTTATTTTATCCTTTTTAACTAGCATTTTAATCTATTCATTTTACATATATTTTGAAAAAAAAAAACATAAAATAATAAATTACATGAACATTTATTTTCATTTTCTTTTATTATATATAAAACTTTTCATCTTTAATTTTACAAAATATTTGTCTTGAACATATTTATATTGAAAGAAACAAATATCACTTAATCAATCACATATATAATCACAATTAAACACAAACTAAACACAAATAAATATTTTGCATTCATTTCTTAACTTTGAAAATCAAAGAAAATTTTGATAACATATATATTTAATCATATCTTACGACAAAAAAAAACATTTATCATTTAATTTGACAGAAACCATTCTTAATTTTAAACACAGACAAGGTGTAGTAAACCAAATCTCAAAATTAGAGCGATTTTAACAACAATTTTACATACATTTGACCATATAACTCTATTTATTCGTTTATTATTTTTCTTGCATTGAAAAAACTCACTAATGCATTTTGATAAATAAAAATAACATAAATAAGTATCTATTAACATCTCACAACAAATATATAAGTTTTATCATATAAAAATGTTCTAATCATAAAAAAAAAGTCATATAAACATTTATTTTTCTTCACATGAAGAAAACTAAATAATACATTTATCAAGTAATTTTTGATTATATAAAGAAGTTTATTAGTAAAACTGTAAGCAAACAAATTGCACCATCAAATTTCTCACATTTTATTCTATCATATTTAAATTTATCACGTTAAATTTAATTCCATGTACCTGAACATATTATATTTTATTTATACTATTTATGAAAGTAATTTATCATATATTTATGAATATATAGCTAAATTATACAAACAAATTATATGAGAAGTGTATTGAAACTAATTATGTCAAAAAAGCAAATAATTATGTTTTTATCACTAACACACAACATATATTTATATTACATAATTCTTTTTTCTTCGCATAAAACAATCACACACACACGCATATATAGGGAGAGAGAGAGAGAGAGAGAAATAAATGTAAAACAAAAAGAGATAAAGAGGAGTGTGCTATTACGGGTCACTGAAGGACAAGGAGGCATTGCATCAATGGTGGCCATAAGAATGCAGAACGTAAGCTAGCTAAACCAAAGATAAGATGATGCCGCCAGGAACTCTCCGGTGTTTTCCGCATGCCAAAAGGTTGTCGGGTGTGGCCGAATCGAAGCCTCGAACTTTGGGTCTTTTTTGCCGCCGATGTTCCTCTCTGCCATGAGTGGGGATGATCAGAGGGCATTGCATTCTTCGTATCAGAATCAGAAATCTGTTGATGCTAGCCGTGTCATCATATTCCATCAGGGTTAGCCAAAGAAGCCATTAAAAGGCTTCGGTTGGCGGAGAGAGAAAGCTGAGATGGGAAAGAACTAGTGATGTGTGGCGGTCTATGACGGTGCTCGTGATGGCGGCGGCAACATTGCTTCGTGGTGGCCATTGCAGGGTTGGCATGTTTGCTGGGTTGGCCAAAGAGGGGTCCAGATTCCAACGTAGATAGAGGTTGAAGAAAACCTCTGTTAAAAAATATTTAATTATTTTTTTTTCTTTATTTCCTGAATTTTATTCTTTCTCATTCTTTTTAATTTTTATGTAATTTTTGTATTTCTTCTAATTCTTCTTTTCCTTTTACGGACTTTTCACTTCCTCGCATTTCATTCCTATTTCTTCTTCATTCTTTCTAATTCTAATTTTTGTATTTTTTTCTATATATTTTTATGTGACTGTGTTTTTTTGTGTTATTTCTTTTATTTCTCCTACACTTTTTTCTTTTTCAATTTTCTCCCTCCCTTCCCATTTCTTTTCTTCTTATTTCTTTCTTTTTCCTTTTAATCCTTTACCTAATTTATACTAAATTTTTCTCTTCTCTTCCTATCAAGTCCATGTGTACGGAAATTGTGTTTAAGGGCTTCCATTTATAAAAGTTTGCGAAGGTAGTTTAGGAATTTTTTAAAATTTTCAAGATTATTTTGTTAATTAAATTTTATTTAATGACTAAGTTTATAAGTAGTTTTATAAAATTTGATTTTTTATATCCATTTTAGTAATTTTTAATTTATTTTTATGTATTTTTATTATTTAACGGTTAAATTTATGATTTCCATTTTAATTTTAATTTTATTATTTTTCAGCTTGGTGACTAAGTAAAGGGCATTTTTATCCATTTCGATTAATTGTGAGCCCTTTTATATAAACGTCATTTTCTTTTAATTTTGATTATTTTTCTACTTTTACATTTTTTTATGTTTACTAATTTTTTAATTAATTAATACTAATCTATATAGATTAAGGAAATTTATGATTATTTTAATTATCTGTATTTTATTTTTTATTTTTGAGTGATTAGTGGAAAATTATTTGTTAAAGGTGTAAAACTACATAAAAAATATTTTAAGTTGGTAAAAGGGCAATAATTTCTGCATTTTACCAGTGTCATTAATTTGGCACGGTTAGAATTGGGTATCTACATTCTTCATCCATTGCTTTATTCCAATGATCATCATTTGTTTTCTCAAGCATTACCGGATCACAATCTCCAAAGAAAGCATAATGCGCAACAACTTCTTCGTCACTATCATCATTGTCATCACCAACTTGATAATCTTGTAAGTAAGTAGGTGGATGACAGTCACGTTGTAAGCGACTAAGTGAAGGTGAAGAAGGAAGAGATGATGCTTTAGTGGGAGATGGCTCTTTAAAAACTGGAGGTGAAGATGACTCTCTAGTTTGATTAGTTTTTTCCAATTCATTATTTATGAAAACCAATACTGGAATTTATTTCTTTTCTTTTTCCTACCAATCCTATACTTTGTCTTCTTCAAAAGTAACATACTCTGTCTTTTTTTTGTTGTAACCAAGAAATATACATTTTTCAACATTGTCATCAAGGTTCTTGCTCAACTCATCAGGTACATAGGAATAGGTAAAGCAACCAAACACCCTCGTATGACTAAGACTAAGATTAGGCTTTTGTCCATTTCATGCTTCTTATGGACTTTTATCATTTTATCATAGATTAAGATTAGGCTTTTGTCAATTTTTAATTTTTTAATTTATGAATTTATTTAGGGTTAATTACAAATTAAAACCCAGACTATATGGTACCTTAAAATGTTCGATCCCATATTCAAAATCTTATAATGTCAGTTCCCAACTTTGATTCACAATTAAGGGACTTCGTCGCTATTCCATCGATATTAAAAGGGAAATGATGGAATAGTGACAAAATAGTGACGGAATAGCAATGGAATCCCTTAATTAAAAGGGAAGTCGAAGTTTGAAATTGACATTGTAAGATTTTGAAGATAAGATCCAATATTATAAGGTATCCTATAGTTGAGATCATTTTTTGTAATTAACCCATTTATTTATATATCATTAGACGAGCAATCACTACAAAAAAAAATGTCAATTAGCGACGGCACCTTTTTCGTCGCAAATTTTGCGATGGATTAGCGACTGTTCTATATATCCGTCGCGGAAAATATATTTCTATTTTTTGCGACGAATTAGCGACGGAATAAAAAACAGCCGCTAATTATTGGCGGGAAGAGTACCGCCATGTTTTGCGACGGAATTCGCGACAAATTAGTTCCGTCGCTGAATTTTATAATTTTTTATTCATAAATCAGTTCCAGAAAAATTAGCGACGAAAAATTTAGTCGCTAATTTAGGAGGAAAAATTAAGAGCTTTTTTTGCGACGGTTTAGCTACGAAAATTTTAGTTGCTAATTTATGAGCGAAAATTTTAGTCGCTAATCCGTCGCAAATAAAGTAAAAAATAATTTTTTTAGAAATTAGAAATTTATTTTATAACTGAAAATTAGAAATTATTTTATTAGTTGATAATAATTTTTTAAAAATTATACCAAAATCTAAATTTATTTATTTAGAAAAATTGCATTTTTAATAATAATATTAATAAACTAATTATTAAGATTATTATATATTTGCGTGTTCATGATTAATAAAAATAAATATTTATAAAAAAGTAACATAAAATTTATTATTTCATTTAAAATAATAATAAAAAAAATTTGTAATTTATATTTATTTTATAAAAAAAAGACATTCATGGCATAGCTATTGTATATATTGTTGATGGTTTTTGCAATATCTCAATAACTGTTAGTTTAGTTAGTGTAAAGTGTAAACTAGTTCAAAATGATGACTTATCAAATATATGCAACCAAACTCATAAATAAATGAGTATTTTTTATATGTATGTATTTGTTAGACGTGTTAGTCAATTATCAGTTCTAATAATTCAATTATGCATGAAATTCACTATTTAATAAAATAAAATAAAATAAAATAATCTTTCGTGAAATTATATTCTTGGTCATTATCAAATTCTCTAACAATACATGATTATTAGCTTAGAACGATAATATAACACGGTTTTCTCGATTTATTTAAACATAAATTGTCTCTCTCTCTCTATACACACACACACACACACACACACATTGAACAACTTTTATACGGAATAGTGTAAGTAAAGATTCAACAGTTAAATATTTGTCGTTAGATCGGCCTGATTTTTGGTGAGTACATTCGAAACTCCTTGTTGTTAATTTTCAACGGTAAAGATTAGTTTTTAAGGTCTGTAAGTTTAATTTTTGTTGCAAAAAAAAAGGCTATTTTTTTGGATTTTTTACGTAATGACCAGTTTTGTATACGAAAATGATCGAAAAATCATTTGCCGTTAGATTGACCTGATTTTTGGTGAGTACGTTCGAAACTCCTTGTTGTTAATTTTGGACGGTGAAGATTAGTTTTTAAGATCTGTAAGTTTAGTTTTTGTTGCAAAAAAAAAGGCTGTTTTCTGAATTTTTTACATAATGACCAATTTTGTATGTGAAGACGATCGAAAAATCATTCGCCGTTAGATTGGTCTAATTTTTTTTAGTACATTTGAAACTCTGTGTTGTTAATTTTGAATGGTGAAGATTAGTTTTTAAGGTCTGTGAGTTCGGTTTTTGTTGCAAAAAAGAGGTTATTTCTGGATTTTTTACTTAATGACCAGTTTTGTATACGAAGATGATCGGAAAATTATTTGCCGTTAGATTGGCTTGATTTTTGGTGAGTACGTTCAAAACTCCTTGTTGTTAATTTTGAACGGTGAAGATTAGTTTTTAAGGTATGTAAGTTCAGTTTTTTTTGCAAAAAGGCTATTTTCTGGATTTTTTACGTAATGATTAGTTTTGTATACAAAGACAATCAAAAAATCATTTACCATTAGATTACCCTGATTTTTGGTGAGTACATTCAAAACTCCTTAGTGTTTAATTTTGGACGGTGAAGATTAGTTTTTAAGATCTGTAAGTTCAGTTTTTATTGTAAAAAAGAAGTTATTTTCTGGATTTTTTACATAATGATCAATTTTGTATGAGAAGACGATCGAAAAATCATTTGCCGTTAGATTGGCCTAATTTTTGATGAGTACGTTTGAAACTCCTTGTTGTTAATTTTGAATGGTGAAGATTAGTTTTTAAGGTCTGTGAGTTCGATTTTTATTGCAAAAAAGAGATTATTTTCTGGATTTTTTACTTAATGACCAGTTTTGTATACGAAGACGATCGGAAAATTATTTGCCATTAGATTGGCCTGATTTTTGGTGAGTACGTTCAAAACTCTTTGTTGTTAATTTTGAACGGTGAAGATTAGTTTTTAAGGTCTGTAAGTTCAGTTTTTGTTGCAAAAAAGAGGTTGTTGATTCTTTTTGGGTAAATTTTATTTTTATTTGAAGTATAAGTAAAGACGTTTTTATTCCTATACTTTATAGAAGTTTTGGTTTTCTATAATTTTTGTTAATCTAAAACATGGATTATTATACCAGTGATGTGTTTTTCAGTAGAGCATATTCAAGAGAGATTTGAAGTGAGTTCAATATGTGAATACTTGATCTGTTTTTTGAACTTATTTATTTAGAAAATTTACATTTTTAATAATTTTTTGTCAATTATCCCAAAATCTAAACTTATTTATTTAGAAAATTTACATTTTTAATAATAATAATAAATTAATTGTTATATTTATTTTATAATTACATTATGCAGATTAATAAAAATAAAGAATTGTAAAATAATAATATAAAATTTATTATCTCATTTAAAATAATTCTGAAAAATTTAATTATTTATTTTTATTTTGTTAAAATTTTGATCAAATATTAATTATTAGAAATTTTAATTATATGTTTACCAAATAATCCTTGAATATAAACTGTTACTCTTGCCAAACTCCTCCTTGCAGATATTTTGCGAGCAAAACTATATGAACTGTTACTCTTGGAAAATTTTTTGGCATTTTTCTTATAGTGTAGGTGTAACACCTCGAATCTGGGTTAACCAAAATATTTTCTAACTTGTGAATAATATTTTATTTAGGTGAGTATGGGTATAATTTTATCAAGCACTTAGGATGATTAAGCAATTATTTTTAGACTTTTGAATGAGTGCATTTAAATTAAAATACATTTTTATAGTAATCACAAATTAGCATAATAATAATAAGAAATGGGAGAAGGAAATATCTTGGGGAAATTCTATAGACAATAATTATAAAATAATTTTTATAATAAATATGTATTCAATATATATATATTGAATTTAATAATAAATGAACCATTGGGTTCTTTACCCTAATCGAAAAGGGGCGGAGGGACGAGAGAGGAACGGTCATCCACCACGCCAACCGCTGCGATGGCGACAACTCACGTGCCCTATTTCATGGACCTCCTTCGCCGGCGTTCATCTACACAGTGATGTGCCTTCGCCGTTAGCAGCCTCAATTTCTCCTCTCTCCATCCAATCGGTTTTTCTTTGTTTTTCGGTGAACCATGGTGGCGATGGCGACCCTACCACCCCCGGTCAACCTTCAACGACGAGGTGAGCATCCGATATCATCTACTCCCCCTCGTTCGTCGACGACTGGCAGATCGAACAGGGAGAGCCGCCACTTGTTTGTGGGAATTTTCAACCAAATCAGCCGGCCTCCACTTATATCCACCCCTAATGGTTGCTTTTCTTCCATTAAATGTTAGGTAAGCCTTGATTTCTCACTTAATTTCAGCTTGTGATGAGAAAATTGTGAGAAAGGGGAGAAATTTCAGATTTAGGGATTTGAACATTTTAAAATTATGCTGTTAACATTTTAAAATCTCTTTGCAAGGGACATGACTAGATGGCCATATTAAATGGCGACAGTAAGCTGTTTATTCTTCTTTGCTTGCTGTTCCTCGATTCTCTGCCTCGTGCAGAAAGCAATTGCTTTTTTTCAAGGTATAGTCTTTGCCACTTTTTGTTTCTTAATTTCCCCTTAGGATTCATATTATGCAAGCTATTACCCTTTATGTTGTAGGATTATATCTAATCAATCTTGTGTATGAGATACTAATTCAAGCTAAGTAATATTGCCAAGCTCATGTAATGAGCATACTGTGGCTGGTTTGCACTTGTGTAGTTCTTTTGATGATGGTAGCATAATGTGATTCGGATGATATGATGTGTATTTGTAATTCATTTCCTTTATATATTTAGTTGTGAGATTTATGGAACAGCTTTTCCAATAACTTCGGATTTTGCTTTTGGCTGATCAATGTATGTTTGAACTAAACGACATTTTGTTTTTCTCTTTTGCAGAAGGATTCGACAACCTATGACTAGCTTCCTGCTGCTGACGTTTTTCTTTCTTGGGTTAACAGGGTGTGTCTATTCTAATCCATTCTTATTGATGCAATCTTATCACAAGTGAGGGCTATAATAATATCTGATACAACATCCTAGCAATAAAAACCTCTGCTTTTGTTGTTTCATAGGATATTTGGCAACCAGCTATTGTTTCTTATTGGACTTAGCTGCACCAATCCAACGTATGCTGCCGCAATATAGCCTGCAATTCCAGTGCTTACATTCCTCCTGGCTGTGATGACGGGGTAAGTTTAAGAGGTTCTCTTTTTAGCCTTTTGGTGTTGGGGTTCATGATTTAGCATATGTTGGTGCAATAATTCCCAATATTTGCTTGTATATATTGTTTTCTTAAAGATCAGTTTTTAGTTTCTTTTATGAACATATTCTTGCAGTACCGAAATAGTGAATTTGCTTAAAACTGAAGGTCGGTTATCAAACACCACAACATTTAAAGTGAAAATAGCTTTCGGTAATAGTTATGTCTGTTAAACTACCTAAAGTATGCTTTTTTACTAGTGGGTCAACCGAATGGAGTCTTACACAATCTGAGCTCTGGGCAGTCATTTATGCTGTAAGTTTCCTAACTGATAGTATATTCACCTTACATTTCATTTGTAAATGCATAGCTTATTTTCTCTGGAGTGTATCCTTGTTTGTGTCTGAATGAAGTTCTTGTTTCTTTAGATAACTACCCTGTTCACATGAAGAATCTTTCCATTCAGGTAAACAATCAGAGTTTCAGTTAAACTTCAATTTCATGAATGATCATAATTTTTCAATTAACTAATCAATGATTATGTTGGGTTCAAAAATTAAAAATGGAAGGATTTGGAGAAGTTGGCTGATGAACTAAGAGGGATGAAAGTGAACACGATGCATTTGGAGCTATTAACGGTATGTCTAATGTAGGAGAAGACAGATTTTATTGAAGAAATTAAGAAATTAATTTCTTAAACTTAAAATAATTAATAATTTTTTAAAAATACTTATGTGAAAACTTAAAATTTGTCACATCGAATGGAATGAAATGAGTAGCATGAGATTTAATGCAAGTATGCAAACTCTCTTACACATAAACAAGTTGCAAATAAACTATATTTAGATTATATTAATATGATCATTGATTGAGATCACATAAATATAAAAATTTATTAAAAAAATAAATCTAACATGCATAATTATTTTTCGAGGTTTAATTTGAACTGAAAATTAAATTTAAATTATTCTTGTATTTCTTCTAATTTTGCGAGATGGCTTTATGATGCAGCAACCAATTCTGAAATATTTCAAATATTTTTTTCGTTTTCTCATCAAGGTAACAGGACTAGTAGCAGCCCTTCAAACAACTTTGCTTTGAGTCATAACAAAGAGCCATCTGGAAATACAGATTCAACAAGCCCAACCAGTACTCTTTCATCACTTACTGAAGATGCTGATTCGGGTATTTTCGCCCTTTATTTGTTACTATTGGTGTGTTTTTTAGTTGTTAATGATGAGTAGGAGTTCAGGACATGGAGTACTATTGAACAATGAATTGTGGTTTAGCTGCCTAATCTATTATTACGACCCGAATTTCTCCTTTTCTATATGGAAAATTTGATTACTTTTATTATTTTTCATATATCACTTCCTCTTATTTTACTTCATGTTAAATTATATATCATGTAATTCATGAGTTGACTTGGGAAATTGTCTTGCTGATGGAAGATGGTGAGATAATTTTTTAATCAGTTGAGAAATCACGACGGTGAGAATTTTCGAAACCATTATATATAAAGGATAATACATTTTTGTAATGGTTGAAGTGGCCAATGTGAAATATATAATATACCTTGTTTAGAATAAGCTATTTTTGTTTTCCAAATTACTATGAATATTTTCATAACTATGTAAATACTCTGGGAGGTTTGCAACAATAATTAACATGCAGATTTAATTCATGGACCTGACTTTAAATTTCTATTGACAAACATTGCTTTGGTTTTTTCTCTCTAACAGAATGTATTTATTATAATTTACTTATTTGCCAAAACATCTAAAATACTGTTCTATACTTTATGCAGTATCTTCAAATGGAAAATGGCTCTTGTTATGTGTGTGGTGTCCATTATTGCATCCATAGATTCGGTTAGTTTCTTGTCGACATAATTATTGGTGTCCATTATTGCAGCAAGAAGACAAAGAGAGGGACTGTATTTAGGCTTAGGGTATATTACTATAATAATATTAGTTAGGAGCTAATTCTATATTTGATAGGAAATTGTAAAGATTTAATTTGTTATTGATTTTAGGGAAATTGATTGTATAAACAATACCTTGTTTCATATATTATTTTTTATGTTAATTGTATATTTGTAATGAATTCATTACAAATTATATATATGAAAATATAAGATTATTATTTATATTTGCATCTATTATATTTGAATTTTATAATATAAGATTATAACATTTAAAAATAGATTAAAAGAAAAATTTAAATTATGCAATAATTTAATGATGGATTCGCGACAGAAACTGTCGCTACTGTGTATACATTAGAATTTGACAACTAATTAACAACAAATATTTCGTCGCTAACTTTTATGGTAAATTTATAATAAGCGACAGAATTAGCGATGGAAAATTTGTCGCTAAATATTATTGTAATTCGGCGACTAATTAGGAATATAAATTAGCGACGAAAAAAAATATTTGCGACGAAATATTTCGTCGCTAAATTAGCCAATGAATTTGAAATCCGTCGCTAATATATTAGCGACTGTTCGTCATGGCGTCGCTAATTTTAATTAGCGACAAAAAATGGTATTTAGTGACGGAATTTTTCGTCGCTAATCTGCAGTTTTTTTTGTAGTGAATCCAAATTAAGAGGTCATGAGCTCTACATAATAAAGTAGACATTGTTTCAGTTAAAAGGGTATTGAAATATAAGGATATAATACACGATAGCACAAAATGAAATAAAGTAACACTTGAAATTATTATGAGGAATTATGATTACAAAGAAATCCTAATGCCAAGCCCTCTATTTAAAATAAGCCTTATAAGCTATTATGTGACTTAAATAGAGCCACTTCTCATGAGGATGAGGAAGGATGTCTTTAGTAGTAGTACTATCCCTTAGACATAGTGAAACAAAACCATAAGCATTACTCCAATTTAAGTTCAAATAGGAAAAACCAATCTGCTAATATTTGCACAGACCTAATGGAAGACTATTTTGATTTTCTGCCTTTACGTTCCCATTTGTTAAAAAGAAAAGAAAACATCATAGAAAATTAAATCTTTAGTTTACTTCCAAAGCTTCCTCAATGATATGCTCTTCTTTGTCTCCTTCTTTATGACCTTTGCCATAGCCATCTCAAAATCTTTTGGCATCACATGCACCTTTCTCTCCCTAAGAGCAAACATTCCTGCCTCTGTGCACATAGCATGTGATTGCAAAACAGCACAACAAAAGCTATACAAAAATTATGTGATTATAGAACAACACAACAAAAGTGATTCAAAATAACAAATGAATGATGACTATAAGAAAAATGGATGAAAATTTTGATATATTTAATCAAAATGAGAGATGAGTATAAAATTCTTCAATACAACATTAGTGAGTGTGGATATTATTAACAAATGCCATATAACATATTTGTAATTTAGAATTTTCTTTTCCTCATCAACAAGGATTAGGTGGGTTATTGGTCGACCTTATTTGCATGATATTTATAATAATAATAACAAACATAAAATGACATAGGAATTTTCATTTGTGCTACATAACAAGAAATTCATTAATATATTCTTTATATTGGTATATAAAAAGTTATTTAATATTAGAAGTCAGCTTAGAAATATCCGTTTTAGGTGTAATAATATTTTTACATCTTATTTGAATCATAGTTTTCACAGAGCATAAGCTAAAAGTTAAATAAGGTACATATGGCTTTCAAAATCTTCTCCTACTCTAGTCCCTACCATAGAATACAAAAACAACATAATCCATTCAAAACACACAATGACAAACCTTCAGGAAATATATTAGAGAGAAGGAAATGACATAAAACTGAAATTGATTAGTGAATGGTTGGCTAGCAACCTAAATCGAAACCATCTCTACTAAAGAGTATAAATATAAATAGCAATCAACAGAAAAAAAGGGAATGTATCATGGCTTGTTCCCAAATAGAAAATAAATTAGCTGCTTGTTCCCATTCACTACTGTGCTTAAATTTTAATAGTACTTCCCAATTATTTCTAAAACCGAACACCTTTGAAACTTCTCTGTAGCTATTTATATCATGAATTTTCAAGGGAAATCTTAGATAAGGATTTCAACAAAAAAAATACATCAAGAAGTAATCAAAGAAATAATTAAAAAATGAAGCCAAATTCTTAAACAAACCGTGAAATTGCGAGAGAATATAGAATATGTTGGAATTGGAATTGCCCTTGCTCAATTTGGCATAACCACAATTCCAAACCACTGCCACATTTGAAACACACACGGCTAGAAAGCAACAAGGAGTCCACTCTTTTCATAGTAGCTTCAAGATCATAAGCTTAAGTCACTAATTCATATAGAGAGCAAAAAAAACTTTGACCTAACATGTCATCGAAAAGGAAGATCGGTTGGATGGATTCATTCGTATATCATAATTAAACGTAGAAATTATATAAATCCTTTGATAACTAACAAAAAGCAAGGCTAAAAGACTCACATAGTATTAAGTCGTATGAACCCTAATTTGAGAAATTAGGTCATATATGAGGATGCTGGCACCATTGTAGTAGCATGGAGAGATGAACTCGATATTCCATAGCTCTAACGACTAGGCCAATGGGAAGAAGAAGCAAGAAAGAGGGGGTAACAAGGGATGGTGGCTTCAGCTAAGAAAAGATAAAAAGAATCAAATAAAGAGAGAAAGGGTAATCAGGGTTTTTTAAAGGATAAAAATATCCCTACTTTCATAAGTACAATATCTATTAAATAGGGGTTAATTTCATAAATAAGTGTATATAGAGTTTTTTATTTGTATCCATAGATATAATATGTACACATAATGAATACATATTAAGCATAAAAATTAAGGTGAAAAAAATTAAGCAAAAAATTACTTTTATAATTAATGTCTACCCAATATTATTAAAATTGTAAAAAAAAAACAAAATTTTATTGACTTTATATGGGATGATTTAGAAATCAATAAAGATAAATTGATTGAGAAAAATAATTTGAAATCATATTATAAAAAGAATAAAAAGGTCAATTTCACTAGTTATAGAATTAAATTATACTTGGTTAAATCTATAATATAATAAATTTGAGAGCAAAAAAATACAATTTTAATATAATGTAATTGCAAACAAAAAACTAAAATTAAAAAATTTAACTTCATTAGTGAAAGTATTAAAAAAACAGTTATTAAACTTTGGTTAGAATTTTTTAACTATATAATTTTGAGATTAAATTTGAATTTTATCGAAATTAATAAAATGACTGAATTTTCATAAAATTTCATTGTAAAGCAAAACTATTAATTAAACATAATTAGTAAGAATAAACATGTATGTATATTTTTTATTAATATTATAATGCTTGATAAAATCATTAATCAAAATTATAAATTTTTGAAAAAAATTAATTGAAAACAGAAATTTAATATAATATAAATTTTTTAACGATGATATTTGTGATGAAATACAAAATTTGTTGCTAATGTCGATGGAAGAACTGAAGAATCTTTAGTGACCAGTTACTTTATTGCTAAATTCATCACTAAGTTGGCGCTAAGATTGCTGCCAAATTTACTGACAAAAACTATCGATCGCTATTCCCTCACATAGTGTCATTTCAACTAATGACTATATTTTTGTCGCTATGTTTCATGAAAATAATTTTCTAAATTAAAAATACAAAAATTTTTAGCGATAACAATTTATGTTGCTAATTTAATCACAAAAATGATGCCATTCATTGCATTTAAATTTTGCGACTATTTTAAGTTTTCCAACGCTATTTTGTCACTAAACATATCCCCAATTTGAATAGATGCATTTCCACGACTAAAATTGAAAATGATCGCTAATCCGATGCTATTTAACTATGAAAAATTGGTCGTCGCTAATTTTCTTTGCTATTTCAGATTTTTTTGTTGTGTATGCTACTCCATTTTGTTAAAGTGTTACAGTCAACTAATGCTTAATTTTATTTTTTTTAAGAAATCATCACCAAATAGTATATTTTGTACCTCTATTATTTCTTAAGGTTTTGATAGTATAACAACTTTGTTTCTAAATGTACGCTAGAAAATGTTTAAGTACTTCACATGCCTCAGATTTCTACTTCAAAAAATAAACTCATGTCTTTCTACTATAATCATCAATAAGTGTAATAAATTATTTGTTACCTCCATTTCATAAAACCTTAACATAACATAAATCTGAAAGCACAATCTCTAGTGGACATTTGACTCTCTATGCCTATTTTGTAGGATATGGATCTTCATGTTTTTTTCCATTACACATGACTCACATGTAGTAGGGAACTTGAATGGTTAGTAAGTCTAGAATCCACTCTTTGTTTGCAAGAAAATTAATGCATCCAAAATTCAAGTTCACAAATCACATATACCATAGCCAATTATCGTTGATATTTATAATTTATAGTAAGAAGTATTATTGTAATTAATAAATGTTAGAAATAAACGATTGGATTTCATTCTCATCTTTAGAATCATGCCCTTTTTCTTATATCACTCATAATGCATCCACCTTTAATGAAATGGAAATCATAACCCTTTTCTACTAATTTTCAAAAACTTAAATAGATTATGGCAAATAGTAGAACATAGTACACATACAAATATAATTTAAAAACCCATTATTCAATTTTATAGCAATATTTCCTCTTTCTAAAGTTGGAATTTGGTTGTTGTTGACAAGATTTATTGAAGAATGAAAGGATCATCTAATTTAGAAAAGCTTCCTTGCCTCCACTTAAGTGATTGCTACAACTCAAGTCTAACAACCATTGACAATTGTCACTGTCGCTAGTTTCATGAATGGCAATCAACAAGGTCTTCGAACTATTATTTTTGGTGACTCTAACTTTATTATCTTTAAGTTCTTGTATTCTAGCATGACATTCTATATTATAGTCACCATATTTTTGGTAATTATGGCACTGAATATGTGAGTTTCCCTTAACTCCTTATTTGGAAGTGGTTCTGAAACTTTTGCCTCTGCCTCTGAAATTTAAACCTTTTTAAATATGTTCTACTTTGCTTTTGCAATTTCTTTCTCATTTCTTAAATTTACTTAGGCTTTTAGAACTTGCTTTATTGTGTTTCGTGATGTTTCATTAATTTGCATTTCACATAACTCTAATGATGCTTGTAAATCATTTAGAGTTATGTAATCTAAAATTTTGGATTCTTCAATAGCTATGACAATATAATCCTCTTATTGACTAACTTTTCCATTTGTGAAAAATAATAATGAATATTTACATCTTTGTCTTGCTCCATCAACTCGTATTGCCTTTTTAAATCTCGTAGTCTTATCCATTAAACGGTATTCATTTCTTCATACATTCTAAGTAGAATATTTCAAGCCCCCACTTTTGTTTTAGCATGGAATATTTTTTCATGGCTTGGCAACTCAACTAACTGGTAAATTAAAAATAAAGCCTTTTCTATTTTGTGAATGATTATGAACCAATTGTTGTAATTCTTCAATTATTATTTTTATTTTCTACTAAACCCTTTTTTAAAATTTCACCAAGCTATTGCTTTTTAAATATAAATCCATCAAATGTTTCCACATCATAAAATTATTTTTTCTATCGAACTTAAAAATTGTTAATTGTATTAATTAATTGATTTTGTTGAACTTTTGTTATTTAACTTGAAGCCATTTTGATCTATTCACACTTAACTTGACTATGATACCAGATGTTGGCAATTAAATTGATTATAAATGTGCAGAAAACAAAATTGTTAACTTTACATTTAAAATTTCATGGGTTCATTGCAAATTAAAGCCCAAACTATAAGGTGTTTTCAATATCAGAACTAACATTTGAAACCTGACAATGTAAGTCCCCAACTTCGACTCCCCTTTTAATTGAGGGATTTCGATAAAATAGCAACGAAATAGTTGGAATAGCAATGGAGTCACTTAATTTAAAGGTGAGTCAAAATTGCCGACTGACATTGTAAGGTTACAAATGTTAGTTTGAACATTGAAAAATACCTTATAGTCTAGGTGTTAATTTGTAATTAACTGAAATTTCATTAATACTCCCACACTACACAATAACTGCTAATTCTCAGTAGCCAACTCTCAAAAATAATACAAAATAATTTGATTCGATACTTTAAACAAGTTAAACATGACTATCTCCAGCTCATATTACTTCACAACTAAGTAAATTAGAAAATTATATGCACCAAGTTTATTTCTCAGCACTATTTTATCCATAAAATAATTACAAAAATAAATTTTATGCATGGAAATTGTTCATTTTTTTTAAAGATATCACCTAGATTGTTTATACACACACACACAAAAATATAAGAGTTTACGGTAGTAAATCCTTTGAATGGTTATCCACGTAAGAAATAATATTTTTCAAAAATAATTAATTTATTTTGTAGAAATACTTCTTTTTCAAGTTCTTATACTTCAAACTTTACCGAAAAAAACTTAACAAGAATTATCAATAGTGAAGAAATCAATATTAAAAATTTTCAAAAAATAATAAATAACTAAGAAACTCTAAAAATTAAAAAAATTATAAAGTTGGTTTATTTTAAAACCTTTTTAAAACTGATTTAATAATCAAAACAGAAGAAAGAAATGTCCATATCTCAAAACCTTTTGAAACTATTCATTTTTTCTCAAAAAAACTTTACAAAAATACCGAGATAGGAAATATAATTTCATATATATAAGTTTTGTCCAAGTATAAATCAAACCATTAAAAAAATAAGCTTAAAAACTTTAATCTTTTATATTTTAAAAAATGAAAAATGGTTAGACATTCAAGACTTAATAATAAGATCCATAGAATCGAATGTTTATCAAGGATTGATTTTTTTTATTACTACCTAGATTTCAGTTTTTTTGAATGATCTAAACATTTTAAAGTCACTGATTTTACAAATTAAAATTGATAATTGCAAAATGCTGGAATGATCTATTCCAGTAGCCATAATTTTTAGAGTATATTATAAAGCTATGATTTTTGCTTTTACTGCAACTAAAAATATTAATCACAAAAAGGGTGAAATCTTATTTTTACAAAACACTGTAATCTTAAAATCCATACTTTGGAAAGACATAGCTTTTGTAGCGCCCTCTATGCAAATACCCTATTACACATGTATCATGAATACTACTAATCATGCTTATACTTCATATTCATTTAACTATCATTTAGCCATATGGTTTCATATGATTATATTCGTGCTACAAGTCTATTCCTGTTTTTCATTTCATACCTAGTATCATGCATACTAAACTATATGAATATTACTTCATGTATATCACATGCACACATGTTCTTACGTAGCTTTACTACTAGTGAGTTACAATATTCCACATAGGTTATATACATATCATAAGATAACTGGCCATTATACAAAACATATGATAGTTGTAATACAAAACATCCTACATCAAGGTTATAAGTCGATGGTTGGCCCTTTCTGATGCAAAGATCGTCCCTCAACAAAGGTCTTGCTAACCGTACCTACATGGATAAATAACCCGTGCTAAGCTATAAATCTTAGTGGGGAAATAACTAAAGATGGATGACCACTCACAAAGGTCATCAAAACATGCATATACAATATATAAATACTATAAACAACATGTACCACATATCATGGCAATAATAACATATACTTTTAGGCATAAAGCATATTCTCATGTACATAAACCTTGTACCCAAGAGAGAAATACATATTTCATTTTCATAATTCATATAGATGACCATTTTTCATGTTAACATATTCAAATGAAACATAATCCCTGTGGGTAAACCAATAATGTAATCCACACTATCAATCTTTAGTCAAATAACTTTAACCGTTTAATTTTGATCATTACTATGAATAACGTTTAGCCTGCCTTAGCTTTATCAGTGGATAACGGGAACTATGGATACACATCGGTATCAAAAGAAGGATATCTGAAGATATCTGATCTATAAACCCAAATGGGGCCAAACTGTACTGTGAACCGGTCAAGCAGACCCAAACGGGGTCGCCTATCAACCCAAACGGGGCTGATCATGATCCAAACGGGATCATATATACTATGGACCTAATTGGGCCAAACTATGGCAGCTGTAATTTCCCTATAGGCGCCTATCTATCCACATCTAAAACTCTATCGCAGGCAGAACTATATTCGTGTTCAATTCACATATTAATACTGTATTCATAGTATACTATTGCACATATACAGAGTCTTGTAATACTATAAGTTCTCTGGTGCATAATCAGACATATGCACATTTCATATGCCAAGTTATACATCTGGCTATTCAAATCTGTATGACTTTACAATTTGCATCATAACATATAAGCATGACATATAATCATCATATCATATACTTGATCATGCTCTCATTAAGCATTTCACATGTTCGTAGTTATGCCAAAACATCTTCTATCTCATAGGGCAATTACATGCTCATATACTCATATACATAATCATAAATGTACATACCCATGGGTACATTCGCATATAGTTGACTTAGTCTTATAAGCATGTTACCAATATATATATATATATACCTTTATCATCATTCACATAATGTGCTATACAAAATATCAACATGTTTCCACATGGGCATATACACATGCCAAGGTCGTACTATTATAGTCCCAATTTCATAGCATAGGTACATGTCAAAATGTGTACTATCATGTCATAAGATTACATGTGTATATATATATCAATTTGGCATGTGACAATCATGCACAAAACTATTTACATGTATAGTTTAGATATTTCATCACTAGTCTTTATTCATATACACGATTGAATGCATATGTATTCATATAAATCCTTCATTGATAGCCATATTACATGTTCTATCCAATTAACTTTACTATCATATAAACAGATATCTGTCTTAATTTATTAAAAATCATATTATCAAGTGTAGCAACAATCTGCACATAATAGTAAATTCTGTTTCAATGAGCAGTTTAGGAAACTAGTCCGAATTCAACCCTAGATTCCATGTACTTAGAGATAGATTTAAGTTTAGTTTTCTTCATATGAAATATAGGTATGGAAGTCTATTTTTCAATGCAAAAAGAATCACTCAATTTGCTGTTCTGTAGCTCAATTTATGAGCAAAACAATCCAGGTAGGTCATTCAGTCATGAAGGAGTGTTCGACTCGTGAAGAGCTTCACGAGTGAAGCAAATAGGGTAAATCTCACGACTCGTGAAGGAGTTCACGAGTGGAGAAGAAAGGCATATACTTCACGACTCATGAACAGCTTCACGAGTGAACCCAATAATGGGAGAAGATGCATGACTCGTGAAGAGCTTCACTAGTGAACCCAATAATGGAAGAAGATGCACGACTCATGAAGAGCTTCACGAGTCAGACAAAAGTTCACGACTCGTGAAGACATTCACGACTCAGCAAGGACAATCTTCTTCAACCTCACATCATTAAAAACCAGCAAAACATAACTTTGAATTCTGTAAATCATACCTAGTTCCAGCAATCAATTTCACATGCATTATGAACAGCCTAAATTCCCATACCTTGGCTGACAAATCCTATATCTTCAACCTCTAGCAATATCCTTTCCTTTGCTCCTTCTTCCTTCCTCTTCTCCTTCACAATTACCATCATCTTCATCATAAATTTCCAGTACAAATACATTCTCCTTAGTCAACATGAAAAGAAGATGAAGATGATGAAGGGTTACATTAAGAGTTTAATTACCTTAGTTTACTGCACTATACTCTTGATTAACCCACAACATTATCATCAAATTGCTTGAGATCATTCAATGAAAATTAAAAGGAAGAAGAAGATAATTTTTCTGGTTTTTCTCTCACAATTGCCAATCTCAAAGTCTCCCACAGCCACCTCCACATTCCACTAACTTCTTTTTATTTATATAAGTGGCAAAATTTCACTTTTAATCCCTCAACATCTTGCATGTCACAAAAATGCCACAAACCTTTATGCATGTTAGACTTTAACCCCTCCACTAACTTTTTTTCAAACATCAACCTAATAATTTATTCATCCTTTCAAATTAACCTTGAATTAAATGCTTCTATTCACAATTAGCCACTAAAATGCAAAAAATACAAATTTACCCCAAATTAATACCTTTTACTTCAATTGCACACTCAATTGATATTAAACCATACTATTTATTTTATTTTCATGCAATTAACATAACAACATGTTAATTTACCCCCTTACTTATACACAAAAATATCCAAATTAAATTAGGGTCATGTTAGGGCCCTTACAACTTTTCTTAAAGAATGGATCTTAAAAGTTATTTCAAAATCAAAATCTCTTGAAAAAACAAAACCAAACATTCATTTAAGAAAAATAACCTAATAAATTAACAAAAAGGAAAAATTAAGTTTTTAGAGATCTTCTAATAGTAGGTTTTCTGATACATGTTTTTTTATAAGTACTTTTGATTTGGAGAGAGCCTCAAAATTACCCTTAGTGATTCATCTTCGTGATAGAAAAGAAAGTTTTCAAAAAAAATGTTTTTTTTCAAGCATTCCAAGTGCTTCTTTTCAAAATGTTGATTACTCAACAAATGTACCTTATCAAATTTTTACAAAGGCCAAAATTTTTTATAAGAAATAACAATATGTTTTACCACCAACTTCACCATATTTTCTATAATAACTAAAAATGTTATTAACGAATTAAATGTCATAGAAAAAGAGTTTGAACTTGACAAAAATTTTTTCCTGAAGATTTTTTTGCCTTATAAATGAGGAAAAAGAACTTAGTTCTTTAAAAATTTTCTAAATGAGAAGAAAGAAATTCAAACTGAGTTTTTTAATTTTGTTTTAGAAAATAAAACTCATATTTTGTTCTTTATCCAGTTTGCAATTTATGGATCCTAAAATATTTAAATCCATTTAATGAAAATTTAAAATTTGTAAATCCTATAACTTTTAGAAATAAGATTATAAAATGGGAAATATCATATTGTAGGAAAATTCAATCAGAACATCTACTAGTAAAACAAATCAAAATAGCTCATTTAAATCAAACAATAGATGTTGCTCCTTAAAAATTTCCACATGAAAACATAGATAAGGATACTAAACTATTTTTAAACAAAACAGTTTTGCAAATGAGCATTTGATCATAATCGCCAAATAGCTAACTAGGATTGAGGAAAACAAAAAACCACCATTGTTTCCCCTATTGAAACAACAGAAGCCTCTTTACAAACCTCTTCAAATTTAAAAAACAAATAAAAAATTATTTAAGGAGGGTAGATCAGAGTTTACCCAAGTCTTACAAGATTAACTTAGTAAGATGGAACACTTTTCTTCTTCTACACTAATGGTTGTACAAAGCACTTTTGATAAAAATAGAATTGTTAGTACTTTAGATTAGATCTCTAACTCTAAAGAAAACTAATAGCCAATCTAAAACTTAGAGTTTTACAAACTCCACTAGCAAAGGCCAACCTTTAGCCATTATTATAACACCAAACCTAGGTATAGAAAATAGATCGAACATCTTATCTCAATCTAAGTTCAATGCTACCACTGTCTATGAATAGAATATAGATGGACTGTTTGAATATAATATTTTTAATTTTCTCCAATAGATGACAATGGCTTTAAAGACTTACAAAAACTAAACCAACACACTTGATAGGGTTATAGTTGAACTCCTAATAGTAAGATTTTCAAGACAACTGAAAGGATGGTGGGATTACCATCTCACTTCACAACAACAGCTAGAAATATTAGGTGTTATTCAAACAATAGATGATCAAATATTTATTCTTAACGAGATAAGAAACTTGATTCTAGATGTAGTAGCCATCCTAATCCATAAGATTAGCTTGCATTTTATTGGTTTTCTTTCTCATTTAAAAGACAAAAATGCAAGTCTTCCTACCCTCTTAGGAGAAAGTGTTAAAAACAAAATCAAAGGAGCTTTTTAGAATTAACCAAATCTCATATAATCAATTGGCTTATGGAGAATCGGTTAATTTAACTCGAAAGGAAGGTTTAAAAATTTATCAAAAATTAAAACTTCAAAAACATTTGAAATAGGAAATGAAGAAAACCAAGAGTAAATACTGGGTTCTGAGGTAACTTTTGTCAGGGTTACCTAATGAGAAAAGCTACTCTTATAAAAGATAAAGAATTGAAAAGTTTTAGGACCTCTTTTTTAAAAATATTCTCAAAAATTTCATTAGTCTTTTGAAAAATTTTACAATTTTTAAACATATGATTAAAAGATGAAATGATGGATTTTAGTGTAATAATTAAGAATCTGTACACAATTTAGAATAATTTACCCAAATTGAAAATTTTATTCAAGATAAAAAATGGCTCACAATTGGCCATTAGGAATGTATGGTTATGATTGACCTTTTTGTCAGAAATAATTTGGCTAAATTGGCCAAATTTTGCCATCATTTGATGACTCACAGCCAACCATTAGGAATGTATGGCCACAAGTCATAAAGTGATGGCTATAAATGGCTAATTTCATAACATTTTTTAGGTTCGGACTTTTCATTTTCGAATTTCTTGCATTTTTACTATCAAAATTCATCTAGTTTTTATCCATTCCATAACTGAAATCCATCCTTTTTCCCTTAAGATTTCATCCAAAATTAAAAGTTTAACTTTCATTTTTCAAATCGCCATAAATATGGTTTTAAAACTCAATATTCTATTATCCATTCAAGTAAGTATACACTAAAAAAAAGCCAAAATTTAGGATGGATACTAGCGATAGAAAAATTTTCATCGCTAAGTCACAAAGAATTAACGGTTGTTTCCAAAATTAGTTGTGAAAATTCATTTTTTCAATCTGGAGGCAAGTTTAGCACTGGAATGAAAAGAACAACCCCTAAATATCTATGCTAAAAAAATGGCACATTTTCTGTAATGAAATTTGGTGATGCATTTTTGTTGCTAAATACTATTCAAATTTTTTTATTTTGGAAAAATAATGTTGCGACTGATTTTTGGTCACTAAATGGAGTGAAAATGTTGTGATGGAATTGCAATGAATTTTTGTTGATTTTATTTAAAAAATATTATTATTAATATTTTAGATTACAAAAAACACATTTTGTCAATATTTTAGATTATATAAAACACATTTTATCCTAAATCACGAAATAGAAAACCTCTCAAATAGAAAAATATGATTCCCAGATCTCCCAAGAACCCGATCATCACATCGGCTGCTCCTTTGACACCATCAAACCCCTCTATCGGCAATCTCATAGCTTTAAAACCACTAGTGTCCCTCTTTTTCTCCACCACTCCTTTTTTTCAAATTGTGATTTCTTTCTACCCTTAACTTGAAGACTTTTTATTCAATTTTGAACTAGCTCCGATATAGGATGGCAACATGAACCACTCCAACGAGCTCTTGAAGGTAAGGCACACCTTTTAATGCTTTTTTCTTCCCACTTGCGGATAATAAATAGATTAAAGATGGGCCTGCTGAGGTATTCTAGTTCATAACTTTCTTTTTTTTTATTTCTTTTTTTATGCGTCTTTACCATTTTTAGGTTTTAAATGTCTTCTTCATTTTTTCTCTTTAGATCTTTATCTCTTTTGATTTCCTAGGGTTTTGTGTTTGATTTTTCTCGAGGTGGTTTCAAATAACATGGATCGCTTGTAGGACAAACTCCATTACGGACATTGATTCCATTTGGTAAGTAAGAATTAGAATTCAATTATAAAATTAATAGGGAAAATTTAATTCAATAGAAAGTACAATCCTCACCTGAGTTTGTTGACCTTATAAAATAATATTTAAAGTAGTGGATTTAATGTCTTTGTCACTAATTACAAGTTCTTGTTTTGGATTTTTAATTTTATTATTTGTTGCTAATAACCAAAACCTTTTCTAGAATAATTTATCTTAGGAATTTTTAAAACAAAATTTGCTTAAAGAATAACTTCATTTTTTTATTTACATTAATAAATACCATTTGTAATATATGTAACCAGAAGAAAATACATACAATAAATACTTGCTTGTTATTGATTAATTAACAACTAATAGTTGAAATCATAATTGAGTTTAGTTTATTGTTTTGAGTTTGTATACCAATTATGAGTTTATTGCTTAAAGAATAACTTCATTTTTTTATTTACATTAATAAATACCATTTGTAATATATGAATCATAATTAACTACTTTATTTATGATGTGATTATTGTTCTATATTATATGTATGTGTTTGGCTATGAAATCATTGTGTGATTTGGTTTAGGATTATTAGATGCAATTTACATGTTTCTTTAAATTAGACATATTTGTCAGAATTGAATGGAGATGAACAAAAACTAATGAAATTTTGTTCTTATAAATTAAATAAATTTATACCAAGTATATTCATTAAGGGAAGGCAATTTTTTTCATTGTTCTACATTAGTAGTTTACCCATTTGATTTATTGGTTAGATTTGCTTAATACTTATATGCTCTTCATTTCTTAATTTTACATATATAAGCAAAAAAGTGTGTTAAAGATTGAAGTGAAAATTGTATTGTAGTGCTAAAATCTCATATTCAAATATAAGTTTCATCGCTGTAATTAAGAAATAGAAAGAAACAATATTGGTACAGTAAAAATTGCATTGAACTGCTGTTCTTTTAGCCTTTTAATTGCATAATTCTATTTCATTGAATATATTTGTGATGTTTTTGGTTGACTGCTTGTTACCTACTCCCAAAATAATGAAGCATGCCATGATTAATGGCCTAAACTTCAAGAATCAATCTTTTCGTTTCATAATTAATAGTAAGCTATATTGTGGACCACATCCTCATTAATTTTTCACTGGTATTGAAGATAAAACTAGGTCATATAATAATTCAATTAGTGGATTGTCCAATTTTTTAGAACTAGATAAATAATTAAAAAAAATAGAAAATTTACCATTAAGATGAATAGAGCATTGGAGTTAAATCCTATGAAACTTGGATAAATTCCTGGAATTTTCAAAGGAAGAGAGGATCCTATAGTTAGGACTAAAGATAGCATAGCGGCTTCATCTTTGGTGAGATTGAAGCAGTTTTGAGCTAAAATTCTTGTTGACATTTTATTTATGAGGAGTTCTATTAGGAATGAAAATGACCATCTATGTGCATTCATTTTCTTTTCAATGCACCTAATGTGTGACATGATATTTTTATGTTTATAAATTCTTTGCATATGGAAAGAAGTAGACCTATCATATTTACGTACATTAATATAGTTGTTCACATCAAGAAAGAAACTAAAAGATTACAATTAGTGTTCCTATGAAAGGTAATAAAAGGTAATAACATCGGTTTTATACATTTTTATATGTCCTTATGTGAACTAAAATTATATTTTTTGCCATGATAATCTTGTTTAATTGGTTGGACAAGTGGACTTCATTGCTTTCTAGTTCAATTCTTTTAAAAACATATTCCTTCTAAGATATATGTCCTTTTTGTCATTTACTTGGACATGCTTGATTTTATCCAAGAATCTACCTTATTACTTTTGTTAATTGTTCTACATATTCTTCAATCAGAATTTGGTCTCTCTAAGAAGCAGGTTGAGGCTATATTAGACATAAAAGCCTAAGAAGAATAACTCTTCTTGAGGTGATCGATATTGTTCTTTCTCTCTTTTTATTTTTATTTTTATTTCTTATTTTCTTATTTATATTCATATTTCATTTAATTTCTTATGATTCATTCAGATTTAGTGGAACAATTGAATTTTCAAATGGGTATGATAAGAACATGAAGCATGTGTATTGGTTGCTGCTTGTGAGAAATGATGAAAAGTTTAGAAAGTTATTGTGAAGTTCTTTCTTTGTAACATATTGTCAAAAGTTTGTTAGTTGCATCATTATTTAGTTAGGATTAATTTTTTATATAGGTACCATTTCAATTTGATGTACTTTTATGATTTTATAATTTTTAAATTAATAGTATTGGAGAATTATTATTAATATAAATCAAATTCTATGTGTTATAATAATAATAATAATAATAATAATAATTGGAAATAGTAACAAAAATCTATAATATTTTTAGCAACAAAATAGGGACAGCTTATTTGTCACTAATATAAAAAACGAATACATTTTTGGCATCTGAGGTGAAATTTAACGATGCAAACACATGTCGCTAATAATTTTTTTTATATTTTTGGCTACAAATTTAGGGGTTATATTGCGATGGATTTTTGGATTTTAGTGATGAATTTTTTGTCGCTAATTTTAGCAACTGTTTTATGAAACAATCTTGACATTTTTTCACAATGGAGGGATTAGCGATATTTCATTGTGGCATCGCTAAATATTATTAGCGACAAAATTCACCCCATTAGCAACGGAAAGTGTCGTTGTTATAAATTCCCAAATTTTTTACAGTGATACTAAAGGTAATATATAAATTTGTTTCTTCAAATTTAACTTTTAAGCAAGCGAGATTCATTTTCGCATTCTTGAATATTGTGGATTTAACCCCGATTGCCTTAGCATTACTTTCACTTTTTACCTTGTTAAATTTCGTATGGCCAGATATTTTTCATAATATTTATCATGTAATAAAAATAATAGATTTATATTAAGCATTTTATTTTATTTGTCTGGATCTTTTTTTTCCTTAATATCATTTAAAGTTACTTTTTCTAAAAACTCCATTTATTTGACTATTAAAAATTAGATTTCGAGAAAAAATTGTATAAAAAATGGGCGAATGAGTGCTACTTTGAACGAGCACACACCCTAATATGGACCTTTATTATTATTATCATCCTATTAAATGACTGAACTCATTTGTGCAAATATATGACCCGATGGGCATTCAAATGCATGTTAAAATATTTTTTCTTTTAAATTTCTATTTCTCTTGTTAATTTTCATTTTATTTATTTTATTTTTATCCTAATGTTATTTTTATTATATATTATAAATATATATATCTATTTATTGTTTGTGTTAATTGTTTTATTTTATTCCATATTATATTTGTCATTGTACATTACCTTGTTTGTGAGTGTAGTTAGATAAGTGAAATGGTAACCTTTTGTTTCCCCATACTTGGAATATTTACCATTATAAATAAAAGGATTTTGATCGTCCAAAGGAAAATATCATGTAAAATATTAATATTAAATAATTTATACTTTTTATTTAATAAAGTAGGGCTAATGTCCTAATTTAAATTCCAAAAAATCACATGTGAATATTAAAACTTTCATTAATGCAAAAGAATTTATATATAATTAAATAATATGGGACTTTCATTAATAAAACTTGGACTTGTCGTCCTAATTTTCAAAACTTGTAACGAAATGACTTTTCGTAATTTGCATACAAGAACCACAGTCCTCACTAAATGGACAAGCAATGAACTACCTAAATTTATAGATTCCAATTTAATATTTTTCTGAGTATTAATGCCATGACTTACCACTTTTTTGTGTGATTGGGTACGTTTTTAATTTATTATACAATGATTATATGTGTAAGAAAGGGAATAAAATAATTAATTTAAGAGCCATTATCTCACATTTATCAAAAGTATAAATAAGAGTAAGGTTCTAAACTCTCTTTGGGTTTTAGCTTTATAAGGTAAGAACACCATTTTCTAATATTTTATTTGGTGGTGACTCTTTAAAACCCTAAGAATACTTAGAAAAATTGACAGCCATAATTTTATATGAGTAAGAGAAAATGTTTCCATCTTTTAAAAAAAAAGACCAAAAACTTAAACCCTAGTTGCAAAAGGAAGGGAGCTAGCACCCCTGGCATCTCATTCATCATATTCGTGTGTGGATACCGATAAAGGGTGGTGGTTTCGTTAAGCAGCACCTGAAAGAGTTCATTTTCTGCTCTCTAATAGGTTAATAATCATTTACATCCTCTCTTTTGAATTAGTTGAATCGTATGGATCCTACTAGGCTTTGTGTTTCCATTGCAATTTTATTTTTTTATTGTGGTAAAATCCAACACATCACAGTGGTAACTCCACTGGGGATGTCATGAGATTTTGCTATAAAAGTGCTTTTGATTAATATGACATAAATAAGCTTTTGATTAAGAAATTTTATCTATTTTTAAAATTTGCATTAGAATCATATTAGAGTTTTTAAATAAGTTAGGCATCCTTTTTTTGGACCCCCGGTGTATTTTTGAAACACTCCCTTATGTTCACGTAGCCAAGGGTTGTGTTAGAGATAATCATCAATTCAAGTCTCATACCTTTTGGTGTATTAAATGGTTATGCAATTAGTCATTATACCTATGATAAGCTAAACCCATTAGCAAAACCATACTTGGATAGCATTTTAATCCAGTACCTTGATCAAGGCCTACGTAATGGCATAAATAATTTCACTAAGGTATATTCCATAATAATCTTGCATTGCTTGTGATGTGGGTCTTTGTGTATTAAATGTACCTAAACAAATCTAAATGTTCCCTTATCAAAAGTTGACATGCCTCGAAAAGCTCATTTCAATTTTCCCAGGTCACCTAAATACATGCCTGTCGAAACCTTCATATATGCACTTTAATTTTGAGAGGCATTTTATTATCAAATTTTCACCGAGCACTATACTATTCTTCAGGCCCTTTGTTGACCCTTAGATTAAAGGCATCTAGGAAAGAGACTTTTGACCACCTGAGTAGGAGAAATGAAAATAGAGAGCATTCCTGCATATGGTAATCGATGCTGTATCTCATGATCATGCATCTACATCATGACCATGCACTATACCGATAACCTCACTTTTTCAACCATAATAGAGCACTTGTCACCCAAGTGGTGTAAAGGTCAAAGTGGTCGTCTTGTTAAGAAACTATTCTCAAGTTGACACTTGGCAAGAACTAGGATAATTTTTGCAACTAGTTTGAAATCTTGATAAGAAACCCAACAAAAGATTATGGAGGTTTCTGTTCAAAGATCTATAGAAAACCTAGTAAAATATTTTCCTCAAATCCAAACAAAAAAAGTTTTACAAGAAATCCAAACCAAATAAAACTTACAAAAAACATAGGATTTCTAAAAAACCTTTAAAACTCAAACTTCAAAACAGTTACTTGTTACAAATATGACAAGCCTATCCATATTTCAAAATATTGTTCACTTAACAAAAAACTTCATGAGCTATAAGTTAGGGAAGAAATCATCCAAAATATTGTAGCACTCCTCCTAGAAACCTCAACAAGTGAAACTCATATAGGATTATCAGAAAAGGATAAGCCTCTGCAATTTGAAAAAAAATTGTAGCCCTTGACTCCTACATTAGTGAGTTCAATACCGGCTCGAAATCATCAAAATATTTTAATTTTTTAATAAAATATCAAGAATTAATTCTTAATATCATCAAACAGATATAAAATTTAAAACTTTAAAAGAACATCATAGAAAAACTCTTAAAGTCCTTTAAACCAAAACCTTCTTATGCTTCTTTATCCTCATCCTCTTCATCTTTGATCCCAAAAAACACCTAATACTTAACAAAATTCTTAGGAACAAAAATAAGAACCAAAACTCATATGAAAACACAATCACTTTAAGAATAAATAAAAATTGTAAAACAAGAGTTGAAAACTCTTAAAGAAAAACAAGAGTCAGACTCAAAACTTCTTGAAACAATCCTTTCACAAATTACAGAACAAAATTTCAGCACAAAAGAAGAAGATGAAGAAAAAAAGTAAAATTGAGAACTAAAAAAATTAAAAATTTGGAAAAAAATTCCAGATGATTTCTTGTTTATTTTACCAATAGTTACAATAAGAAAATATCTTATCAAAATCACACTTATTTTCTCAGAAGATTTCAAAATCGATACCATTGCTCTTTTTGATATACGTGTAGATTTAAACTATTTAAAAAGTTATACCATCCTAAAAATATTTTCTAAAGAAACAAATGAAAAATGTATAGTAGCTAAACAATTCAAAAACACATATCCAAAGACAAACTAAAGCTGTTATCAATAAAGGAAGTATTTCAACATAAATTATAATGTCATTTTTAGGACTCTTTTTTTTTAATATGATAACTCGCTATTCTATCAACTATATATCTCCTTCAAAACAAAAGGTAACAAAATTGTATTCCTTTTCACTAAAAAACCTAGAATAAGAAATTTAAACCTTTTGAAAGCTTGTTCTATTTATAAAAATAAATTGAATTGCATAATTCAAGGAAGGAAAACAAAAACATTTGCATTTTTCAAATAAGATGTTTCCCTTTTCAAAATTCAAAAACAATGGCAATGTAATTTGGTAAAATAAAAAAAAATCTAATTTATGAAAATTAGTTGAAAATGAAATTTGTTCAGATTTTTTGAATGCTTTCTGGAATGGAAAACAATATATGGTGGATTTACCATATGAAAATGATTTTTCTGAAAAATAAATTTCTAAAAAAGCTAGACCAGTCTAAATGAATTGTAAATAGGAGAACACTATAGAAAATAGATTTAAGATTTAAAATCAAAAGGTCTAATTACAAAATCTATGACTCGTGGGTGTTGCACAACTTTTTATGTAAACAAAAATTCAAAATTAAAAAGTGGCACACCAAGAATTTTAATATATTACAAACCTTTGAATAAAGCTCTAAAATGGATTTGATATCGAATTCCAAACAAAAAATAACTCTTATAAAAACTTTATTCTACATTTGTATTTTCAATGTTTTATTTAAAATCAAGTTTTTGGCAAATGCAGATTAAACCAAAAGATCATTACAGAACAATTTTTACTATTCGATTTGGACAATATGAGTGGACTCTCATGCCATTTGGAATAAAAAATGCTCCTTCTAAATTTTAAAGAATTACGAATGAGATTTTTAATCCTTTTTTAAAATTTTGTGTTGTTTATATCGATGATGTTCTTATTTTTTTCATAATCGACAGAAAAAAATTTCAAACACCTTAAAACATTTTTCTATATGGCAAAGAAAAATGGTTTTGTTGTTTCAAAAACAAAAATCTTTCTTTTCTAAACAAAAATTTGTTTCCTAAGATGTTGTATTTCTCAGGGAATAATAATTCCAATTGAGAGATCTTTGGCTTTTATAGACAAATTTCTAGAGAAAACCCAGTTGGAAAGGTTTTTAAGTAATCTAAATTATGTCTTAGAATTTTATCCAAACATCAACCAATTAGCAAAACCTTTGCATGATAGGTTAAAAAAATTCTTGTTACATGGTGTGAGGAGCATACTAGAATAGTTTAATAGATTAAAAAATAAGTTAAAGAAATCCCTTGCCTACACTCAGCAAACCCAATAGCACCTAAAATTATTGAAATGGATGTGTCTAATTTGGGATATGGAGGATTTTTAAAACAAAAGGTAAATGACAAGAAGTGCATTATCCAATTCACATTTGTACATTAGAATGATTTCCAAAAGAATCACTTAACCATCAAGAAACAAATTGTTTCAATTGTCATGTGCATTACAAAGTTTCAAAGTGATTTACTCAATCAAAGGGTTTTACTTCATATTGATTGTAAATCATCCAAAGAAGTTTTACAAAAGGGTGTTCAAAACATTACATCAAAATAAAATTTTGCCATACGGCAAGCATTCCTTAGTATTTTTTATTTTAAAATTAAATTTATTAAAAGAGATAAAAAAAATCAATATTGGATTTTTTAACCAGAGAATTCCTCCAAAATAGGTTTTGAGAAATCTTCAGAGATGTTAAGAAAATGAAAAGGGAAATAGAAAACTATCCAAAAGGATTAAGAAAAAGAAATTTCAAAACCTACAATGGTCTAATCTGCTATTGAAATTAAATTTTGGGCCAATGCAGTCAAGCAAGAATAAGCTTTACAATCGATTGAAGCCATTAGCAAACAACCAAAACTGGATTTGATCCTTTAACGAGCTTTAGAGATGAAAGAACTAGAAAAATCTATAGCCACTAAAGAGGCATATCGTTAAAAATTTAAAGAAATTCAGCAATTATTGAAGGATCTTGACAATAATAAAATTTTTATTAGGAAGGCATCCCTACACTTTTCAAAACTAGAGAAGACAATCATCCTCTCCAAAAAAATCCCTTTTTAAGATAGCCCTAAAACCAGTATCACAAATTACTCCTTCGGGAAAATCCACAAATTCCTTTCTCCTTTTAAATGGGGATAAGCCCTTCATAATCCCCAAAATTTTCCCATTAATTTCAAAACTCACATAAATCATTGCAAGACCTTTACCCATTAAGATTACCAACAAGTCTGATATAATGCTTTCCTACTTCAAAACCTAAAATTTAGCCATACTTGGCTATTCATTTTCAATATCAAAATAGAGCCATCCAAACTCCCTTCCAGGTTGCTCACTGGTGGAAACTATATCACGCCATCCCTGAAATCTTTAGACCCAAGGTTTGAGAAAGTTTTAACCTTTTAAAAAATTCTTACAAACATACTAATAGAGAAAAGAGGTTTAATCATTTAATGGTCTTCTCTACAAAATTCTTCTTAACTTGGGTAGCAATTTGGTATTTAGAATATCCATAGAGGGAAGTACAAACCATCTTCGTGAAAAGTCTCAAAGTTTGCTTGTGGATGAATTTTTCAATTCCATCCAACATCATGAAACCTATTGTCAGCCAATGGTTCTAGTGTCAAGGTCTACTCAAGCCAAACACTTCAGAAACATAGCTTTTAGCACAAAGGTCATTTGCCTAGACCCAATTAGAAGCAAAAAAAATCTAAGAAGAATATTCTGTAATAATTGCCTAACTCCTACAAAATAAGGCCTCATCTTTAAAGGCTTCTTCAAATCCTTTAAAGACGGACTCATTTTTAAACTCCTAGCCTATCATAGGCTTAGAAGCTAATAGCAAAGATGATTGTTATGGTATATTCCCATCATAATAATAGGCCTTAATTTTCACATATAGGTTTAACCCATATTGTCAAAATTATAAACTTTATCCACACTTTGTATTTCAAAAATATTCTTAGCCTATCTATTGTAATAGGCCAAACCTATAATCGAAAAAAAAAGTAAAAGTAAAGTAAAAAAGAAAAATGATTTTTGTACACTTAATTTGGTTTGTCGGCCATGTTTTCTAGCAAGCTATTTCCAAGACCATGTGAAGTTACAAGACCCTTACATATGTAGACTCCATTTTACAATTTAACTAGTCACTTCATTTGTCCGTTCCTATAATTGATGAAAAAATCTCCTTATAAGAAGCCCTTCCTCTACCTTGAGAAAGCAAAGACTTTTTTAGAGAGAATTCCTAGTCTTAAGCACATTCATCTTAGTTATTAGGAGCTCATGTGCTGAGCATCCTTGCAATCTCAAGTTAAGTGTAATTATCTCCAAATTTTCAAAAATTATATATTTATATTTCAAAATTTGTAAGTACTACTCATATGTTAAGCATTTTATATATAATTTTTCATTTCTTATATGTGATTTTTTTTTCTTGCTTAATTTTATTTTCATATCTTAAGTATGTTGCACTTATGGTGTAAGTTGATCTAGTACATCAAAAATTTTGTTTAATTGCATTTCATTCAATTTTATTTTCCTTTCGTTTGTGTACCCTTTGATTTCACATCATTTTTTATATACATATACATATACATAAATAAATACATACATGCATACATACATACATGCATGCATACATATATACATACAAACATACGTACATATGTACATACATGTGTGTGTATGTATAAATACGTACATATGTACATATATACATACAAACATACGTAAATATGTACATATGTACATATATACATACAAACATACGTACATACGTACATATGTACATATATACATACAAACATACGTACATATGTACATACAAGCATACATATATACATACAAACATACGTACATATGTACATATATACATACAAACATACGTACATATGTACATACATGTGTATGTACGTACGCACGTACGTATGGATGTATGTATGTATGTATGTATGTATGTATGTATGTATGTATGCATGCATGCATGTATGTATGTATGTATGTATGTATGTGTGTGTGTGTGTGTATGTATGTATGTATGCATATGTGTGTATGTATGTATGTATGTATGTATGTATGCATATATAACACATTTTATTGATGATTACTATAAATGTTTCCTAAAGGTTAATTATTTGGTAATTGTTTTATCTTTTTTAATTCAAATTGAATTTTTATTTTTAATGAAAAAAGTGTGTAAATAATGTACAAATAAAATCATGAAATTTTAAAGTACATGACCTGTAAAAAATTAATGAAAGTGTTAAAAATATTTTTAAACTTCATTTCTAATGTGAAATCACATCATATACGCAAGGACACGCCAATTTAAAAAGGATAATAACTTCCCATTTAATCAAACCATTAATAACATCCAAATTGATGATGATAAATTAACTTGCATTGCAAAAAGCTCAAATTGAATTAAGTTTTCATTAAAAATGTGATAATAATAAGAGGTCTATACATGAGAAATATTGGTCCAGAATAAAAAAAATAAGATCTATAAATTGCTATAATTATATGGTTACATGCATCACATACATAGTGAGAATTTAAAATTTTTAACTATATTAGCTAAAGATCTTACCATGAAATTACAATAAACTAAATAAGTGAAATAAAATTTCACCTTTGAGGGTTATTGAACTATTGATTATTTTATACTGTGTATAGTAAACCAAAATGTCCAATAGAAAACACCTCCAATGTTAATACACACTAGAGAAAAAGCAAAGAACCAAATAATTGGGTGACAAAGGTAGCCAAAAAATCCATATGGCTCAAAGAGAGAATTCAGCCAAGAAAGGAATAAAAAAGCAATAATTTGAACTTTCTATCCAACTCCCACTGAACTTCTCCTTTTATAATCCAAGTTAAAAGTATAATTATAATGGGATTATACTCTAAAATAGCTAAAGAAATAATTTAGAATCACTCTTAATTAATTAATTAGGCTTAGTTAAATCAATTCTAAACCTATTTTGACTTGGCCATGCACAGAGGCCCTTGTACTACGTGGACTTGGATTTAATTACCTAATTTAATTCCAAATCCAACCAAATTAAATATGGTAGGTGAATAATACTTATAGATCATATTTATTTTGACTTGTCTAAAAATTAGGCCATTACATACTTCTATCACCTTTCTATACAAAAAAGCCACTTCAAGTGGGCTTTTGCGTAGATGACTTTCATTCTAGGCTTAAAATTAATTCTTTAAATGATCCAATATTAATATTTAATCTTATAACATTTATAGTCCAATAATAATTTAATTTGGATCTTAATAAACTAGTATGGTCCATTATAAGAGACCATACGCAAAAAGCACTGCAGTTCTACACATAAGTAATTAATTAAACTTCTTTAATTAATTAGTTCTTTCTTAATTTTTTCAATTAATAATAATATCTAATATTATTATATTTATCATTTTACCATAATGCCATTCCCTATAAGCGTATAACTCATTGGATTTTTTAGTCCACTTAACAATACAAATATGTATGCAATTAAAGAACTATATGATTCAAACTCTTTAAATCATTATATTAATTCTCTAATTAATATTTATACTTATGCTCATGTACAAATCATGAAAGGCTTCCAGCTAAGCATTATGATTATCTAAGTGATAGAAAAGTCAAGTTGTTTTGATTAAACCCTTCTATAAAATAGTTATTGTGCAATTACTCATTTCACCTTATTTTATCTCATTTAGTTTTGAATATGTATTGATGTCAACTCATATAAACTTAAATATGGTTGTTCTAATAATTTAGCCAATTTTCCCAAATTTCATATGTATAATTTCAATTCATCTAAATGTTATTAATTATAGCTTTATAATCAATTTATGACTTGTACACAATTCATTTTCCAGCTCATGAGGTTACATATTTATATATACATATTACTTTAACATATATTTTGTATCGTACAAGTATCACTACAAACCAATTATAGCATGGCTTATAAAAAACACAAGATAAATCATAAATATAATATATGTGTAGACCAAAGTTAAATAAGAATGAACATTTTAAACATGTTCAAGATCAACCTCTATATGTTACATCACCTTATATATAGTTGAAGTTCATATTGTTCATGCGCACACATCATACCGTGTCATTTATATGTTTTCTTATCCACTTTTTTATTTATAGTTACTCTAGTCATGCATGCAGCATATCATTCATTCATACTTACATATATATATATATATGTGTGTGTGTGTGTGTGTGTGTGTGTGTGTGTGTGATAGTCTTATGGGCATTCCTACTCAAATATAATGTTCATCCACCTTACATTTACTATTACAAATAATAGATTCATGTAAAAACATCATTTAGATCAAGTCATGTAGTTTTCATACAATATTGTCATATTTCCAATAATAATACATCAGTTAATTCATTGCATTGTCCTAAAGGTGTAGATAATGGGTGTTATGGATATCCAAAGGTGTAATGCCCTTCATAATACCCTAGGAAAATCTTTAATTAATTAATAATATAATTTACATTGATCTTGTATGATTATGACTGTTACTGTGAATCAGGATTTAAAAGGAAATTATCCTAAAGTAAATGGGTAAGTTTGTCTTTTCCTTATTAGACCCTGTGTGTTTAAATTAAAGGTAAATGGGTAGATAAGGATCTAATTGAAAGAGAGAAGGGTAATTTATGGGGCATAATTTGAAATAAAAGGAAGTGAATGACCTAAAAGCAATTTTCACCATTAATTGCCAAGTGGTCCAATAGATTTAGGACACTTAGAAGAGAGGAAGAGGGATATTTTAGAGGAGGTGGCCGGCCATTCAAGGTTGATTTCTTTAGCCATCTTCAACCTCTAGCCATCCCTAAAATCTCTCTCTAGATCTTTCTCTCCTGGTTTTGTCCTGGTTTTTGTAAAAAATAAAAAGAAGTGGTAGTTATAGCTCTATTGTTAGGTATTTTGCCTCTTTCTCTTTTCATGAATTGTATAGTATTTCATTTAAATAAAAGATATGTATGTATTCATGGTGAAGTTTCTTTTCTTAGAAGGTGAAAGCAGCAAAAAGAAGGGAAAGGAGGCAATTTAAGGGTAAAGACGAAGGATTAAAGCTTTAAAAGGTATGGGAACCATCATGGATTGTTTGAGTGTGATTGTGTGTTATTGACGTGAATAGCATGTTTCTTGATTTTTATATGCATGTTTTCTATATGAAAAGGAAGATTATGATGAGTTGAAAACCTTTTAGTGCGTGGAATCCTTGAGACTTGGAATTCTTCTTAGGGTTTATGGGAATAGCTTGTACTCTAATAGCGATATGTTGAGCTATAGTTATGAGAATTGAGAAATTCTAGTTATAGGTAAAATTAGACTCATAGATCTTCATTTCATATGAAGAACTCAAAATCTGAATTAATTTTCTTAATTGTGAAATTTTGAGTTAAATTCTGGTTGTGGCTGTTGCCCAGTCATTGGGAGTAGTCTATGGTTTAATTTGAATATCTGAAGATATATAGGTTTGATTAAGGTGATTTTTAGTGTTTTGGAAACTAGAAATATAAAGCTATAACTTTGTAAAAGGATATATTGGTTGAAAATATTGTTTAATAGGTCAAAATTTTCTTACAAACCATGAGTGGAATTTTATTATTAGGTCAGAATGACCTCACAGTTATCGGGTTTTAGCTAGTAACTGTGAGGTAGTCCAATTTTCAGTCCAGAATCAAAACCAACCCTATCTCATGGTTACTAGGCTATTGGTAGTAACTATGACCCCTTCTCGTAACCTTGGGTCACGGTTAATAGCCTATGATTTGTAATTATGAGGTGGATAACTTTTAGTCTAGAAGCTTATGGCAATCTATGTCACGATTACCATGAATTGGGTAATGACTGTGACCCTTATTTCATGACTTAGGTCACGGTTACCAAGTTTTGATAGTAATTGTGACTTTTTCTTGAATTTTAAGACCTGAAGTTTTAAGACTCTATATGAGGCCTAAACTCTTCCTAAGCTTGGTAAATCATCTTGAACTTAAAATATAGAGTAATAAACCCCCCTTAATCATATGAATTGTAAAAGAAATATGAAGACGAGGTTATAGTAATTGATACATATATGTGTTAATTGAATATAAATGCATGAATGCCCTATAATGACTATTCATTGGTGATCATGGTTTACTCTATGTTAGCTGAAAACTATATAATATTAATTTGAGTTAATTTATCTTATGCTAAAATGTATCAATATGAATTAATGATATATGAGATATGATTTGTGTTGCCTACATATAAGAACTTAATGGTAGATAGATAGGCATGCATATAGGGTTACAATTACAACTGCTATAGTCTGACCCATATGGATCCACAGTATGTCCCTATTGGGACCACAGTTTTGATCTTGGTTGGGTCCATAAATTTAATACCTTCGGGTATTTATATGTTTGATACCTTTAGGTATCCATAGCACTCATTATCCACACCCATGGGATTCTAAGCAAGTAGTTCGCAGAATAAATAACATCATACATACTAATGTTAGAGAAAGAAAAAGTCCATATACTTTCATTATACATGAATGACATAGTCAGTGCTGTTATAACTAATTCCAATAATACATATTTAGTAATGGTTTTTGTTAAGATTAATGCTCTTTCTTTGGTATTATTGTTGAATACTTGGTGATAACCACTGTGAGTGGTTATCAACATATTATTTTGTTCCCCAGTAAGTTGTATAACTTAGCATGGGTATTTATCCTTATAGGTTTGCAGGCTAGATCTTTTCTTCAAAGACAAAGCTAACAACTTTCAAAGTCAACATCAAATTAGGAAGAACAATTTTGATGTATGAATTGTATTTTGTTATCTTTTTGGATAAACTATATTATGCCTTGTAGGTTGTAAGGAAAACAACAAATTCTATAATTAATAACTTAGAGCATGATTTTAGTGTAACAAATTTGGATTTCTATGACATGTATGGTGTGTGTGTGTGTGTGTGTATTCAATTGATGACTCAACATGCTATAGTACAGGATGGCTAAAATAGATTATTATTATCTCATGTATTTCTTATTAATGAAATAAAGATAAGAATAGGAATCATGATAGACTGGTATGGTCCTTACAAAAGGTATCAAATAAGGATACCAGAAGGTATCAAGCATGTGGACCCAAACAGGATTGAGACTATAGCAGTTGCAATATAACCTTATAGGTATTCCTATCTATCCATAACTTAGATATATATGTAGGCAATTGTGATCATTTCCCATTTATTATCATTCCATTCTTAACAAGTAACTCTTTAATTTACCTATATACATATAATTATATTCATATGACCTTCATACATATTCACGTATATAAAGCATCACTCTCGACCATATTCATATAAGTTGTATACATGTTCACATACATATAACATAAGCATATAATCACAATAGTTATATAAAGATTCATTATAAATATGTAAATCAACATACATGTACCTTGTGCATTTTTCATATTTAATTAACATATTTCAATTTACTAAATCATACCTTAACAAGTCATATGGTATTCAAGTGAGGCCATAAAATCTATATAAAGTTCACATCCACTGCAAAGATAATATAGTAGGCTATTATAATATTTTTTTAATTATTTGCCATTTTCATAATTAATATATTGACATGTCATATAATATTAATTATATTAATTAGAAACCATAAAATATATATTCAAGTTTACATATGCAAGTTATAACTTGCCACCATTAGACTTGTATACAAATCACATGTACTCGTATGATTTATTTTACACTTTGCTCAATTATATTTTTTATGAATATTCATTAATTCTAGTAAATAAATTCTTTTACATTATTTAAATATAAAAATTGTCAAATTTTATTTAATTATATTCATAACATTGGTATGTAAACTTGTATAGTCATACTATATACATGTAAGCAATAATTATGTATATAAATCATCTATATGTATGAAAATTTCCTTTAGCTTGCATTATGTTTAATCACTCAATTCAAATATGGTAGATCATATTTCATTTATTTATAGGTGTTAAGAAAAGTTTCATATACATTGGAGAAGGTTTGGATAGTTTTTGGTGAAGTTCGGAAGCAAAATGTGTAAAAATAAGGCATAAAATGAAATGGAATATGGAGGGGCAGAAAAGGGGCACATAGGTGGCAAGTTTCATCCCCCTCCTTATGGGAGAAAAATTTCAAAATGAAATTTTGGACAAAAGCATTATACATTACTAGGAAGAATTCATCCCACCCATGTGCATGCCAAAGTACTATTTTTGTATGGATTGCAGATTTGCATAGACTGTAGATTTGGGTCAAATTATACATGATTTTTCAATGCCTATGTGTGGTTTTCTAAAAATAAAGTCTTACAAAAAATGTTTCAATGTGTTTAAAGTTTCTAATAACATAAAAATCAAGTTACTTGGCCTTTTACATCATGAGATATACAAAAAACAACACAGGCTACTCCAAATGATAAGGCAACAACCAATATCCAAATCAAGCTAGAATTTGACAATTTTAGAGGTATAATCACATTTCAGTCCCTTCATACAAGTTTTATTTATATGTTCTAGTTTAATATCCAACTATAATCATTCAATTTGGAAGTCTATAACTCAACTTATGCCCAAAACAATCCCACTAGGTCTAATGAATTATGTAATAAAGTTTTGTTAAACTTATATATCTTCCTATATCTAATCATTTATGCATAATTAAGCACTACACCAACACTTATTTATCAATTACATAATAAGTATAGCATTTCCATCAATCATTCTTAAGCAACCATATGCAAATAAAATTAAATTCTCCTGTACCTTATGAATGACAAATTTGTTCTTTTAGTTCCTTCTTTTCTTCTTTTCTTTACTCTTGCTTGATTTTTCCTTAATTAAACACATCATAAATATATATCAATCCCAATTTTAATCTATCCATTTCAAATCTCCATGCATAGTATAATAATAAGATGAAACTGAGAGTTAAATTCATACATTAATTACCTTAATTTTGCTTGAGCTTTGTTTGACTCTTATTCTCTTCTTTTTGGTTTCCTTATGGATAGATTTTTAAGTGTTTTTAGGTGAGGAAATAAAATGAATTTTTTTTATTTTTTTTACCCCTCTTTGGTCATACACTTTCTCTCCAATTTACTTGTGATTTTTTAATCTTTCTAAAGTAAGATTCATGTCTTTTTCCTATCGGTCCACTTTTTAGACCTAGGAAAATTAAACCTTCCTCCATCATACTTATTTTCTCATTTCAATTGCATTTAATTTTATCCCTTTGTTACATTTTATTCCATATCTTACACCAATTTATGCATATACATATCAACTTAAGTAATTTACTGAATTGGTCAAGTCTTTTAAATTAATCCCCTCTATGACCTTTACTATACTATAATTCACTTAACTTTTTTTTATTCACTTATTGATCCACCCTTAGCATCTCACATTCCTTTTATCTTATGTTTTAGAGCCTTACATCATCTAAGTATGGAGATTGTGAAAGATTTAGCAACCTATTGGATCTATCATTACATATCCTAGTTCCTAGAATATAAAATGCTTCTCCAAGGTCCTTTATGAAGAACTATTTGGATAACCAAGTTTTCACTGACTAAAGGATAAAAAATGTGATTTGCTATGATCAATGTGTCATTTACATATAAAATAAGGAAAACAATTGCACTCTCACTGACCTTCTATACATATAAAGTTTATTCTTATTTTATGAGAAATTAAACTCCCTAATTATCTTATTTGTGTCATATACACATTTTCAGTTAGATTTTTATTTAAGAAAGTTATCTTTGTATCCATTTTCCAAATCTCATTATCATAATGAGTAGTAATGGCTAAAAGCATTTTGATAGACTTAAGCATCACACTAGAGAAAAGGTTTCATCAAAGTTAATTCCCTCTCTTTGATGATAACCTTTAGTTATCACGCAGGCCTTGTAGGTAACTACATTACCCTTCATGCCATTCTTTTTCTTAAAGACCTATTTATGCCTAACATTGCCTTCAAGTGGTTGCGTCAAAGTCTATACTTTGTTTTATACATGAACTCTATTTTGAACTGCATAACCTTAAGCCATAATTCTCATTCAAAACTTTTTAAAAGTACTTGATAGATTTTTAGTCTCATTATACTATATTATAGTTGCATTTTTATCTAAGTCTATGAGAAATTATATTTCACTAGGATAGGATGTATCCTAGTAGATCTTGTAGGAACTTATGTATATTCAAGTTCAACTATGATCTCATCACTATGAGATTCAGTATCGGGGTCCAATCGGTCCATCCACTTCATTTTGTAGGTCTTGAACTTCACTAAGTTCATTTCTACTCCTAATGTCTTCTCTTAAAAGGAATTGCTCTCTAAGACTATAGCATGCATCAAAATAAACACCTCTTGTTCTAAAAGATTATAGAAGTAATATCCAAATATTTCTTTTAGATATCCTACAAATAAGCATTTTTCAGACTTAGCATCCAACTTCCTCACATAAATAGGACAATCCCATACCTTTATATGAAAATGTGTGAATTTTTTGTTATTCCACATCTCATATAGAGTAATTGTTGGGTTTTAGCAAAATAAAATAAAAATGGAAAATGCAGCAAAAAATAAAACCCACCAAGATCCATGCGATTCAATTAATTTAAAAGGAGCAGATAAACAATTACTAACCTGTTAAAGCATAGAAATACGAATTTTCCAAGTGTTGCTCAATTGAACCACCACCCTCTATCTGTATACACCTCGAATGTGATGAAAGAGATGCCTAGAGGTGCTAGTTCTCTTTCTTTTTGGCAGCTAAGGTTTTGGTTCATGTTTCTTTTCTCAAAAGTAACAAAATTGATTTTTCTTCTCTCTCAAAATGATGGTTGCCACTCTTTTTATATTTTCATAAGGTATACACACACACATACACACACACACACACATATATACATTATATATATATATATATATATGGTAACTTAACCCTAATTTATAGAGAATGAAAATTTTGGGCATGTGCACGCGTGCGCGCGTGCACACACACACATATATATGTATGTATAAGAATTATAATTTTTCTTTAAAAATTTATTTCGAAGTTTTTTATGACAAAATCAAAATTCAAAATGCCCAAATAGACCCTAGTCCATTCATCACATTCTTGATGTACAACTCAAGAGATTCATATTATGTTTGTAATAGGCCCCAATCCCATCTTAGGCCCATAAGTCATAAGCGGCTTTTAGCAAGATTTTTTGACTACCTAAATAATATGAAAAATAATAATTTGATTTTAACCTAATCATTAGAACATGTTATAATTATTTTTGTCACATGATATCTTGTTTGAACATAATTCATAGTCCATGTCAAACTTATATTGTTCAATTATATAATTTATCCATCACTAAGTAGACTAATAATATCAAATGACATTTATCACTCTATCATTTCATTTTCCCAATAGATATCTCTCTCATAAGAGAGCGATAAATTCCATTTTGATTATTCATTATCCTCTACATGATTCTTATCATGTCTAATCATGACCTTTATGATTATTTGATTAAAGATAATGTTTGATTATGTCAAAACATAATGTTCCTTATGTAGGAAATTATGACAATCTCTGGTCTAAAGATTCGATAGCATAACTATTATGGCTTCACTAATGACACTAACCCATATAGTACCTCAAAATGGGTCAATCCAATACCTTATTCTCTAACAAGTACGCATAAGTTTAATTTATATCACCATATATAATCATCTTAATTATTATCAATCAAATCCATACTAGTCTTAATTTATCATTATTACTTTAATAAAAAATGACTAGGGATAGCAAGAATAACATTAGATTGTTATTCACAAACATTATTATAATGTAACATGCCAATAATATATTAATGTGAATAAAATCTAATTTTATAGAATGAAATATGACATTACATAAAGGTCCAAATGTTTGACCTATGGCATAAACACTAACAATAACGTCAATTGGCTTACTAAGAACTCTATTTAATGCATAAACAATAGCTTATAGTGCATATCCCTAAAAAGACTTGGACAAGTTTGTTGGGCTCATCATAAATCAACCCACATCTAAAATAGTGTGTGATTTCTCCTTTCAGATACACCATTATACTATGGTGTATATGATGGAGTCCATTGAGATCAGATCCTATTATCTCTAAGATAATCTTAAAACTCTTAGCATAACTATTAACCACCTCGATATGATTTTATACTCTTTCTAAGTTATTTCTCTACTACATTTTTTAGCTCTTTAAACTTTTCATATATATATATATATATATATATATATATGTATGTATGTATGTATATATATATATATATGTATGTATGTATGTATATATATATATATGTATGTATATATGTATATATATATATATATATCATGAAAAAGTTCATATCTGTGGTGTCAGAGAACGATTGTGGCAGCCATACAAACCAAATAAAGTCAATTTATATATACAAGATCAAGCAAGCTCTTTATCATAAAATTCATCATAATATCACATTACACGCTCAACAATTAATATAGAACATAACATATCCTTTGGATAATCACACATTTGGAGTTTCCAAGACAAAAAACCACTAGACAAACCATTACAAAAGCCAATTATTATGCTGGAACCAGACTAGCACCTATAAGGGGAAAAAACAAAAATTACTTAAGCCCCAAAACAATTTGAGTTCTTAAATTGACAAGACTAACATCATTAGCCTAGCAACAAGTTCATCCACCATAATTCTCTTTCCCCTTTGTCCTAAATCCTAAAGGAATGAACGATCTATAGTTATCTGCTATGTCATATAAAGTTCCAATATCATCCAGCTGTATGTATATTTACATGCTAATGTAGGATGTAAAATTACATAATAGTAAAGCTGTTATCCAACACATTCGGTTCTGGTCACTATATTTGAACATCAAAAGGAAGCTAAATGATGCATGCATCCAGAACTCAAATTTCTAGCCCATATGCCTATCTATTATAGTGCATACATAAAACCTATTACTAATGTGGACAAATGCACATACAAGAGTCATAAGATGCTAACCATTTCTCTCCACCTAAATCTCTTCATCCTTCTCTTCATCAGCAGTTTTCCAAATGATATCTTTAAGTCTAGCTGACAAGCATTTACAACATATAAGTTCAAAATTATTCTCCAAACTTAGACTAGGATTGAAAAGTCTCATGTTAAAAATGAAGGCAGCATTTGGGTGGGGCAAACAAAGCAAATAAATTAATTGTCTAAATTATTTGAGGAGCAGAGTTCACCCACTGACAAAAGAAAAATTTTTAATGCGAAAGAAAAATTAAGGCATCAATGTACAACAAGTTGAGAAGGGTATGAATGCAAAAAGAAACCCTTTAATGAACATGAAATTCTCAAGGGAGAGAAAGGAGTGAAGGGGAAAGGTTTTGTGGGTTTCTCTTGCAAACACCACTGGAGAAGCACCCACCTACTGAAAAGAGAAGTATGTCTCACCAAGACTCTTGGGGAGAGAAAGAGAGAATGGGAGAGAGAATGTGGCTGGCTGGGACTAGTCAACATGCTCTAATGAACATTAAATATCCTCTGCTACCACTAGTCCAGATGGAGTAATTAAAATATTAAAAATAGGAGCACCCAAAGTACCCAATAAAAAATATTACCATCATCCTTCCTCAAAGTTCCCTCACTTATACCTTCAATGGGTAGTTTTGGTGAATCCACCTCCAAGAACTGGATGCAAACTTGCCTTTCATTTCGATCAAGGTTTCTTGATTTTCTCTTTCGAGGCCTTGAGCTACACATACAATTCACTTGACTTAGGTTATTGAAGTCCATAGAAAATGATTTGGTTAAAAAGAAAAATCTATCAAAAATCTATGGATAGCCTGTAATGATTGATACCTGATAGAGCAAAGTCAAGAATGCTATTATACTAACATGGAGAACGTGCAAAAATGACTCAAAACAGATTGCATTGGTTCAATACATGTTTACACACTGACTTAAAGGTAAGGATAAGAAATCCATCTTTTACTTAGTATGATTCATGAAGGTGCCAAGCAAAATTTTCAAATCATCATCAACAAGACTGATTTAAACCCAATTAAGACATCAATAATTAAATCTTGAAATCAAATCATCAAAAATTTTGTTGTACTTCTCCCACTTGTAACAATAATAACTATAATTTCCCGTCAAGAGTGCTAACATATAGAAATGTGGGGACATTGCAGATTCACTTACAGGAACATAACTGCTCATATTGTTAGGGGAACTATAAAAATGCATGGAATTTCTTATAAATATCACTAATAACCAAAAATTAATTATGTACTTTCAGAATAACTTGCTTTTCAAATTTTATAGAGAATAAAAGAAAAACTTGGTGCATCTATGTAAGAAAGATTAAGAATTAACTCAATAAATTAAAAAAAAATCCTGCCAATTTGTACAAAATACCTTGGTGGTGTAAGCTTTCCACTTCATCAAAGATTGACCGGAACTTATCGGAGTCAGGTTTTCCAATATCATCGCTTTCATCTACAACAAAAGTAATATATATATATATATATATATAGAGAGAGAGAGAGAGAGAGAGAGAGAGAGAAATTATTAATAACTTTGTCTAAACTAAATTAGTGGTGGTTTAAGTTAATAGAAACAATTCATTTTTACTTTACAAATATCTTACACAATTACTCATAATCTCAATCTCTTTAAAAAAATTCTTTAGATATCATATCTTAATTTTATTGAAAAAACACTAAAAATCTGCTAACCTTCATGTAAAGAAAAACCTGGTTTTGCCTCTGGAACTTGGCAAGAACAGAGACAAGACCAGACTTGAGAAAGCAAGAAACATGGGAATTAATGAACCGATCAAGATGTACAGGGTTTGATTTGAGTCTTTTGAGCTCCTTGGCCACAATCAATCCCTCTTTCCCCATCTCTTTCTTCCACCTCCATATCGACAAGCTAGGCTTTGAAACAAAATTAGGAATATCGTTCCAAAGAACAAATAATTGCTCTTGCTGCTACTTTTTTGGATACTTTATATAATTGAATTCAAAAAACAGATTGCTTGGAGATGATGAAGTTCTTCTACCAAAATTTGAAGCCAATCGCCACATAGAATAAACAGATGCAAAATTTTCTTTTACTGATTTTTTATTTTCTCACATTTTCTAGGCAATCAATCTAGTTTTCTTTCACTTAAATAAAAAGATCGCTTCATAGCCCTGGGGGTGGGGGAAGAGTGGGCAGAGGAGGTGCAAAGAAGGAAAGAGACAAATGTGTATGCCTAGGGTTTTTTTACTTTATATTTCTAACAAACCTGAAAAATAATAAAATATCCCTCATTTACCAATGAAATTGAAATTCCGTTGTTATTTTATCAACCAAAAATAAATTCAGTTGCTATTTAGCAACAAATTTAAATTTTGTTGCTATTTTAGCAAATTTTTCATTGAAAATGAAAAATAGCAACGAAATTCTATTGAAAAAAATTTGGTTGCTATTTTTCATTGAAAATGAAAAATAGCAATGGAATTATATTTTGGTTGCTATTTAGCAACGGAAATATATGAAAATAAATTTCGTTGCTATTTAGCAACCAAATTATCTTCCGTTGCTAAAATAGCAATGGAAATTAAATTTCGTTGCTAATTTAACAATGAAAATCTTATTCTATTGCTATTTTTCGTTCCAAATTTTTTCCACCATCCGTTGGCACCTTAATTAGCAACAAAATAGTGATTGCGTAGCTAACTTCCGTTGCTAAATTTTGGCGCCAAATATTTCCCCCACTTTTAGCAACGGAAGATAACCAAATATTTTTTCGTTGCTAAATCTACAAAGTTTAACCAAATTTAGCAACGAAAAATATTTTTCATTACTAAATAGTAACGGAATTGGTTTTCCATTGCTAATTTAGTAATGGAATCATTTTCGTTACTATTTTTCCGTTGCTATTTCTAGATTTTCTTATAGTGATATATATATATATATATGGTCATGCATGTATTCTTATAAAGACTTTTAATTGCAAGAATTACACTTTCTTAATTGCCTCATTGGCTTCATGCATAATACTAAGTATGATGTGATTGATCAACGAAAGTAATACTTTATTGTGTTTGCATTATCATGTAAACTACTATGATATGTTTGAATGATGTTGATGCAACTATGTAATCACATGATCTGCATCCATGTGTATTGGAGCCTAAAGCTCAACATTGATGTACAGTAAGAATGATATGCACTCTTTTATGGAATGTGCTTTTAATCCAAATGATGTACTAAGTAAAGAAGAAAATGTTGAATTTTAATTTCTTAAGAACGGTAAAGCCTTCGACTCTTAGTTCAGTTGTGAATTAAATAGTCATGGCTAAAGGGATACAGTTACAGCTACCATAGTTGACCCTATTTGGGTTTTGTTCCTTAATGGAACCATTGCTCGACCCCATTTGGGTCTATAGTTTGTTCCTTGCTGGAACCATTGTTCGGCCCTGTTTGGGTTTAGCATTTGATATCTTCAGATATCCATTATTTGATACCTTCGGGTATCTCTTGCTCCCATTATCCACCCTTTGAACTAGTACTTAGGCAGGCTATTAAAGATGATAAAAATGTGTATAAAATAAAGTAAATACATGCATTGATTGTTGCACTTATGTAATGTAAGCACGATGAATTGCCTATTGTGTTTTTTATCTTAAATTTCACCATTGGCTATAAAACTGACACTATTAAATAAAATTTTATGTTCATTATGATATGATTTTGATATCTCACATCTATTATAAGGAAGGTTCTCGTGTGAGTGCCGGTACGAGTTAGTTCCACCAATGGGTTCCACGGTGAATAGTTAGGCCATATGGGCCACAAGCTTACAATATTATATTAAAAGTTATACAAACCGTAGTATACAATATGAGCTTCATGTATGTAGAAGTTATGACATGTTTGCATATGGTATGAAATATTTATCCATTAATCAAGAAATGTAATACCTGTTCGTTGAAACGGCCTGTAAACCCATTAGTACGTATATGAACATTTACACATGTATATGCATATGTATGATTCTGATATAAACCCAAGTGCAAAACATGATATAATATGATGTGGTATGATATTTAAATTGCAATGATAAGATAGCATTAAGGGATAAGTGTGTATGAACCTGAAATGAGAATTGTATAAAGATATAAGAAGAAATCATGTCTAATAATAACTCTATGGTTGTTACATGGCATAAGCACTCCCGTGTGCATGGGTTTAATGTTGAATGCATAACTTATGTAACAATGTTATTAATGTAATAAGTTAAAGTTTTGTACTATCAATAATCTAGATGTCTGAATTCTGAAGTAGTAAGGATTAGGAAGGGTATGAATCAAACTAGTTTAAGGAAAAAAAAAGGAAGTAAGATGATGATAGTAAATTGATAAGTTTCAAAATAAGATAATTTACAAAATGCTCTAGACATTAGTAAATAGGGTATTCTTATTAAGTTTAAGGACTTCTCCAAAATGTTTATTGTGAAATGATCAATATAATAGACTCATGTTATTCAGTGTTTTATAGGAAGTTGTATATGATAAGTTAAATAATTGAAATAAGTTATCTATAGAGTTTTGTTCCCCACTAAGCTTTATAGCTTAGCACAGGTTTATTTATCCGTGTAGGTTTCAGGATAAGCTCCTGTGGATCGATAGTTATGGTGGCTTGACCACCATTGAAGAGAAGATCTAGCATATTGTAGTTGCCTTTGATTATGTCAACATGTTTAAAAGGCCACTTATGTTATGATTCTTTATTTATAAGCTTGATTATTTAATGGTGGCATGTAATTATGGCATGTCTCATCATTATTATTTATGCTTAATCTTTACCAAGTTCATGGTGATGATTGATGATTATCCATAGTTAGTGGATTAGGGTGTTCAGTTAATGGTATCAAAGCACCCAGGTTTAGTCTTTTCTGGGCAATAAGGAATTAAGAAATTGTTCTTGAAAGTTGAGATGAATTGGTCTAGACCATGGTGTTATTGTTATAGGTATACATATTTTGATGATTGTGATAGGTAATTGGCCTATGATTGATGTATATTGAAGCACTTTTAGGGTTTTGATTCAGAAATTATGAGATGATATCAAATGAATTGTCAATATCTCTCACGTCCTGATATTGGAAGTACTTAAAAGCCTTGATAATCTATGATTGAAGTATAGCATAAGTTTGATTATAAGTGTGTCTAGATTGTTTACTAAGATGTTTGAGGAAAATTTTATATGACAAGAAGGGAATTTGTGCTTTAGCATTGATGAGCATGCAAGATGTTATGGATATAAAACTTTTATGTTTATAAGTACTTACAGCTAAAGCAGAGTTTGGATAATTGCTAGAAATAAAAATAAAGGCAATAGGTTCGAATTTCGAGGATGAAATTCTTTTAAGGAGGAGAGATTTGTAAGGCTCTAATCATGATCCTAATCGGATTATTGTTAATTGATAAGGATTATCGTTAATTAAGGTGAAAATGGATTATTTCATAATTATCGAGGTTGAGTCCCAAAAGGGGTGTTTTGGTAATTTTAGGAAGTATGTAATTGAGCATGGGTAAGTTGTAATTTTAAGGAAATATGTAATTGAAATTAAAATAGAAATATTAGGATTAAATTGTAAGAAATGGAAAAATTAAGAGATTAAAGTGTATAGGGCTATATTGGGAATTTCTCTTTGTGAGATATTTATCCCATTCAATTATTTTGGGATTCATAGAGAAGTGAAGATCGACTTTTGTGGGAGATCTCTCTGTGTGTGTGTGTGTGTGTGTGTGTGTGTGGTTATGGGATGAAGAAGAGGAAACCTAAGGTTTAAGAGCTGGCATCTTTAAGGTGATGCTTTCCTCTCTTGCCTTCTTTTTTGTTTGGGTTTCATTTTCGGATTTAAGGTTAAAGGGTTTATGATTGTTATCTTCTTATGTAAGGGAAGGATGATCTCAAGAATGGATCAGTGGATGGTGAAGGAGATGAAGCTTCAATACCAGGTATGGGAACTAGGGTTACGTTTACTTGGTTATTTATTTCATTTTTCTCCTTACATGTATGTATATCCTCTTTAAAGAGGTTAAGGGCTGAACTTAACAACATTGATGAGTTGAGAGGTTTTGATCTTAAGTTTAATGAGCATGATTGTAAGAAGGAAGGGTGAGTCTTAATTTTGGGTAGTTGATCTGCAGTATTGGGCTTCTAGGCTTTCATGTTTACTGAGGACCCATGCACAGCCACACATGGTGTGTTTCCTCCCATGTACGGCCACGCATGGTGTGCCTCTCTCCCATACACAACCACTTGGCCTTTCTTCTCATGGAATGCATGGCCACTTATGCTTTTTTACTTACTTTGCATGGCCACTTGGCCTTTTTTCTTACGAAATGCAAGGCCATTTATGCTTTTCCCCTTGCTTTACACGACCACTTGGCCTTTCTTCTTATGGAATGCAAGGCCACTTATGCTTTTCCCTTTGCTTTACATAGCCACTTGGCCTTTCTTCTCATGGAATGCACAGCCACTTATGCTTTTCCCCTTGCTTTGCATGGCCACTTAGCCTTTCTTCTAATGGAATACATGGCCACTTATGCTTTTCCCTTGCTTTGCACGGCCACTTGGCCTTTCTTCTAATGGAATACATGGCCACTTATGTTTTTCCCTTGCTTTGCACGGCCACTTGGCCTTTCATCTCATAGAATGCATGGCCACTTATGCTTTTCCCTTGCTTTCACAGCCACTTGGCCTTTCTTCTCATGGAATGCATGGCCACTCAAGCTTCTGCCTTTCCTATGCACAGCCACTTGGCCTTTCTTCTCATGGAATGCACGGCCACTCAAGCTTCTACCTTTCCCATACATGGCCACTTGGCCTTTCTTCTTATGGAATGCATGCCACTTATGCTTTTCCCCTTGCTTTACAGGCCACTTGGCCTTTCTTCTCATGGAATGCATGGCTAATTATGCTTTTCCCCTTGCTTTACATGGCCACTTATGCTTTTCCCCTTTCTTTGCATAACCACTTGGCCTTTCTTCTCATGGAATGCACGACCACTTATGCTTTTCCCTTACTTTGCTCGGCCACTTGGCTTTTCTTCTTATGGAATGCACAGCCACTCAAGCTTCTGCCTTTCCCATGCATGGCCACTCAAGTTTCCTTCCTTTCTTATGTACAGCCACTCAAGCTTCTATCTTTCCCATGCACGGCCACTCAAGCTTCCTTCCTTACCCTTGCACGACCAAGCAAGGCTTTTCTTTTTGCTGTGATAGCTACTGCTAAATTATGAATAGAGTGTTATAAAATCTATAAGTTTATTAAGAGAGGCATGTAATTAGTGGATTTAAGCTAGCAATAAGTAATAGTTAGGATAATATATTATGAATACGATAGTTAATATGCTAGTTTAATACTGATGGGCTAATAAATTATGAAGTCTCTCTTTGTTGTTAAAGACTAGAAAGACATAGTTTATAAAAGGCATGAATATAAATTGAAGTACTAACAGAAGTTAAATGACATGAACATTATGATAGGGGGAAGTAGATTGAGTTCACTTGAAAGCAGATCTTTGAGGGATTTAGAAAAGGCAATATGTATGTGAATCACTTTGACCATAATGTGTTTTAGTGCATAGCAAGCACAAAACTAAGTAGAGTAAGAGGTAACCTAGTAGTCTTAATCTAAATGCTAGTTGAAGTGGTCTATAAAGTTGGAATGTGGAGGTACTCGATCAAAGTAAATGGTTTTGCCCAATATCATATACTAATATTTTGATGTAATGATATGAAAATAATATGATACAAGTTTATTGGCAATTAGAGGATAGATGCGAAGTGGCATGTCTAAGTTAAGAAATGAGGTATTATACATTACACTTAATTATTAAACTATAGGAGTTGGTTATACACTAAGTCATAATGGAAAGCAATGATTAGCCTTGATGTAAGGGAAAACTACTTGCCTATCTATTCCTATCCTGTGACATAATATGAAAACCAAGTCTGCAATTAGTGTGCTAATTAATAAGATGAAATACTCACACATAACTTATCTAGGTATAATATGTTATAACATGAAAAAGTACTAGTAAGATGATTGAATCATGTATGATTGGGTTAAGGTAGATAACCCGTTGTCTACAATCTAATAGACTATAAAAGTGATCTAAAGGGATTAAAGATGAGCAAGTGATAACCTTAAGTTGAAAAAAACCTACTCATACTATTATATGTATCATAAATGCATGAGTATTGTTTAAAGTAATTATGTATTGGTGTGAACTATGATGTTGTGCGAAAGCTGCTCACGGAAACAGCAACAAGGTACATCATTGAGAATTATCAATAATTATCAATGATTTATGTAAATTAATGCTTTATAAATGATTCAAGTTGTCTTTATATGCACACACACACACACACACACACACATATATATGTGGTCATGCATGTATTCTTATAAAGACTTTTAATTGCAAGAACTACACTTTCTTAATTGCCTCATTGGCTTCATGCACAATACTAAGTATGATGAGATTGATCAATAAATGTAATACTTTATTTTGTTTGTATTATCATGTAAATTACTATGATATGTATGAATAATGTTGATGTAACTATATGATCACATGATCTGCATCCATGTGTATTGGGGCCTAAGGCTCAACATTGATGTATGATAAGAATGATATGCACTCTTTTATGAAATATGGCTTTAAGCTAAAGGATGTACTAAGTAAAGAAGAATATGTTAAATTTAAATATGTTTAAGAACGGTAAAGGTTGCGGGTCTTTGTTAAGTTGTGGATTAGATAGGCATTCCTAGTGGGATACAGTCGCAGCTGTCATAGTTGACCCCATTTGGGTCTTGTTCCTTAAGGGAACCATTGCTCGACCCCATTTGGGTCTATAGTTTGCTCCTTGCTGGAACCATTGTTTGGCCCCGTTTGGATCTATCGCTTGATATCTTCATATATCTATTGTTTGATACCTTTGGGTATCCTTTACTCCTGTTATCCATCCTTTGAACTAGTTTTTAGGCAGGTTATTAAAAATGATAAAAATATGTATAAAATAAAGTAAATACATGCATTGATTGCTGCACTTATGTAATGTAAGCACGATGAATTGCCTATTGTGTTGTTTATCTTAAATTTCTCCTTTGGCTATAAAATTGACTCTATTAAATAAAATGTTATATTCATTATGATATGATTTTGATATCTCACATCTATTATGAGGAAGGTTCCCATGTGAGTGCCAATGTGAGTTAGTTCCACCAATGGGTTCCACTATGAATAGTTAGGCTATATGGGCTACAAGCTTACAATATTATATTAAAAGTTATATGAATCATAGTATAAATAATTATCTTCAAGTATGTAGAAGTTATGACATGTTTGCATATGGTATGAAAACTTTATCCGTTAATCATGAAATGTAATGCATGTTCGTTGAAATGGCCTGCAAACCCATTAGTACGTATATGAACATTTATACATGTATATGCATATGTATGATTATGATATAAACCAAAGTGCAAAACATGATATAATATGATGTGGTATGATGTTTAAATTGCAATGATAAGATAGCATTAAGGGATAAGTGTGTGTTGACCACCATTGAAGAGAAGATCTAGCATATTACGGTTGCCTTTGATGATGTCAACATGTTTAAAAGGCCACTAATGTTATGATTCTTTATTTATAAGCTTGATTATTTTATGGTAGCATGTAATTATGGCCTGTCTTATTATTTATTATTTATGTTTGATCTTTACCGGGTTTATGGTGATGATTGATGATTATCCATGGTTAGTGAATTAGGGTGTTACACCTACATGTAAGGGTAAAGAGAAAATGTCTAACAAGGTATTAGTTATGGACTAAAGCAGGCTCTGATGTATTTGAGCCTAGTTAATTAGACTATAGTCTATATTTATAGACCAAGCATGGGGTGGTTGCATAGATATAATATATGAAGAAGGATTTTGGAATATGTTTGTAGTTATTTGGAATATTAGACAAAATAAGAGTTTAAAAGTTGATAAGTATAGAATGAAGATATAGGTTTCCTATCCTTATACGTATAAAAGTGATAGGTTAGAATATTTATTGAAATATCATTTTTGTTTTAGATAAAGTACAATGAAGTATGATGAGACTACTTCTATATGATAATGGAAAAATGCTAGGCTTAGAGTAGCCGGGGCATTCTGTACTCCTGTTAATGACTCCTTTACAATATGGGTAATCGATTGTACATTTCATGGCATGGGTTAGGGATAGACATTTACATCACATAAGAACACGCATTTGCATTATATTGCATTTATGAAAATAACATTATTCATAGTATTGCATTAGCATCATTTCACAAGACACGAAATGCATCATGTCACATGCACAGGCCCCAACTGAAAAAGAGAACCGACAGGATATATAGAAAATATGGTAGTGATAAGATAACAGAAAGAGAGTATCTTTATAAAAAGATGTCAATAGATGGAACCCAAGTATTATAAAGTAAAAAAAAAGGAACATAAAGAGAGATAGTATTATATAGAGACTGATTATGACAAAGATAGAATCAAAGGAATATAGAGGATAAGATGAGATTTGGCCAACATCATACTTATGAATTTCAAGGATGAAATTCTTTAAGGGAAAGAGAAATGTGAGGCCCCAAATTACACCTTAGTAGTAATCAGGTATGTTTAGGATGTATAATGGAGGTAATGCTAGGAGATGTATATTGAAAATGTAGGAAAGGACCCGAATGGAATTAAATTAAAAGAGTAAGAGCAAAATGGTTATTTTACATTAAGGCATATGTGTGTAAATTAGAGAGAATGCAAAATTGAGGATTTAATTGAAAAGAGAGAGTGAAAGATTTATGGTAAAAATAGAAAATAAAGGAAGTAGGAGGAGTCGAGTGTAAATTGGAAATTAGAAAAAGAAGGGACCAATAGGACTAAGACAAGTAGCCATTCTAGAAATCTCATGAGAAGTGAAGAGATTTCATGGAGAGTATATGTTCAATTGCAATGTGCACATGTGCTTAATTGCATGCCCACATATGTGTGTGTTATTGACGGCTTCTATGAGAGGTCGTCTTCATAATTTATATTCCCTACTAAGTTATATAGCTTAGCATGGGTGTTTATCCGTGTAGGTATATAAAGTTTGGAAATCTTCAAGGACGAGATCTGCAGCTACAAGACCAACACCAGAGTTGAAAAAAGTGAAGTAGAGTATTTGTATTATGTTGTAGTTAGTATAATTAACATATTGTATTAAGTATATGGCATTGTAAAGAATAAAAAATTGATAATAAAGGTTAATCGGTGTTTCCTTTTAAATAAGCCAATTATAACATGTTGAGGTGTATTCAATCAGATGCAAAAGTATGTATAGTAACAGGCGGTAAGAGTGTCTAGGGTATTCATTACAATATGATTATCCAAAATTATATTTATACTAACTACTAGCTAGATCTTTAGTATCGAATAATAATAGCATAATTACTTCTTTTAGATATTCTATTGATGGATTACACTTATAATAGATCTTTACATATTTAACTTATACATATGCCTAGATCTCGATAAAATTCTTTATAAATTACACTTATTAGTACACCAATAAATAATTCAAAACTTTATTCTAACTTATAAGTTGGCCGGCTATAGATGTCCCAACTCTAGCCTCTACTTCAAATAAGTTTGACATCTGCACAAATAAAAAGCCATCATGCTAAGCATAAAACTTAGTATGTGCTTAAACTACACCTAATGGTGACTACTCACAACAGTCACCTAGCAATTACATACAATAAGACATAATAGTAAAATAACATATTTTATAAGTACAACATATTTTATAAGAAATATTAAGTGCTTGATACATAATTAAATAGTCCATCAAAGTATGATTTGAAGCACAATAATTACCCAAATCTTCCCTACATAATTAAAACATGAATAGAGCCTTAACAGATTATAAAAGAATAGAGCAAATACAAACATTATTAAGTTTCCTTTTATTGTTTTAAGATGTGGGTAATGGAATTTAATCAAAAGATACCATAGGTATAAAAATAGAAGAAACATTGTCTCAAAATCAAATCAAGATCAGAAGAGACATAGCTCTAAGCAGAAGGCACTGAAGTGTCATAGAAGCAGTTGCAGATATTTTTTTTAGGCATGCCTATATCCATAATTTAAACTTTAGGAGGCAAAATCATAGAAGCAGATATTATGTTTCAGAAAGTATAACTCATGTTAGTTAGATGCATTAATCATTTCTGAATATTATACTTTTATTTAAATATAATTCCATGCATTCATAATGCACCAAAGCAGTTAATCATTGTTATTACCATAAATATATCATTAAACCTATATAAGTGTGCATGGGGTTGAATTTCAAAAATACACTAGATAGCCCAATGCGAACTCACTTAATTTGGCTAGCATTATCATCAGAAAACAATTATAAAACATTTATCGTGTATAATATCATTCGAATATACCTCAAAATTAAATTTCACAAGGATTCATAAATGAATCCATGGTAGTCTATACAAACTTCACACATAATGAGTCTCACTACACTCTTTTAGATGTGCTCACAAAACTCTATTAATGTTCAAAAAGGTTCGGAAGATGTTCGATAGCTTTCGGATTTTGCAACTTTGGGGACAGAATGCAAGGTATCTACTTGGATTAAAACTCAATCGAATCAGGTTAGGTGTATTCTAGACTAGCCAAGAGCATGTAACTCAAATTGATTGGTCCTAATCTAGTCAGATTGATGTTAAAACCCACAATTTTAGCAAATAGCTTTCTAGGTTCCACTTGTAAAGCAATGTTTTCACTTAAAACATGGTATTTTAGGAAAAATTCCTCTAAAAAATTGTTATACTAAGTCTTTAATTTTTATAGCAATAAAAATCAAATCATTTAGACCTCTTTATCAAGATTTATTCCCAAACCACCAAGCACTACTCCAAAAGATAGGGCAGCAGACCTAATCTCATTTTAAACCAAACTTCGAGATACTTACAGCAAGAATTAGGTTTTAATCTCTCATACACTATAAAAAAAACTGCCAAATAGCGACTAAATTTAGCGACGGCATTATTTTCATCGCAACTTTAGCGACGGATTCGTGACTGTTTTACAATTCCGTCGTGGGGAGGATATTTTCTATTTTTTTGCGACGGAATTAGCGACAAATATTTCCGTCGCTATATTTTATAATTTTTTATTCATGAAATTAGTTCCAGAAAATTTAGCGACGAAAATTTTAGTCGCTAATTTTGGGGGAAAATATAGCTCCTTTTTTGCAACGGTTTAGCGACGGACATTTTTCTGTCGCTAATAGTAATTTGTTACAGTAATATAATTAGCGATGGAAGTATTTAGTCGCTAATCCATCGCAAATAAATTAAGGAATAATTTTTTTTATTTCACTCACATGATTTATGTATAGTTTTAAGTAATTTTAATATAGACCATATGAAATGAAAATTTTATTTTGTAACAGAAAATTAAAAATTATTTTATAAGTTGATAATATTTTTTTATCAATTATACCAAAATCTAAAGTTATTTATTTAGAAAAGTTATATTTTCAATAATAATAATAAACTAATTATTACGATTATTATATATTTGCGTGTTCAACATTAAAAAAATAAATATTTATAAAACAGTAATATAAAATTTATTATTTCATTCAAAATAATAGTAAAAAAATTTGTAATTAATTTTTATTTTATAAAATTTAGATCAAATATTAAATTATTAAGAATTCTATTGATTTCTTTATCAATTATTCCCAAATATAAACCTATTTATTTAAAAAAATTACATTTTAATAATAATAATAAAGTAATTGTTATAAGTATTATATAGTCATATTATGAAAAATAATAAATATAAATATTTATATAATAATAATATAAAGTTTATTATTTCATTTAAAATATAATGATTATGAAAATTTTATAATTTATTTTTATTTTGTTAAAATTTTGAGCAAAATTTAAATTATTAAAAAAATTTAAGGGGCATTTTAGTAATTTTAAAATTTTATCCTACATATAAAAATAACATTTTCTCTTCCCTCACATCTCTCCACCATTTCAATTTAATGTGTATATGATTTTAAGCTTAATTTATTATTTAGTTGAATAAGACAATAGAGTTCAATCCAAGACTTAAACTCATACAAGTCAAAATGAATAAATTTTCTAATATATATATATATATATATATATATATACACACACACACTTTTCAATTTTATTTCTATTATTTTTCTAAATATTCAAAGCTCAATCTAAACTCATCCATACCATTTAACTTCACTACCGCGGTTACCTAATTGAGTAGTATGGAAGACTGAGAAAACTTACTGATTTGAAAATGGAGAAATGGCTTTGAAATTCTAAACATGGCCAGATTAATAAATAAGTTAAGATATTATCTGATAAATCCAAATATATAGTCCATTTGAATCTGCATGTTTACGGTTTGGTTGGATCTTCAAATAAAAATTGAACAGCTTTTATACGGAATAGTGTAAGTAAAAATTCAACGGTTAAGTATTTGCCGTTAGATCGGCCTAATTTTTGGTGAGTACGTTTGAAACTCCTTGTTGTTAATTTTGAACGGTAAATATTAGTTTTTAAGGTCTGTAAGTTTAATTTTTGTTGCAAAAAATAGGCTATTTTCTGGATTTTTTTACGTAATGACTAGTTTTATATACAAAAGCGATCGGAAAATCATTTACCGTTAGATTGGCCTGATTTTTGGTGAGTACGTTTGAAACTCCTTGTTGTTAATTTTGGACGGTGAAGATTAGTTTTTAAGATCTGTAAGTTTAGTTTTTGTTGCAAAAAAATAGGTTGTTTTCTGGATTTTTTACATAATGACAAATTTTGTATGTGAAGACGATCGAAAAATCATTTGCCGTTAGATTGGCCTAATTTTTGGTGAGTACGTTTGAAACTCCTTGTTGTTAATTTTGAACGGTAAAGATTAGTTTTTAAGGTCTATAAGTTCAATTTTTGTTACAAAAAGAGGCTGTTTTCTGGATTTTTTATGTAAGGACCAGTTTTGTATACGAAGATGATCGGAAAATCATTTTTCGTTAGATTGGCCTGATTTTTGGTGAGCACGTTCAAAACTCATTGTTGTTAATTTTAAACGGTGAAGATTAGTTTTAAGGTCTAAAGTTATTTAGAAAATTTACATTTTTAATAATAATAATAACAAATTAATTGTTACGATTATTATATATTTACGTGTTCAAGATTAATAAAAATAAATACTTATAAAATAGTAATATAAAATTTATTATTTCATTTAAAATAATAATAAAAAAATAGCCATGTAATAAATGTCGTTTCTCTCGCCGGTCACTGGCGCAGCTCATCGTCGGTTTCTCTCGCCGATCTCTCTCACCACCGACTGTCTTGCATCGTCGTTCCACCCCCTAGCATCGGTCATTAAGTATATGAAACTCTACCCGACCCAAATAATCATAATAACTCTATCTGAATATCTAATTCAGATCGAATTATTCGATTTATTTGGATAAAGTCAGATTTTGCACATCCCTAAAGACATTAATAGACAATAGAGTTCAATCCAAGAATTAAACTCATACAAGTCAAAATGAATAATTTTCTAATTTAATCCAATTTTTTAAAATCATACGAATCAATTTATATTTAAATTTTTACATGTTGAATTTGAATATAAATTGAATTAAATTTTGAATAATAATAATAATAATAATAATAATAATAATTTTTACTTTCTGTACTTTTGCTACTATTAAATAATAATAATAATAATAATAATAATAATAATAATAATAATAATAATAATAATAATAATAATAATAATAATAATAATAATAATAGAGTAGACATCTTGTAGACCTTCATTAGTGAATATAAAGGATTTGTTCAGGGTGCATATACTTGTAACGCCCTAATTTTGAATCGATCGGAAATATTTTTAACTTATGAATTATTGAGAATTTAGATTGACTAAGAAATTATTTGTAAATTGTTTTGAATTAGTGGTGTTAAATTAAAATACATTTTAATTTTCAAAACCACAATTAACATAAATTATGTAATAATAATAATAATAATAATAATAATAATAATAATAATAATAATAATTCTAGAGATTCTTAGAATTATCTAAATAAAAAAGGGAAAATAGGAATAATTTTCGGGGCCAAAAGATGTGGCCATATATTAAAGAAAACAAAAAAAAGAGAGAATGAGCAGATAGTGGGGAAGGAGATCGGCACAGGCAGAGCAGGGAAGGGATGCTGCCCACCGTCGCTCTCCTCGTCGTTGCTCCACAATGCATGTTGCCAGTGAAGGGTCTACTGCCCCTCCAACGTTGTCCTATCTTCATCGGCATTATTTTTCTTCCCCGTTTTGAGACTGGAGCTCTCTTTCCGACGAGTGAAGATAGCGGCAGGCAAGTGACCGGCACCGGTGATGCCTGAAGTCGAGTGGGTCCCTCTGATGGTTATGGCTCCTTCCTTCTCTCCGATGACAAGCAGATCGAAGCAATAGTGTTTGTGGTCTTTCAGCTCGCGATTTGGCGAAATCAAGCAGATTGAAGCACCTCTACCTGAGCAGCCTCACTGGCATCATCTTCTTCCCCTTATTTTCTCCTTCTCACCACGACAGGGTCAGCCCTTTCTCCTTTTTCTACCTTCTTCTTCTTCCCCTGTTCGGTTCTTTAAGATTTCAGCCCCTTTGCTGCAACTCTTCCTAGTTAGTTCATGAGGTAAGCTTCATTAATCATTTATTTAATAATTATAGGAAGAATTTGGAGAATCGGGAGAAGTTTCAGATCTAGGAATTTTGAAAAAATTTGGGGAAAATGTTAAATCTAGATCTTCTTCTTTGAATGCAGTATTCAATTTGGAGAAGACCTTTAAAATGACATTCTCATTGCTTGTACTTCATATTTGGCTTTGCTTGTGCCGTCTAAAATAGGAGGGAAAGGAGGGTGTTGAATTTGGCCAATACCTGTATGAGATTTACAATCATGATGTGGAGCTGAGGGTTTCTAAAGCAGGGGTATTGTGTATCCTTCTTTTCGGTTTTTTTTAGTATTTAATTCGGTTTCATGTTTTCTAGTCATATAGTTTGTTCAATCAGATGATTTTGTTTATCTTGTGATACTGGTGAATTAATTTCTTTGATTCATGGATGAATCACTACTGAGTTAACTATTTATCTCCTCAAAAATAACATATTACCTGGTTATTGCAGTATCTCTGGTCCATTCTTTCATTAATTAAGAGTATTCAGGATAGTTCAATATTTTTTTTTCTTAACTGAAATTCTTACATGCAGTTGATATTGTAGCATTAGTATGTTACTTCATATAATTATTGGAAACTCCTAGTTACCAATTAAGTTCCTCCTAGGTTGACTTTTATTTTTCGTTCTTGTTTTTTGGCATGTAATTTTTGGTTTTGTTTACCACAATTGTCTAAGGGGATTTTTTAGTAAAGTGCTACAAGATTCTCATTGGATTTTTTATGTTCCAAGAATGTCTTTTCTAATGATGGTTCTTCGGAGCCAGATGCTACTGCATTACGATCTGTCCAGGCATATTATCATCTTTGCTTTTGATTTTCATTGATGCAGACTACCAGTTTGTATGGTTATTTATACGTATAATTTTGATAATGTAGAGAAGCAAATTTCCATTTTTCCATTTACGTGTTTAGTTAGTCTAATATGCCTATTGCCATGTTAATTGTGTCGCATGATTGGGCTTGTATTAATGCCAGTGGTGACCAATCACTATGCTATAGGTATATACTAAATTAGTTGAGGAATTCTCATGTCTCTCTGCCCCAGTCATACATAATCTAACATTCTACTATATTTAACGAAGACTAAGAGGGGATCTATAGGCCTGATTAGACTGTAGCTTTTGTTGCTTATGCATTCAAATTCTATTAATGTCTTTAGTGATTAATATTTCCCTTATAATTTTTGTTGTAATATAGTTACGAATTTTAGTGTTAGTGAATGAGCTTTGATTGAAATTGAAATCATGAGATTTGAATTTTTGCTATCTCTATATGCTTGATCTATTATTAATATATATCAATTTTATGTTTAAAGCTAAAAACTTATTGGGCTATTTTAAATTCTGAAGATATAAGACAATTTTGCTTCCAGTTTCAACATCAGAGTGTGTTATAAAAGAGGCAGACAAAGAAACCTAAAGTACATGATGCTGCAAGAGAGGGTGCCCTTGGGTATGCTTTCTATTTTTTGGTTGGGTAAATGTGCTTACTACTTTGTTATCGTTATTTAAATATATGTGCTTATTACTTCCAACTTTGTTGTCATTACTATTTACAGAGGTAGTCTTGGTATGGGATAAATGTTTTAATGATAATTCTAAGTTACTTTAATTAATAAATTGACAAAAGAATTATGTTCTTTTACTTGTATAAAAGGTGATAATCTATGTTGTGGATTTCATGTACTTCATATTTTTTAAAAGTCAATTGCTGTCCCGAGCATCTTTCAATACCCACTCTGCCTTCTCTATACTTTTTAAGGTCTGAAGCATAATTCTATTTGCTTGTTAGGAAAACTAATTCTGATTTTTTTGTCTCTGTTTTGTATTTGGTGCAAAATAAAATTTTGTACATCTTTCCACTAAAAAATTTCATCTTGTAATTAGTTGTGTCATTTTTTGAAAAAGTTGCACTAATAAAGTAAACCTTATAGCATATTTTGTCTAATGGATAACTAGACATCTCTGCAAAAAGAGAATGCTCTTGGTTTGAATAGAATAAATTAAATATATTCTTTTTTTCAGGAAAAAAAAAGAAAAACATAGATGAATGGTAAATTGTTGTTGGTTTGATTCATGCTTCACAGTAATTAATAATTGTAGTTTCATCTGGCAGATTTTAACTTATAAGTGCATCTTCATTTGATGATCCATATGATTCCATGGGTTTCATAATTATTTTTCCCTTTATAATTTTATTTTTAATATTTTAATTCTTTAATTATCTTAATTAACTTTAAATTTTGTTTCTACATCTTTATTTTTCCTCTATTTACTGAAGTATGTTTCTACATGCACCTGCAACTGTACCTATTGGGTTGACTAACAAAAATTTATATAAAAAATCTTAATGTAAGGGAACATGCTATTGTTATGTTGTTTCTGATTTAGTATCACTAAAACAACGTTGAATCATCTGATTCTAGTATTACTAACATAACTTTTCAACATACATTGAATCATTTGATTCTAGTATTACTAACATAACTTTTCAACTTTCATCCATATAATTTCAACTCATTCATCTGCTTACATTTTTTTTGCCACGTTATAGTCTTCTATAGCAGCCCCTAATTTGTTCTCTTATGGCCAATTAAAGTTTGCTACTTTATTAATGTAATTGATTGAAGATGATTTTATTTTGCATCCATCATATCTGATCAGATTTCTATCTAACCTATAGTTTTATACATGACTATTCACCATTTTTATGTGTTTTGGAAGTATGTGGTACAATATATTTGTGTAGAGATAGAATATGTCGTAGAATGGATACTAATTTTATGCTAAGTGCTTAATGAACTAGCTATCATGATTTGGAATATTTTGAGTTAGGTTATATTTTTTTTTAGCTATTTGAAATATACAAACTTATGATTGAAATAACAGGTTGAGTTTCATTGAGTTCTTTGCTAAGGAAGCCAAACGTGTATATGGTGACAACAGGTTAGCAAGGCATTTCTTGTACAGGTTAAGCAAGTTCTGACTTGCTTTTTTTTTAATGTTTTTTTCTGAAAGGAGAATGACATGATTTTCTTAGTAACTAAATAGTCACTATTTATCTTAGTGATCATGTACTTTCTTATGCATTCAAAGAAAGGAATATGCATCATCCCTGCAAGATATTTCTCTATATGAGGGGCCTCTTTTTTGTCCTTTTTTTTATGTTCAATGTTGTGAAAAATTTTGCAAGGATAATTTTTTTTATTGTTGTTTATAGGTTAAGATGATGTGTGAGCATAAGGTCTTCTTTTAAAACTCTTATTCACAGTACCACAGGTATGATTGCATAAATAAAGGGTAGAGGATCCATGGAATTCTACAAGCTATATGGTCTCTGATTGTTAGGTTCTTGAGCATTTAATGGATTCCTTATTTTTCAGCTTTCTTGGCTTTTATTGAATTTTACATGCAAATATGTGTTTTCATTCATGTCCTGAATTGAGTTAATTAGTGATGTTTATGATTCTGGGTTTCTATCATATCTACTGAAATATTATTCATGATTTTTTGTAGATTTAGTTATTTTGTCAATTGCTACTGTAGATTCTCCTGTGGATTGTGAATTTGAGGGAAAACAAGCTCATCTATGCAATAAAGGAAAGTCTGAAAATTGATTTTAAGTGAAGATAAGAAGCAGGAGAAGGAACAATTGTTGATATTATTTAGGAGGATATTAATAGTATTTTGTTATATTGTTTTAAGAGATTGTTTGATGACATTATGTATGATTTCAATTACTTTTATATATGTGTTTTGGAATATATTATGTTTTGGAATAAATATACATGTGTAGTATGTATATGTGTGATCATTATTGTGTATAGGATGAAAATTAATAAATACTGAAAAAATTAAATTTTGCTATAAATTAGCAACAGATTCGCGATAACATATCTCTGTCGCTGATATGTAAAAATAAGAATTTAACAAATAATTAGCGACAAATTTAGTGATGGGAGTTATTAGTGGCAACTGTCGTTATTAATACAATAATAATTAGCGACGAAATTAGCGACGGAAAATGTAGTCGCTAAATATTATTATTATATTTCAGCAACTAATTATGAATATAAATTAGTGACGGAATAAAAAAAATTAGCGACGAATTTTAATTAGCGACTGATTTAAATTCCGTCGCTAATATATTCACGACTGGCCTTTTAGCAACTGTTCGTCACGGCATCGCTAATTTAAATTAGCGACGAAAAATAGGTAATTAGCGACAGAATTGTCCGTCGCTAATTTGCAGTTTTTTGTAGTGATATGAATTATAGGTGTATCTTTATAGTTTAATTTCTCATTAGTTTCACTCAATTTAGAGACCTATAACTCAAGATATACCCAAAACATTCTTAGCAAGTCATATAGATCCTGCACCAGAATTTGCCAAACTAGTGCTTTTCTCCATTCACTTTTCTTTATTGTATATGTAGACATCTAAATTACATCCTCATATCATTTATACCATCAAGGCATCATGTTTCAGCAATTATATTTAATAAACATACAAAAAGAAATTTAATTACTCCCAGATCTCTTGTTTTTGCCTTTTGACCCACCAATCACGTCTCTTCCTCTTTCTCTTACCCTTGATGCCTTCTACAAATATAACTACATACCTACATTGATTTAGTTAAATTCTCCACCAACAACCTCCCGTCATCTTGTTAAAAATAGAAAAGAGAGGAAAAGAGAGCAAGTATGTATATATATATATATATATATAACCTTAATTTGCTTACTGGAGCCCAATTAATTTTCTTCACCTTACTCTTCCTCATAGGCTGCAAATTTTTAATAGAATTGGAGAAAGAATGGAGTAACAAAAGTTTGGAAAATTGGCCAAGAATGGTCGGCCCTCACTCTCTCCCTTCCCAAAAAAGTTTACTCACTTTTACATGAAGATTCTGGATGGCCAAATGCCCAATTTCCATTAGTTAAAAATTGTTTATGCTTGGTAAATTTTTATTTCATCCCTTAAATTATTTTTAATCACCTTTTGCATGTAAAATTAACTTTAGTGACATATTTTTCCTCATGTTTCATGTAATTATTTACCGAATTAGTCCAAACTTTTGCATAATTTCCATCTATATCCCGAATCAGTCGCTAACTTACATAACCTTTATTATTCATTGCATATACTCCTATGAATATTTCGTATTCCTACTAGAGTAATATTTATAGCCTTATAATGCACATGTCCATTTCCTATTGGTGTATACTTTTTAACTTTTAGTAATTGTAATTTCATCCCTAATCTTCTTTTATTCACTTAATTACTTGTAATTTAACTTTATTTACATATGAACCTTGGTTTTATATTCATTTATGCATTCTCAACTCAATGAAAAATCATTATCGAATTGCCCCTTAACTTTTGAACTATTGTCCTCTATATCCCTAAACTAGTCGTTAGCTTACATAACCATTAATCTTCACTTCATTTTTTACCCTAGATATGCCATAATGCTACTAGAGTGTATTTTGTGACCTTACAATCTCTAATTTCATAGTTATGACAAATATTATTGGAACTTCTCAAAAAGCATAGCATGTGTTAGTCTATCCGTATTAATGACATCCTATCTTGTTAATAATATGGCTAGAGATATTTATTTATTAACACATTTGCATGCAATAAATATCTCACATCATGAACTCTTTCATGATTGCCTTTATATTGTGTTTAAAATACCAAAAACTTCATTAATTTAAGATATAAAATCAAACTAGAGATAATCATAACATAGTGTTAATAAATTAACGATACCTTCTCATAAATGATATTGAGTTCATATACACAAAAAGACCCCTAATCTACATGGGTTCTAAGACATACTCCAAACATTCAAAAAATAAATGAAAAATACACAAATAAGATTTAAATAAGCACAAGAATCAAGTATGAAATTAACTTTTGTATACATTATATAGAAGGGATTAATTTCATCTATGGTCAACAAATTGGTTGTTAAAAATGACATGATCATAAAAAAAATAATTTTTAATGCCCTAATCGCCAAAATTTTATTTCATTTCAACTAAAGTACTGAAAAATTGCACATCCGACACAAGCGAAAGTATTCTAAGATATGTCCAGTCTGCTTGACATGTAAAATTTTTACTTGAAGTGAGTGCCAATTCAGCAGGATAATATGGCAATTGAAATCAATAAAATAGAAAATCTTTGTATGAGTCAAAATTTGATGTTAATTTTAGTTGTAATCATTTAATTCTGATGGTTATAACGAAATTATGACAACATTTTATTTTTTTTGACAATTTTGTCCACATCAACCACCACATCTTCATGGTAACATGGCACCAACTTCTTTTTGTTTTTTTTCCAAGAACATGGCACTCACTTCAAGTTAAAGTTTTACATGGCATCTTTTAGAAGACTTCTGTTTACATGGCATACGCACATGGCCTTACAACACCACGAATTATATATATATATACACACACACAATGTTAACGTTGTGATTCCCGAAGTTGGATTAACACAAACCTTATATATGTGCAATAAGCAAGTAGAGATAGAGTTAGAATAAGGTGAAAAGATATTGTATAATTAATAAAGACCTTTTACTATTTAGTTTGCATCGGACATGGAGGTTTCGAAAACAGAAAATCCATATATACAATATATGAGATTAAAAAAATTTACATGATCGGTGGCATGTTTCTTGAACATATCTACATTTAAATAACCTGAAAAAACTAGCTAGATCCATCATCCATGCGACGTTACAATTCTATTTTCAACAAAAACAAACCAAAGTTGCCTTGCCTCTCAGCAAACACATCAAGCCAACTCATACATACAGAATCACTAATGCAAACTTCGAATTTCTTTCTCCTCGTTATCTCCTTTCAGTTTCTTTCTATCACAATGCAAGGTACTGTTTTAATATCTTTAACTAACAAATCAATTCTATCTATCTATTCATAATTCTCCTTTTCTTTCAGCTTTAGAGCCATCGTCGGCCCCGTTTTATGGAGATGATGCATCTCTAATTCAATCATCCAAGTATATATTTTTATTTTTTTTTGGATTTATTTCATTCAGCAGAACATTCTTTTTTATTTTTTTTTTATTTTTTTATTACATAATTGCTATAAATAATTCGAACAAAAAAAATCCGAAATGATAATTTATATTAATTATTAATATAATTTGATTTATTGACTCCATAAATGACAAAATACGAATTTTCTTTTGGAAATATAAAATATGAAAATATCCTTCATCGAGATGGCACACAACACCTCAAAATTATGAGATGATTAATCGTTAAAGAAAAAAGTTGAAAGTTTCTTCACTTTAAGATTTTGACAAGTGTAATTTATTTAAATATTTGATATATGGTGCCGGTTTTCTGGGTGTTTCACTAAATTTAATATTTATTTGTGTAAAAAAAAGTTATTTTATATAAATTAAATATTAATACTTCTAAGTGTTATATATATATATATATATATATATATATATATATATATATACCTGTCCCATGGAAAATAAAGTATTGAAAGCTTTAATAATTTAATGAAGATTATTATATACAAAAGGAAGGAGCTAACTTAATGATAAAAGTAGGGTTTTTATGGGAGGCTTGGGTCTCTAAGTCGGATATTTGGAACTTCCTGATTACCAACGGTTAAAAAAATACAGGTTTGAAATATTTTAATGGTCAAATTGATATAAATCAATATTTGAGAGAAGGAAAATCATACTTTTTAATAGTAGTTTAATGACTGCTATGGCTATATTAATTGTATAAAATATATAAATTGTTCGTTTCATTAATTACGTATCGTTGCTCAAATCGAACATATCCAACTCCTTAGATGGATAGAAAATATCCAATCCGACATGGAAAAGATGTTATTATAATTGAAATATAGAATGAAATATATTATATCGGGACATCAAAAGGCGATACAATTTTACTCAATATAATGATGTTATCATAAACTTTTGAAAGGTTATATGATTTCAAGCCAAAAGATATGATGCTGTAGTGTTGGTCAACAGAAAAGCCTGTGAGGAGAAACAAGACGTCAGTTTATTTGATTTCAAGGGCTACGTATCTTTCCATGGAGGGCATTCCACTGTTGCTGGTTGGAACTATCCTATTAACCACATCAGCAAATTTTACGGTTTAAAGGAAATGAATGATCAGGAAATTGTACTCAGCTTTTTCTCCAAAGTTTGTGCTCCTTCTGAGTTCGAGCAAGGTAGTATCTGTAATGGTTGTGCAGATGAGAATGGCATGTGTGTTTTGGATTTGTACTCAGGCCATTCTGGAGCATTTCGGTGCCTCGTTGAGGAATTGGGAGATGTTGCTTTTGTTAGAGGAGATACTGCTTTGTTGGAGGGACCTTATAATCAATCATGGTCAACAAAGTCAGTTAGAGACTTCATGTAGGTATTGCGATTGGATCATGATGTTGGATTTTCATATGTTTTTAACCGTTTTTGGTAAACTTGTCAACTGTTGATGTAGGTATCTTTGTCCAAAAGGAGGTTGCAGAGAAATTAATGGTTATCCCGAATCTTGTTCGTAAGTTTTCCAACTGACTTTTCTTTTTTTGACCTGAATGTTCGCTGCTGAGATGCTAATGATATTATAGTATGAGAATCATGTAAATTTATTTCCAAATGTGATTATATGTTTAGTGGCAACTTACCCATATAAAAAAAATGGCTGAAGGTACAATTTGGTTTCTAATGTTTGGCAAAAAGGTAATATAGTTTTTAAATTTTCATTTTGTGTAATGTCACTTCTAAAATTTAAAAATCGGAACAATTTAGGTCCTAAAAAAAATTGTTCAATTCTTGAGCGATACGTGTCCAATTTTTTAGCGTTAATCGTCATTTCAAATGTCAAACTGCTTCAATTTTTAAAGTTTAGAGGTGACATTGAACGAAATAAAATTTTAAGAACTAAATTATCCTTTTTGCCAAATATTAGGGATCGATTTGTACCTTTAGCCGAAAAAAAAATTGAATTTATTTTCCTTTAGCAATATGTGGAAAATGTTGTAAAGAAATATGTCAAAAGGATTTCTTTTGTTTTTTCCACAACAAGATGTCTCTCCTTTTATTTATAAGCTATAATACTTTATTGGGCTGACAAAGAGCAAGTGGAAAATGGGCTTTATTGCATGAAATCTGAGCCCAAAAGCTCAGTTTAGTGCAACTTAGTGGCTTGGCCCTTAAGCGCTAAGTACTCTTGGGGTCGGGGAGATGCCAATGATGGCCTCAAGCTTATGTGTCTTTCTAAATTTTACCCAACGGAAATAATTGCATGTTTCATGCTACTTGCATTGACATTCTTCTAATTTTAAGTTGGAGTCTTAAAGTAATAACCGAGTAATTAACTAATCAGATTTGGAAGAGTTCCTGCAAATGTGATTATGGCAAGCAACTCCATTCCAAATACAAAGCAATCTCTCATCCTCCAAACATTGACAAATTCTACTTGGAGAGGTGATCTAATTCATTCAGGACAAAGCAGTTCAGGGACCTTGCTTAGTCCAAGGTAAAAGGTAAAGCCTGAACATGTCTAGTTTCCTTTGATTGTAAATTTGTAATTAACCTTAACCGGCCAAATCCAAATCATTTTGTAGCATGCAACAGTTATCAATGGTCAAGGAATTGACAAGGTCATACCTTGGGAACTCAGCTTCAATTTCAGAAAGCATACAGAAATCGAATACTCTAATACCCCAAGCCAGTCCATCAACCATTGTAACGGATTCAGGTAAACTCCATTCTCCTTGTAAGGGACAGTTTTGTGTAATATGAAATACGAATTGGTACTAAAACTGATCTTTTTCTCCTGTATTTATTAACAGAGGTCTCTTCTTCATGGTATAAGCATCCACGGTTAACCTTGAATTTATCAATTGTGACTTTGCTCACGTCAGTGTTGCTTACCCACCCATAAAGCCAATTGAATTCTGTAATGGTAGAACTGCAAAATATGTTTGCATTTGTACAAGTATATTTTGTTTTTAATACAATTCACAGTTAAAAAAAAAAAATTATTCTTAGATTCTGTTTTATTGATGATTTTCTCTTAATTTAATCTTATTCATTTATCATATGCGGATATAAAGTCCTAATTAATGTTACATTCTATTCTGTTTAGCCAAAAATTAATGTTATGTTCAAACAGAAAGTAGTTATATTCTATTCAAATTTGTTATGATTTACATAATCATTTATAATATCCTATTTAGAATTCATTCTTATACTTAGAAGTGTTCAAAAATAAATTAGATGGATCACATTTAGGGGTGAGCATGAACCAGTTAACTGGTTAATGAGCAAAAAAATTAACTAGTCCATTAATATCGATTTTGCAAAATTACTAACCATTAACCAGTTCATTACATTCGATTAATCAGTCCATCAGTTTCGATTTTTCGGTTTGGTTAACCAATATTTTTCAATTAACCATTAAAATTTATAACATAATATTATATAAAAAAATTAGATAAAGTTTAATTTAATTTTCAATGTGTAAAGTAATTTAATACAAAAATTACGAAACAAACATAATTTACTAGCCAAAATTCATATTTTATAAATTAATGGCTAATATTATAAAATATATTTGATATTTATTGAAAATTACTACGTTTGATTCTAAGTCAAACAAAATTTTGGATAATAATATAATTAAATGCTATTAAATAAAATATAAACACCAATATATGATAAAAAATATATAAAAAAAAGTTAATTGTATATTATATGTAAATATTGTTATATAATTAAAGAGAATGATATAATATAAATTTAATTTAAAATATTAAATAAATTTTATAAGAAAATATAAAAAAATTAAGATACAAAAATAAAAATATAATTTAAATATATTTTAAAGTATTATTTTATGTAAATTTTAGAGAGAAATAGAGAAAAAATGAAGATATATATATATATAAACCGATTAATCATGGGCTAACGATTAACTGATACTTAAAAATCTAAACTTAATCAGTATAACATATATTTTTAAAATAAAATGCAACTCAAATTCTTTTTTTTTCGTAAAATGAGTCGAAGCAAATTTTATTTCATGTTAGGATTGATTATTTTGTTGTAATTCTTTTTATTGCAAGTCATTTTATGTTATACTTGTAACTCTAGGACGGTGTAAGTGAATAAAATATTAGATTCAATTCTTAACAGATTAGAAAATCCTCTCAATATTATATAATTACATATATACTAAGTTATAGCACATATCTGACAGAATCAGACATTTCCAATACATGGCTAATCTCTCTTTGTTTTGGCAGCATTTACTCCATAAGAAATATGTAGAATGAAATCCCTAGCAGAAACAAGAAAAATTAAAAAAAAAAATTGTAAATATTAGAGAGGGCGAAGATACGGAAAGTAGTGTTTGATTATAGCTGGTTTCATGGAATTTTACAATGGAGGCATGAGAAAGTTCAAGGCGAAATCGATCTGGGGATGATTATATCCCCAATGTTGTTGTGCCATGGATCAGCCAAGTGAGTTGCCAGATTCTCCAATGGTCCAGTTCCAGGGTATGCTGATTGCTGCACACAGAATCCAACAAATGCCAACAATGCTAGCCGACCTACAAAACACCAGTTTTAGCATTAATTAACACTTGATTAAAAATCATATAATCATAATGAAGTTTAACATTTTGGAAAGCTTACCATTCTTGATTTCTTTGACCTTGTACTCATGGAATTTGGCAGGGTCCTTGGAGTAGCCCAAGGGATCAAAAGCACCACCAGGGTACTTCTTCTTCTCAGGGTCTTTCTCCATGCTGCGTTGGTGCTCAACAAACGCAATTGCAAGGAATTCAATCACCAAAATTGTAGGCAATGTTCCCCATGGAACAGGTTGCCCCAAGTAGGTTGCTTGACCACCAGGAACTGCAGCCCACTCTTGCGCCTTCACCCAGTTACCCAGACCCAACGCCTCTGGTACCAGAATCCCAGGCTGCATATTTCCACAAAAATCAATTCAACAAAACTAAAATTACACCCCCAAAAAGAAAAGAAAAATTCATCTTTTAGCCCAAGGAATTTTCGATTAAAGGAGTTAATTGCATATTATCACAAAGTTCAGGGGCCAAAAGACGCATTATAAAAAATTAATAATACTAAAAAGAACATGGAACTTACAACAGCAAGCATAGCCCATCTGCAGTGGATGAGTTCAGACTCCTTGAATCTCTCAAGATTCTCAGGAACCTCACCTAGCCTAAGTGGATCGAATCCAAAATCACTGAAACAAATAAAACATCAAACACTTTGTAAGCATTACTTTAATCAACTACATATGGAACCAGAGAGACTAACTATCCATTAACGTTAATAAATTACTGACCCAGGAGCGGAGCCGTCGAGATACGGAGGGCGGGGCTGGCCGGGCATCCAATCAGCAGACATGGAGAAGCGAGAAGAGCCATTAATGGCAGGAAGAGGAATTGAAGAAGCGAATTTGGATTTAGAAGAGGAAAGAAGAGATGGGAAAGCAGTAGCGATTCCGCAGCTCATCAATGTGTTAGTGGTCATTTTGCAAAATCTGAAACTTGAGAAATGAAAATGGTGAAGTGAGAATAATGAGAGAGAGGAGATTAGTATACAAGTATGGGAAAAGAAGAAGATGCAGGCAAAATCTAATAGCGGATTGTAATTGGCTAAGAGACTTGCATGGGATATGGTATTGGACCACGTCGGATTTGTTAATCCGATTGCTTGCCTAAGTGGAATATCCAGTAAATTTGTGGTGGAGAGCTTCGCTACCACCTACAAATATCATTTGTCTTTTTTCTCGTGTGGCGATGAAATTAAATTTAGGGAAAAAAAAAATTTAAGTTTTGTCTGCCTCAGCTGTGAGATTCATGGGGATTTGATGATTTACTTGGGCAAATTCTATAGTTGTGTGAGCTTTTAAAATTTTTTATATCGGATCTCTCTATAAAAAAATGTTTGATTAGATATGTATTTTAATATAAAATAAATCGTACATTAACGTGTACATTTTAATTGCCATTAATGGTATATCATACTTCAATTACGGCTAATGATATGTGATACTGTCAAAATTTATTTTCAATCAGATTCCTAAATTTATGAAATCTTTCATATTAAATCTTTAAACTCTTATGATTTTTCACATTAAATCCCTTTAAAAAAATGATGCATCTTTTAATGGAATTGAAATACAAATGCATTAATCCAGATACATATGCATTTGTAATATAAAATTAATATAAAAAATAATATAAAATTAATATGTCCAAGAGTCCATATGTAATAGATTTTTATCCATGTTAAATATTTTATATAAATAATAATAATAAGGCATTCATACATTCTTTAGTGTTTTTGTGTATTAATAGTTTGTATGCATATGACTTAAACTGTAGAATGTAGTCATTGGTATATAAACACATTATAAAGGTAAATATGAAGAGTTCATTATATGAGATATCTATTGTATGCAAATATGTTAATACCTAAAGTGTCCCAAATCATAATATTCACTAGATAGGAGATTATTATTACAGATAGGCTAGCACAAATTATGCTTTTTGAACAGTTCAAGCAATAGTTCTCATTAGCTGTAGTCATTAAAATGATCAAAATTAATATTTTTATGAGAACTGTATTGAATTATCCCGAATTTTTAAGATAATAACAATACTTAATTTTTAAAATATCCAAAATTGCAAAATAATACGAAGATTTGCAAATCTCCGAATTGTACCATACTGTATACATCCCCAATGCGTGTGTGTGTGAGTGTGTGTGTGTGTGTATATATATATATATAGAAAGCATATTGAAATAGGTTACAAAAAAGATTAAAAGAAAGCAGTAAGTATAAAAGCATTTAATCATTCATGCAAGGCAATGAAGCCTTCGGAAAGCAATAAAGCATTTGTCTAAGCGTATTGATACACCCATCAAAATGGATCCATTCATTTGGTTGAGTACTTTAATCCCGGTATGCGGTTCAAGGGATAGGACGTTGGTCTCTTTTTGAAATACCTTATCGGTGATTTTTAAGAGGCAACTAAGTCCTAACTTGATGAAAATATTCATTTTAAGTACAAATACTTTAAGGTCACTTTTCTTATTTAGAAACATGTAAATAATTTTCGTAAATTAAATGGCCTATAAATACATACATAAATTGGGTTAATTTATTATTTTGTGAACTTTGGTTTGCACATACAATACTGTAAAACATTGGTTCTTTTTGAAAATATTTTTCATATGAGTTCTATTAAGAAAAATCAAACTATTTTATTAATAAAGAAAATACCAATTTAATTAAATAGAAATACTTTTCGTTATTTTTTATAAGAGTGTAAAAAATCATTAATTAAGTTAATAAAACATACATGGAAATACCGGAAAACATGATACAAAACTTTGAAACGATTACATGAAAAATAATTTAGTCATATACAAATAAAAGATAAGTAATTAATTAGGATATTAAAAGGAATCAAATAAATAAGGCAGGTAAATAAATAAAAGAAATTAATTAATCAAAAAATAAAATAAAGGAAATGAACAAATAAAGAAAATAAGTTAATAAAGAAAATAAGACAAATAAAATAAATAAAGGAAATCGATTAAATAAAGTAAATAAAATAAATAAAAAAACGAAAGAAAAAAATAAGTAAAGAAAGATAAGCTTTAAATGAATAAGAAAATTATTTTAAATAAAAGAAATGAAATAAATAAGGAGAATATTTTATTTATAAATTAAAATAAAACAATTTATTGATTATGGAAAGATTTGATTTTATTGTTCATGGAAATATATGATTTATAATTTAACTATTTATGAGAGAAGAGAGAATGGCCAGGGGCCTTAGAATGAGGCCCGATCCTTTCGGAACCTAGTTTAGATCTATCAAAAGCCCTTAAGCCCTCAAACAAGGACAAAACGCTACCTAAAACTTATTTTTCCGATTTTAGAATAAAAGCCTTCTTGAACCGGACAAAGGATTAACCTTTTTCATATGACCTTTTTTATCATAAGGTAATCCCTTACGCGAGAGACTCAACTTAGGGTATCTACACATATTTGAAAAAATAGTATTAAGTTTGGGGAAACCAAGGATAGGTTGGATAGATAAGATGAACAATTAATATAAGTTAGTACCACTAATAATATTAGAGGGCTGGAGGTAGACTTGGACAAATTGAATCAAATGAGGGTGATAACCTAAAGGATTTTGAGGGTGAATTTTAGAATGATAGGAATATATTTAAGAGGAAGGATAATAGACTAGATAGACTGGATAACAATATTAATTCTACTCAAATGAAATTTCCATCTTTTTAAGGGAAAGAATGATGCTGAAACTTATCTAGAATGGGTAAGGAAAGTTGATTTGATCTTTAAGTGCTATGACTATAGTGAGGATAGTAAAGTTACCACCAATTTAACTTATTGATTATGCTTTAGTTTGGTGGGATTAATTACTATTGAGTATGAGGAGTAACGATGAGAGGATTGTTAGAACTTAGGAATAAATGAAAACTCTAATGAGAAATAAGATTTATTCCATTTTAGTATTATGGGGATTTACACAAAGTGTAACACCCAACCCCTTCTTCATCCAATTAATACTTAATATATATATATAATTCGACCTCCTTAATCCATCACAAAATAATGATAAATCCATCCATGACAAAAAATAATTTAAGCATTTTAAGTTGCATTACACTTTGAATAAGAAATATCATCGACCATTCTTACAATATAATTATATAACTATTTTAATATAAAATAATCATCAATTAGGAAGCCATCCAATTTTCATATAGCAAAACTCTTTAAATAACCAAAATATATGCCAAGCCTAAGTATCCATCTCGAAGTTGAAGAATTTTCCCTTCACTTCTTGGTAGATCCCCGCCTGTTTGCTACCTGTCACAAAATACATATGTGCACCTACGTGCAAAAATAAAATTCCATGTGCTAAGCATACTCTACTTAGTGGCAACCACTAAATTTACTTTTGTAAAAAAAAATACTCATGCCAAAAGCTTTTCTTTTTAAAAAAAAAGAATACTAGTATTATATGATTTCATAAGTTATGTATTCAAGCACACATATTCTTCAATCAAAATCTCAAAACATATTAAATATTTATCATAATTTGATATTAAGTTATTTAAATAAAAGAATATTTATTCTATTGCCCAAATTAATCGATGTAATTCATCATAGGGATACGTGAGACTAAGGCCTTTTAAGCCTGCTGACCCATGCTAGGCACATTACATATTTCTTTTTTGTAGGTCCTTATTAACCTACGATATAAATTTCAATCTATGTACCACCACTATCCTCAAATTTTCTTCCTCTTCATAAACACATTCATCAATTTCAACCAACTCACTCAAATTAATTCAAGAAATATAAATTTAAGGAAAATTGAAATGATAAAATGTAAGAAATTAGAGTTTACATTAGGATTAAACCCCAAAATTGGAATTTGGGTTTTTAAAACCCTAACCTAAATCTGTCTTCTTTTTTTTCTCTCATTACCAGGCTGTTTGGGACATCTACGCTACTCTCAGTCATTGTTCAAAGTGGAAATGGTTGGTGGTGTGATATCTCACATCGGTTGGAGAGGAGAACAAAGCATTCCTTATAAGGGTGTGGATATCTCTTCCTAATATGACGCGTTTTGGAGGTAACTTCAAGAGCAAAATCATAAGGGGTTAAGGTTCCCGTATGAATTCTGGTGTGAGTTAATTCCATTGATGTGTTCCACGATGAATAGATGGACCCCAAAGCGGATAATATCATGCTAGCGGCTGTCCGAACTATTACGGATGGTATCAAAGCCGAGTGTCGGATTGGTGTGTCAGCGAGGATGCTGGGTCCCCTATGGGGGGTGGATTGTGATATCCCACATCGGTTGGAAAGGAGAATGAAGCACTCCTTATAAGGGTGTGGATACCTTTCCCTAGCACGATGCGTTTTGGGGGTAACCTCAAGAGCAAAACCATGAGGGGTTAAGATTTTCGTGTGAGTTCCTGTAAAGCCCCAAAACTCGAATTGATTAAATTTGATAAACAGTACCTATTGATACTAGTTTGCAAGGATTAGTTATTAAGAATTCGATATAAGTTAGCATTACTTTCGAGTCTTAATTTAATAATTGTTAATTAAATTATATTATGAAAATTAATATAAATAGATAATAATAATAATAATAATAATAATAATAACAATAACAATAACAATATTAATATTAATATTAATATTAATATTAATATTAATATTAATATTAATATTAATATTAAAAGGTGGGATGTAAAAAGGTTAGGTGTGTAGTTAAAAAGAAAAAAGAAAAGGTTGGAATTTAAAAGGTTGTGTGTGTGGTTAAAAATGAAAGAAGAAAGCAACTTAAAAGGGAGAACGTGAGAGCAAACCAGGAAACGGGGAAGGGGAAGGGAATAGCACTGCCGTCCAGCCACCATCGCATGGAGACTCAAATCACTGCCGCCATCATCCTCCAGCCTCCCTCTAGCGTCGTCACCCTCCGGTAACTCCATTTATTTTTATTTTTCCACCACTGTATCTCCTCTTTTCCCCTTCTTTCCGGCAACCAGTGACAGTGGCTGAAGGGGTTGATGGCACCGATGAGATCCCGAGGCTGAGATAACTTCTCCGGTTGCTACCGTTCCTCCCCACTCGCCGGTAGCAAGGAGATCGGCAATGGTGAAGGTGGGATATTCAAGTTCCGACCCCAACGAACGACGGCAGCGTTGAGGCGCGTGAGTGTTTCCTGAAAGTTACCGATGGCTTGATCTACTAGTGGACAACTTCAGTGCATTTTTCAGCGAGTCTCCGGCAAAGCTCCGGTGAGCCCAAGGATGACAAAATATAAAAAAAAAATGCGAAAATCGACACTAACAGGTATGTGGATACAAACTACCCTTAATTTCATTTAATTTTGAATTATATGGTGAATTTTTATATTAGGCAACTATATAAATTTAAGAAATAATGAGAAATAATTGGAGATAGTAATAGAAAATAATGATATACCATGAAATAGATGAGAATAAAAGAAGAAATTAAGTAATTAGTTGGAAAGCTAATTGATGCCTAATGATGTCCATGAAAATCTTAAATAAAATATAGTGATTTATTAAGAATTAAGTGCAAATATAACATTCTAACTATAAATACATGTGTTATGATGGAATTGAGTTAAAGATAATATATGGGTATGAAATTATATATATAACACAATGAAATTCATGAGGGTAACAAAAAGATATTTAAATAAATTAAGTGTTAGTTATATATAAACTAACATATGTGGTGTTAAAAATATAAATAGCCTAGAACAAAGCATGAAGTGATTGGTGAGTGTTAAAAATTATCTGTTAGTCGAATTGTATATAATGGTATATGAAGCGAAGAATTGATATTAAATAGTATTTTACATATAAAATATGTTATACTAATTTAGAGAAGTATAATTAGAATAATTCGAGGTAAATAAACGTAGCAACATAATATGCATTATAGGTATATATATATATATAGTAATGTAACCTAGTATGACTATATACATAAGTGAATAAAAGAGGTGAAATGAATTAAAATAAATTAATAAGTTGGTGAATTAATGTAAGATGAACATAAGTAATGTGAGAAAATAAATTAAAAGTACTAGATTACATTATGATTGAATTAAACTCCTACAAAGAAATAATGTCCAATATATATATATATATATATATATATATATATATAAGGGGATGTAAAAGGTATAAATAATGTTTGATTGAACAATTAACAATAATTAGGCAAAATAAAGCATAAGAAATGTAATATTGTTAACTGAGTGAAAAGCATAATGAGGCAAGACCTTAATTACATTATAGTTACATAATGTGAAAAGTTAATGAAGTTTGGGATTTATTATGTATAGTTATTTAACTATGAAATAACTATAAACGGATAGATAATTATGTATGATATGAAGTTGAAAAGAGAAACAATTCATAAATGGAAAGAAAAATCTATGGATGCCCGAATGATGAATATGAGTAAATTTTATTATTTATTTACAGTTATTTGATGATGAGTTTGATTGAATATGTTGAGAACATGATGTGACTAAAATAGAATAATAAGGAAAAATAAGAAAGCATAAGTGTGATAAGAAATGAAAATTTAATAATACCCTTAGTGTCAGTGGAAAATCCAGTTCTTTGGATAGTATGGCTAGTCATAGGAATTTATTCCGCGGGATACCATGAGTTTATATGATAGTTGTCATCAGAAATGACTATGATATATGAGATTAAATAGCCGGCTTATTATATGTTTCAGTACTAGGATTTTGGTGTCGCACCTAGTGGTGGGATCCCCCTAGTACACCATAATTACATCCCATTTATCTAGTTCGTGGTTGTCCACGACTAGGGGCAAAATGGTAATCTTGTATGAAATCGAGATAAAAGAATAATTATGATAATTTGGATGCCATAAAGGTAAATAAATAATAAATAATGTGAAAAATGAGACCTATGTGATGAGTAAAAGCAAAACTGTAATTTTGTGTTAAAAATAAGGGTAATTGGTCAGTTGAAGTAAAAAGAGTGAATAATGAAATTAAACTGGCTAAATAAGACAAAAAGGGGCCAAAAAGGTAATTAGTTAAAAGTTAAGGGACTAAATTACAAATTTATTATCTTTGGAAAATTCAAAGAATCAAAATGTAATTTGTACATTGGAAATCAAATAAAAGTCAAATAAAGTTAAATGAGTTAAAATGTAAGTTAATTGAAGAAATTAAAATAATAGACAAGTTAAGAAGGATATATCGTCAATAGTACAAATCTTAAGGACCAAAATGTAATTCGTCTTCATGAGAGAAATTTTAGCATCTAAATTGTAATTTATGCATTTAATTTAAATTACAGGCCAACGGAAGTTAATCTAGTCAAAACTGTGATCAAAATTGGTCAAGTTAAAGAAAAATCAATTTCGGGAAAATTGAGAAATTAATTAGAAAGAATAAGTGATAAAGGTATTTAAAGTAAATTATGAGTATATTAAGAATAAATCATGGATTTATATAATAGAAGAAAATTACAAGGATTTAATGTGTGACTTTCTATTTAGTGAGGAAAGAAATGAAATCAAATATAAAAAATATATAACGAAGATAAAGAAAAGTAATGAAAGTCGAAGGAATTAAAACGAAGAATAAATAAAATTTAATGACAATGAGTAATGAGCCCATGGGGCCTAACCGAAATGTTACATCCGACTAAAGATTTTATACATATTTTTGTGCCAAATAATTAAGTATAAGAGAAAATAAAGACAAGGAAGTAAATCCATAATTTAATTAAGTAAAACATGATGAAATAAAGGATCCGATTATTAAACTGCAATTTGATATTAAAAGAGGTAATAAACTTAGACAAGAAAGAGTAAAAAGAGAATTTGAATAAATTGTTATAAATGATGGATGAAACTGTAGTATGGTCAAAGAAAGAAAAATAAAATATGAAGTTGTGGAATAGACTAATGAATAGAATTAAGGAACAAATTAAAAGAAAATAATAATTTCATGGTGAGAAATATTCAAAGAGAAACGAAAGATAAATTAGCAGTTTTGAGAAAATAATTAACGAAATATTGATTTAGCTAGACAGAAAAATTTAAATTGTAAGTCGAGCAAAAATAAGTACTTAATTGAAAATATAAGAGGAAATGAGAAACTAATAGGAGAATGAGGTATGACAAAGTATAAATTTAGCGAATGAGAAAAGAAGATTAGAAAGAAAATAAAAATGGAATGTTACAACTGATGAATTTTGACTAGTGAAAACTTATTGTATAAATTATAGTGAACCAATATAGAATTCCAAATAAAGTACCAAAAGAAGGATAATTTAAATGAAGAGACATGCAAGGACCAGTAAATAATAATGAAAATTGTAGAGGCATAAGCATTATTGAAATTAAACTGTGATAACAAATCAATAAAATATTAGATGATAAAGTTAGTCAAATGAATAGACTTGCTGAAGATAATAAAGATAAGAAAAATTGGAAATAAAAATTTAATCAAATGAAATTTTGAGTAGTTGTATCCACCACATATAGTTGCTTAGCGTGCGGTTGTTGACTGTGCGCAGGAATAGAAGGTTTCGGGTTATGAAGGAGAAATTTCGAATGGCATGTACATAAAGATATTGGGATCACATAAATTAAGATAGAATGATTTTATATTTAATTTCTGATATTTTATATTTAGAGTTATTATTGTATTAGTGATTGATTTTGGATTAATAGATATATGTGTATCTCTGTGTAATGTATGGATATTTGGATAAGAGTAGGGTCTTACAATTCCAATGTGACCTGGTTCCACCGACGGGTTACACAGTGAATAGATGGACCCCAAATCAGACAATATCGTGCTAACAGCTATCCTGGCTATTACAGGTGGCAAAAGGAGATGATAGGGTGATTTGAAGAGAAAAATAAAAAAAATGCAAAGGAAGAAAATAAAAAGGGAAAGAGATGCTACTTTCCACACGTCGAAAAGAGGAGGAAGAAATGCCAACGATCGACGGCTGCTGCTGGTAGGGAAAAGAGGTCAGTGGTTGTTAGTGGCTAGAGAAAAAAAAAAGATCTTTAAGGAAATAAAAGATTTAACTTGACTTTAAGGAGTGTTTTTGGAAGCTTGAGATTGATTTTTACCACTCATTAAAGTTTGCAACTACTAAACTTATTTTTCTTAATTAATTGCCTTTATGTTTATATTTGAAACATATGCCATGACATAAATTTGTTAGACTTTATTTAGAAATTATGAAATTGATTGTATGTTGAGATCATTTGAAGTAAATTGAGGGTGAAAATCTACATGGATATAAAAAGTTATTTATATATATGTTTAAGTGATTATGTTTGGTAAAAATTTAGTTTGAACATGTGATATTGAGAAATTAATATCAAGTTATGTGCCTTACTTAAACTAAATTGATTTTTTTTTTAAAAAAATTATAGCTTAGTTGTGCACAATTAAAATAATTTATATATTTTTTTAGATTTGTTCCTTATGTGGTTATTTATGTGGTGGAAATTAAAGGTTGATCAGAAGAATGCTTAATGCCCTTAGTAAATGATAGGAATTCCTAGATTGGATACAAGTGGTCTGCCATAAGGAAGAAATTTTGATTGGTGTAATGGTGATGCGGAACCCCAGCCTATATGCCAAACTAGAATGCCAACGTACCATGAATATTGAACATAAATAAGATAATAAACCCCTAATCTAAAGAATCCCCAAACAAGATTGATTGGAAATGCTTATGATAGATTGATTTAGAAAATAAGAAGAAGAAGAATCAAGCATACATTAATCATGCAAATAGCCTAAGTCTAATTCTTCATGCAATAGCAAGAATCAATAATAAATTAACTCTCACAAATTTGGCCAAGCCAAAGAAAATTCTCATTAATCAAAATTCAAGTGTCTTACAAATGAAGAATTCAGCCCTTTATATAGGCTAGACAGCCACCCCTCCCTATATGAATTAAAATCAAACACTAACTCTAAGAGATAAATAATAAAATAAATAACAAAGATAATTCCTAACCTTTATCTACATGTATTTGGCCATAATATGGACTAAGTACATGAAGAAATAAAGATAAATACAATTTGAGAATAATCCTAACAGCTAGTGATAAATATGCTTATTATCCTAAGAAAATGAATGAATGAATGTAGACTTAATGTTGGCTAAAAGTGAATTTCAGCCAGCCCTTTAAAGATATGGTTAAGCTATTATTTCTCCCTCAAACTCTACTTAATAATATCCCAAAATAATAAGTATTTATCAAGGAAAATCTATTCCTAAAATTTAGGACCCTAAGTTCACCTATGTAGGCCTAAACCTAAATCTGACCCAAACCCATTAAAATTCAATTATCCCATGTAAAATTCGGCCCATTTAGGTATTCTAAGCCTCAAATAGTTATTTTGGCCCAACTCTTTAGAAGAGATAAGCCCAACTTTGGCCTACCAACTTAAACTACCTAAAATAGTAAAATAAGCCCAAAATAAAGTAAACATATTCTAATCAAGCCCAATTTGTTTTCCTAGGTTTTAGGTTGCCCAAATATACTTAATTAAATGTTATATAAAGAATAGAAACTAAATAAAGTAGCTTGAAGGCCCATTGCACCATTCGGCCTGAACTTGTCTTCATAGTCCAAATTAGCTTCTTTCTCCTATTGAACTTGCATCTTCTCCACGTGAGCTCTCATGAATGCTTGTACGACTTCTTTAAGCTTCTTTGACCTTGCTCGTATTATTGGTCCTTGAGAAAGTGCTAGTTCATCTCTCTTGTTGCCGGTGTGCTTGGTCGTGCTCATATCAGATGGATGGTAAGACGGTGTGTTGGAGGATATGACAGTGTGATGGGTGGTATGACACAAAGGGCTATATTGGTTTACACAAGGGTTTATATTAATTGAGGATTATCTTAAGGAGATTAAGATGGCCATGATTCGAGCTAATATTATAGAGGATCCAAAAATGACAATGACAATATGAGGATTAGAGAAGGATATAAAACTTCATCAGTATATGGACATGGATAAGATGGTTAGTATGGCTATGAAGGTGGAAAGGCAGCTAAAATAGAAGAAAGCTACCAAGAATAGTTGAAGTTTTAATAGCACCAACAATTAAAATTCAAAGTGGAACAAAAAAGATAAGAAAACCTCAGGAAAAGGGTTTGCACTTCAAAGGTACTGATTTTCAAAAGAATAAGAGTTCTTCATTCAACTCTCAAGGTACTTTTAAATCTTAAACAATTCTTTAAAGGAAAAGAAACATTATATGTTTTAAATGTTTGGGATTAAAGCATTATGTTTTTAAATGTCCTAACAAGAGAGCTATGATTGTTAGAGACAATAATGAGATTGAATCTGAATCTAAAACATGATAATGACAAAATTCCACCTCTAGAAGATTGTAGTGATGATGATATAGACTTGCTTGCTATAGGTGAGTCCTCAATTGTTATAACAGTTTTAAATGTGCAAGTAAAAGAAGATGGCCTAGAATAAAGGAATAACATCTTTCATTCTTTATGCATTATAGGTGGGAAAGTATGTAGTTTGATTATTGATGGGGGTAGTTATGCCAATGTAGCTAGTTTAACCTTGGTTAATAAGTTAGGATTGAAATGGGAGAAACACCCTAGACTTTATAAAGTACAACGGTCAAATGATAGTGGTAAGGTTAAAGTCATTAAGAAAGTTTTGGTTTCATATACTATAGAGAGGTAAAGTGATGCGCGATGTTGTACTTATATATGCGGTTCATGTTTTATTTGGGAGACCTTAGCAATTTGATAAATGTACTATGTATGATGGGTATGAAAATTTTTACTCTTTTAATTTTAATGGTAGAAATGTAATTTTGGCTCTTTTACCTAAAAAAATTGTACCTAGATCAAAGTTGATGGGTGTTAAAACTACCAATAATGATGCATGCACGGATCATTATGGAAAGATCAATGAATATTGCAAACATAATATATGCCGAATTGTGGAAGCTATAGACATTCAAGAAAAAAAAGGGTTGAATTATTGCATGTTCAACCCCATAGGGCCGAATGGATAAGAGAATAATCAAATAGGCTTGATTAATTTTTTTTTAATTGGTAGGTAACTTTAGGCAACCCAAGTATATATAATTTAGGCATGTGGACTTATTTTATTATGTTAGGCTTATTTTGTTTTGATTTGTTTTATTGGATCTTAATCTAGCTTAATAGGCTTATTTAAGTGAGTTGGGCTTATTTTAGCTTAGGCTCATTTAATTTAATTCTTTTAGGTTTGTGGGCTGAATTTAGAGTTAATCAATGTGAGCTTAAGTTATTTTGGTGGGAGGCCCATGTTTAAAGGTCTTTATAATTAGTTAGGGTTTTACTTTTTAAGAGAGTATAAATACCTCATTAAAAACATTGTAAGGAGATTTTAGATTTTTAAGAATCTTGAATACATTCTATTTGGCTTGGCCAAATTCTACAAAGGGATGATTGCTTGTCTTCTTCTTTTACATCAAGAACTTTATTCTTACCAAGTATTTACTTGTGGTAAATCCTGTTCATATATTTTTAAATCAACCTAATTATATGTTTTTCCATTCATAAATTGATTGGGGGTTCATTAGGGTTGGGGATTTGTTCTTATTCATATTCATGCCTTATTGTATGTTTAAGAGGTTTTGGATTCTTTAGCCTTGATGTTCTGCATCATTTGATATCTGAGCTTGGATTAAGATTAATTCTTATTTATCCTTGTTTAATTACTAATTTAACATTCAATTTCATAGTCTTAGGGTCCTAAAATTTAGGAGACCTTGTTTATGCTTAGGGTCCTAAAATTTAGGAAACTTTATTTAGGCATGTTCTTTTATTTTTAAGCTTGAATTTTGGATTAATTGCTAATTTAGTTGTTATCTATTTATATATAAATTGTGCTACAACTAAAAAAAGGAAAACAACACAAAAGTAGGTCATTTACTTAGGGTGGCATGAAACATTAGTGGGCCTTATTGATTAAGATAGATTTGGTACTAATTGAATTATTTGGGCTTAATTAGGCTTGAACATTAGCGAGCTTTATTTATTTGGCCATATTTGGAGCTAATTGAATTATTTGGGCTTAATTAGGAGTGAATATTAGTGGGCTTTATTTATTAGGCCAGATTTGGTGTTACTTGATTACTTGGATTTGGATTTAATCCAAACTTTTGATTGGGCCATAAATTACATTAGGAAATTAATATAGAAGTTTAATTAAACATTTGAGTCTCCATATCGTGATCTAATTAAGATATATTGGGTTATCCTTTAGTCTTAGCTTAGACATTTTGGTTTCCTTATTTTAACTTGGCTTCGACATTTTTTAATTTCCTTATCTTGATCTAATTAAGACATATTGTGTTATGCTTTTTGTCTTAGCTTAGACATTTGTTGTTTTCTTATTTTGACTTGGCTTGGAATTTTTGGTTCCCTTATTTTTATTGTCTTAGTGTCAATGCATATCTTTACATCAAGTTGATTTTTCCATTAGGGAAATTTCAATTTATGCATTTTTGCATTAGTTGTCATTTCTTTCATTCTAAGTTGCTTTTTTTGTTTTTGTATCCTTTGCTTCCATTTATACCATAATTAACAATTTGTTTCTTGTTAATTTGAATTGTATATTTGAGCAATATACATACCTTCATCTTGTATACTTATTTCAACTTTCTTTATTTTGGTATTTTATTTCTAGTATTGAGCCTATCTTCTTTATTAAGTGTTTTCATTGCATTCTTCATTTTAATTTGCTATTCCTAAATCATTTTGACTTGGAATTGAGTTTTGAATTGCAATTGAAGATAGCAAGCTTGAGTGGAAAAAGGCTTAAGTGATGAACTTAAAAGAGAGTAAAAGCCAATTTGAGTGAAACACGAGTGATTGTGAGGATGTCCTATTGTAATTCAAAGCAACATTCAAATCAAGAAGAATGGAATGGGTTAAAGGAAAGTATGATGTTGTTAGGGAAAAACTTTAACGATTTGGAATTACAGTTTAAACTTCTAAAATAGCCAATTAGAATGTATACGAGAAAAAAGAAAAGAAATGAAGAGAAAGTTATCGTAGAAGAAATTGTTAATGAAGCTAAAGGGGACACTATAGATTTATTTGATAGTGATGTTATGAGTGATGAAAAAATAATTGAAGGTAAAGATATTAATTGTTTGAGTGAAAAATGAAAAAGATTGCTTAATTGTAATAGAAGATCAACAAGTTATAATTGTTCCTCTACTGATTTACACATGGAAAATGAAGGAAATCATAATTATAGTTACAATGATGTATTAAAGACTATGTTTTTCCTAGTTTCTTTGTTAAATTACAAGAATACGATGAGTTCTTTTCTAAAAAAGCATTAGTATTATTTTTTCCTATTCGGAAGTTCACTTATAAAGATAAATTTATTCCTTAAGCTTCAAATTCTAACTTGAACAAGATGAAGATTTAAGGATAAATATTTTCTGAAAAAGGAGGGAATGATGCATGCATGGGTCATTATAGAAAGAACAACGAACATTGCAAACTTAATATGGACCAAATTATAGAATTTATGGATATTTAAGAGAGAGAAGAGCCAAATTATGGCATGTTTAACCCAATGGGGTCGAATGGATAAGAGAAGAATCAAATGGGCTTGATTAATTATTTTAAACTAGTGGAGTAGCTTTAGGCAGCCCAAGTACATATAATTTAGGCATATGGACTAATTTTATTACGTTGGGCTTGTTTTGTTCTGACTTGTTTTATTAGACCTTAATCTAGCTTAATACACTTATTTAAGTGAGTTGGGCTTGTTTTAGCTTAGGCTTATTTAATTTAATTCTTTTCAGCTTGTGGGTTGAATTTAAAGTTAGTTAGTGTGGGCTTAAGTTATTTTGGTAGGAGGCCTATGTTTAAAGGCCTTCTTAATTAGTTAGAATTTTATTTTCTTAAAAGGGTATAAATAACTCATTAAAAACATTGTAAAGAGATTTTAGATTTTTACACTTTTGAATATATTCTATTTGGCTTGGCAAAATTCTACAAGGGGAGGATTGCTTGTCTTCTTTTGCATCTAAAATTTTATTCTTTTTAAGATATTTACTTATGGCAAATTTTATTTTTATATTTTAAATCAACCTAATTATATATGTTTCCATTCATAAATTGATTGGGGGTTCATTAGGGTTAGGGATTTGTTCTTGTTCATATTCATGCCATATTGTATGTCTAAGGGATTTTGAGTTCTTTAATATTAGGGTTCCACATCAAAAAATATTATCCTACTTCTCAAAACAAACGAATAGTGGAAAGCAGAATCGATACCACAAGGAATGGGAATAATTAATTCTTGTGTAAAAACAAGCAAATAAATAAAATGAAAATTTTAATTGCAAAAATTAAATTAGCAAAATAAATAAAACAAAATTAAAAAATATAAATGAAAATCAATAGCAAAAGATCCCTATTAAGAGCATAATCTCATTATCAGTCCAATATTATATCACAGATTCAAAGATAAATCTCACACAATTTCAGTGAACCAATTGTGATGCTTATCCTTTGGTGATTATTAGCATGAGATAATTTTATCTAGATCGGTTCCACTTTTATGGATGGATAAGGAAAGGTCTATCACTCAAAAAGTTCAATCTAATTCGTCGAGCTTGAGCCTTCAAAAGGTATGAGATAATACTTTGGGGTAATCTTATTTCATTGTTGGTTTTCAACCTTGCAATGTGTCTTTGGACATCACAAGGTAAGAATAATGAAGTCTCCATCCAATAAAATATTTAGAAATGGTGGTATGATGTTATGAGGCCAAATCGAGAAAAGGGTTCGAAACCTCACTCTTATTTATTTTTACATTTGATTAATATGACATTTATTGGGCCTTTAAATTAATTATTTTATCTCTCTTCTCATGTGAATATCATGGCAATATGTATAGGAATGGCATGTTCTATAATAGTTTCAAGCAAAAAATATTCCATATTTTTTTAAGATTCTCTCAAATTTGGTTCTCTCCTCATAAGTTACATCAGATGCAATTAAAACCTCTTTAGAGTCTTCCAATGTGCTAAGATTAAAAGGAATAGTATTGATTGAATTAATGCCAAACATGTTAGAATTATCATTGTGTATAATGCAATTAGATGAGACATCACACAAATAAGGAAAATTATTCATGCCATTAACTACTTTGGAAACATTGTTATCAAATAGTTTAGGGACAGAAATAACAACATCCTCATTATAAAAAAAAAACTAAAATTATTAGAATAAGTGGATGCAATAGCCTCATCTTATTTTGCATATGGGTTTAGTTGTATAGAATCTTCCATATGGGTTACACCTTTAACTATTTAGGTTTAGTGGTGTAGAATCTTCCCTATGGATTACACAGTTAACTATCTCTTTGCCCTTAATGACAGTTTCAAGTAAAGTAGGAGTCATGATCTCTTCCTCTAGCTCAAAAACCAAGTCTTCCATACATTTGAGGATCTCTTCATCTTAGAAATTTGGACAGGCTTTAGTCTGATTAGTGGCCTAATCCACTATTTCATTGAAAATCTCAAAGCCCAATTGAACCCATCTATTAACAAACACTAGATTTGGCTCCTTATAGTACTATACTTTTTTTGGAGCCGGGATATAAATATCCTCAATCATAGGTATCCACATAATCTTTTTAGGCTCATTAAAACCACCTTTTAAACCTAAACCATTTCCTATGTTGTTGACCTTTGGTTTCCACTGCCTTGGTGATTCCCTATGACTTTTTCCCTAATATTACTTTAGGGAGAAAATGTATCTTCTTCATCATATTCACTACTTTGGGTCATCTTGATTGCCATCCCTAAATATCCATGTAATGTGAAATCCATTAAAGGGCTATTTAGCTATATCCAATATGAAAACAATGTTCTCTCCACTGGTCTTATAGTACCAACTTTTGTTAATGAGGAATTTGGATTATTTGGTGTACAGAGTGGAGGGTACACCTCCCAGTTGTTGAACTAAGGTCTTCCTAATAGCGATATGAAATTAGCAATAATGTTTAAAACAATAAATTCCATCTTATCCGCGATTACCCCAATCTTGACTTTAACCTTAAAGGTGTTAAATGCCTTTCTTTTGGTGTTGTCATAAACCATTATGGTGAATTTTGACTTAACAATTCTTTAATCATCTATCCTAAGCCATTATAGCTTTAAAGGGCATGCATTGATGGAAAAACCACTATCTACTATCACACAAGTAGTGTATTTACCATTAACTTTTGCTTTGATAAACAAGGGGCAATTATATATACGGCCCTCAACAGGCAGATCATTATTTGAAAAGCTCACTACATCATTTCTCTTGCACTATAGAATTTATTAAAACTATGATAATGTGATGGTGGTAGCAATAGTGTCCTTATTCAAAGCTTCTACAATCCTCTAGCTGTAGAAATCAAATTTTTTCGATAAATCCCACATGAGGATTTAGGCAGTAGTCTTCTTACGCTGTTTAAGGATGTTATCTTTCTCCTTTTTGGTTTTTAAGGTCAATAATAGGAATGGGTACTTATGCTAAACTATTAGCTACGTCAAAACTAGGAATTACTCACCAACTATAAGTTATAACCTTTCCTCCTCCATTCCCTTTTCTCTTGCTCATTTCCCTTTTAGATCCTAGATTGGAATCTACCTAGATATCTCTAGCTACTTTTCATTCACCTATACACTCCTGAGTCACTTTCACTTGTTGTTTCCTAAATATTCATGTAATTTACTCCTTTAGCATTCTCCCCTTCACATTATTTCCTAGTGATGGACAAAAATTTAATGCCATATTGGTCCTGAAGCACGTATCACTTTGGAAAATTGGAGTTCACCATAAAGACTGGGGTAGTACATTACCATAAACACCCTAACTGTAACACCTTATATCTGAATATTGAATCGAGTACCAGAATATCACCACTATTGTCTTGCTCAACTATATTATCAATTAATTTCCTTAATTCTTCATTATAGATTCCACATTTAGTCTACTATCAGTTTGTTCTTATTTTTGTTATCGCATATGAACTAATTAAATTCTGTCATTGTCATTTTTATTACTTTTTATTCCTACCAAAGTTTTTCATCTATCTTTCTCTTGAAAGTTATTATCTTTATCAAATTACAATCTAGTCCTCATAATTTCCATTCTTCCTTTCATTTTCTCTTAAATTCTCAATCGATATTTCAATATTGGTTCTTACTCTCATTTTACAAATATTTCTTTTATTCTTACTTAATTGCCATTGGGCCCCTGATCCTTTATTCAATATCTAATTTACCATTTTATCTTTTAACTTAACTTATTATTCTATTCTTAAATTGCCATTTACTTTTAATACACTAATAAATTTCAATTTCCATTTCCATTTCAAAGTTTAGTTCTCATACACAATATACTTCATAATATTCAAATTTCACCCTTAATTCTTTTAATCTTTTTTATTTATATTTTTATCCTTTAAGTATTTATGTATGCCATAATTCCTTTTTAGTCCCTAACTTTTAATTTTCTTTCATTTTCCACCTTTACACTCCAAATTCACATTTATAATCTCCAAATTACCTTTTAATCCATTTTATTACTTAATTCTATATTTTACTCATTTAATTACCATTATTTAGGTAACAATTCCATTTTGATCCTTAACTTTTATTTTATCACGTTTCTCACCAATTACTACTCACATTTTACGGTTTTTCCCTTACTGTACTATTTATTACGTTTTTACCCTTCAATTTACGTTTTAGTCCTTATTATTTCTTCACATAGTGGAAAATTACATTTGGCCCCTATTATTTTTATTTTTATACATTTTTGTTCTTTTACCATTTTACCCCTTTTAACCATATTTTAATATTAATTCACATTTTCTTCCCTCTTTTCTTGTCTATTCACATATTTACCACTATTTATCCACTTATTTGCATTTTTTATCTACTATTATCTTTTATTCACATTTATACCATTCACAATCATCTATTCACATATTAATTCACTATTTACTATTAATTTACACATTTGGCCCCTTTTATCTTTTATTTGCATAATTACCACTTTTTTATTATTTCTTTATATATTTATCCTTAATTAACATTCATTTATATATATATTTATTTTTTGTTAATAATTTGTGTATTTATATATATTTCATCATAAATTGCCAAGTTAGTTCTTGTTTTACCCATAGCAGTTTTCAACGGAAATTTTCGAGCTGGATACACAGGAGATATGCCCCATAAGTCTAGAATAAGTTGATCTGATCACATGCAGGGCCAACGCCTCAACTAGCATCAACTGCTCTTTTTTTTCTATTTCTCACTTTCATATTTTTCTCATATTTATGGTGTGGATTCGCTTTTGGTACAATCATACAAGTCGCCATGACTCGCTACCACGGTAAATGTCCCTATAACTAGCCAATTATATCCTATACCTCTGGTTTCACTACTAAATACTAAACGAAAAACTATTTTCACAAATCCACAGAATATGCATTGTTCCCATATTTCTCATATTTTCATATCATGTCACAAATAAACTTCATATCATATAAATTACATTCATCAAATCATTACTTTTCATCACTTAACACATTCACATCAAATAACCATCACATACCACTTGGACATCATATGTCTCTTCATACATAATATTTTATTGCATTAACTCATCATTTTCATGCTCAACTGTTTATCTTATAATTTCATTTGGTATTACACATCAATTATTCATATTCATCATATATGTTCATAATTTGACCCATATGGTATTCTCATTATACACATTAATTTCTCATACGTCATCATCTTGTTTATATTCATTATTATATTTTAAATTCCCATTTGTCATTTTACTTCAAATAACTATAGTTTCACCCATCATCATCATTCGACCAATCATTGTTCATTACTATCCATTGTATTTTCATCTTATTTAATTTTTAGTCTTATTCAAGTGTCTAGATCATTCATTCCTACCAAGGTTTCATCAAATTATCTTTAGTTTGTTTTTATATTTAAGTTGGTTATAATTTATTCTCACTTATTTTACATTTATTTCATGTTATATTTTGCACATAATTGTTAATTTCATAAAGTTATCTATAAATTTCATCTTAAACTATATATTTCATGCATTTTCTTTATTATTTAATCAAATTTTCCTAAGTATACACTTGATATATCATTTTTCCATTATGTATATACAACCATTCATCTAATTTTTCATGTATTCTTATTCCTTTAATGTCCATTTGATCATTTTAAGCTTTCATATGGTTGTATACATGCAAATTCAACTAGTGTACATCATTATGTACCATTCGACCAACATTATATTCATACCTTTTTTTTATAACCCATATACTAAATTCATTTGCTAATTTAATCGTCATTCCATGCCAATTATTCAAGTAAATATTAAAATATCACCTTGTATACTAGTGTGTACGATTCGGCCACTTAAGGATTCATTGTATATTGACTTATTTTTCTACTAATCATCATTTATTTCATGTTAGTTCATTGATTTACTGATTTATCTTAAGTTATTTCATTATTTTACTTATATTCTTATAGTTACATGATAGGTTTTAATTCTAATTTCCCATTTTTAACCATGTTTTGATAAACTTTACTTCAAAAATCTCATTCTTTAACTTTTAGTTTCACTCATCTAATATCAAATTAAATTTAGAATCACTTGTATGCAAAAATCTTAAGTTACATAACGGGTCTCAACTCCACTTTCCTACATTTTGATCACACTTTCATGTATTTGTTATTATCAATTTCATTAGTTAACATCTAATTTCACTTATCTACCATTAATTTAAATTAAAACTCATACTACACATAACAACCCAAGTTACATAACATTAATCATATGAAATAAATTAGTTTAGGTATCAACATACCTATTTTTTCAAACTCTCTCCTTGTTTTCTCTTCCTTTTCATATTTTTCATTCCTTTTTCCTTTGATCTCACTTGATTCTCCTTGGATGAAACAGTCATAAGTTTTTTCTTCAATTTTTCTTCTTTAATAATTTACAATATACTCAAAATATTAATTTTTACCTCAAAATCTACATAAAAATCCATTAAACTTGTTAAAATTTTATGAAATTAACTTAATTAAATATTTTCTCCAAACCTTTTTTCACAATTTCATCCACTTCCTTTACTTAAAATAGATTCTTGAGATGGCTAGAGATGAATTTAGGGCCTTAGAATTATTTTAGGTGTGAAATTTGGTGGAATTAGGAGGAAGAATTTAGAAAAAAATTGGAGAAATTGGAAAATTGTGTGGGATGGCTAGAAAGGAGAAGAGAATGGAAGAAATTGTTGGAAATTTTTGGTTCCTTAGCCTTTTATACCCATCCCAATTGGGCTAAATCAAGTCCAACCAATTAGGCCCAATTAAATTAATTAACCAATATTTTGGCTCAATTATTTTTTACCAGTTATATTGCACTATTTCTCATAAAAATATATCCATAATTATATAAAAATATTTATTAGGCTACACGAATATTTTTAGATCAATCTGGCACTGTTTCCTGATCCGATAAATTTTTAACGGTCCAAAAACTAATTTTTCGGTATTGCCATAAAATTAATTTTTTACTATCTAATATTCCACAATTTATATGTTCAAATAATTTTTTAGAGATGTCTAACATTATTTTCAAGCCTACTCAAAGTTTGATCAAACCTTAAATACGGACCGAATAAATTTTTCATTGAGCATTTTGAGAGTCTATTTGATCTCAATTTTATCTCAAATTATACCATTGGACTCATCATAAATTCTACTTTCAAATAGTAAAAAAATTTTATGGGTCCTGATTGATACTATTCATCTTGGTGTAACTATTCACGACTCGAAAAGTACTATTCACAAAAATTAAATTTTTGGGTCATTACAATAACCTTTGTTGCTCTTTTCAAGATCTTTTTTCTCTCTTGTGTCAATCAAGTCCTGGATCTTGTTCCTTAAAGTATGACAATGGTTTATCTTATATATCTCTTGTATTGATTACCACAATACCAATCACTCAAATGTCCTGGCCACCCTTGGTTTTTGGTAGGTCTAAAAGGAAAAGGCTAGATATTTCCATCCTTCTAAAATCTCTTAAGACACCAAGATAAAGGCTAACTTAAGTTGAAGTATTGCCATTCCATAATGGTAGATATTTTAGCTATCCTTCCACCATCGCTATAGAAAAATCTCTCATATTGTGTTTATTGTTGTTGTTGTTGTTATTGTTATTACTCTTTCTGGATTCATTATCTTTCTTTAGGTCAATAGAAATATCTTTCAAGGACTTTTAGTCCTTAATCCCTTTTGCTTTGAGCCCTTCCTTTAAATACGGGCTTGCATTCCTTATGAAGAGCTAGATTTGGTTATGTGTATCTAGTTTTTCTTCATTCCTAGTATCCAACCTCTCTAATGGGTCAAATACTCAAGGAAGGACTCATCGTGTTTCTGCTTTAATAGTTCTAAATTTTTTGAGTCACCTCTATACTAGCAGTATAGTCATACTGGCTCAAAAGCTCTTCAGATAAAATAACCCGGTCCTCTTTCACCTTTTTGTTCGAGTTATTGTACCATTCAAGTGCACATCTTTTTAGAGTCAATCAAAATAAATCAACCTTTTACTTTTTAGATAGCTCTATCCCTCTTATAGTAGTAAACTACTTCATATGAGCTTTGGGGTCACAAATCCTATCAAATTTAGAAAAGTTTGACATCCTAAATCTAAGGAGCAATGCCTCCTCATAGTATAAGGACATATATCATCAAGGTCCATACCATTTCCCAAAGAAATGGCCTTAGCCATAGCTTTTAATTTCTTTTTATTTTTTTATAGCAAGGTCCTTACCTTAATCTCAACAAGCTTTTTCTTTCCTTGATCTGGCTTATAGGACTCATCATTATCATCCTCATTAAAGTCAAACTCCAGGTTGTCATGAACAACTATCTGAGTTTTATCTATTTCTGCCCTGATAAAAGTAGTTCCAGTAGCAGCCCTCTGACTGATGGTAGGTTGGGCAGCCAAAGCAACATGTGGTGCAATTTTAGCAAGAGCATTATTCAAAATAGCCATTATCCTAGCTAGCTTTAAAATTTTTCAACTTTTTGGTCAAGTCTATCTCAATTATAAAAAAGGCCAATGGACTTAGAATTTGGCATCTTAATATGTTAGCACTTACTAAATAAATAAAAGCCTATATCACATACAATGCAAGAGTTAGTATGGATGTACAGCTTAATGAAAATATTTATGTACATTATATAGGCTTTGGCAAAGTTTGTATAAGTCATTGATTATCTGATAAGTGTGAATTATATATTATTTTTAGTATGTTTTAAGTGTTGTTATTTAGATAATTTGGTGTAATTTTGGTTAATTTAGAGTTAAAATATTGATTTATGTGTTTTAGAAGTTAATTTAAAGATTTGGTGCTTTCCAGGTATATTTGCTAAGAAAATGACTTAATTGTAAAAAGTCAGGAAGGTTTGGACCAAAATTATGAATTTGGGAATTTGATGCAAGAAAATAGACGTGGAATCCAGTAGATTCATGAGTGGCAGTGTATTTCATTGCTTGAAAACTTAAGTGGCCGTGCATCTTGGGTTTTCCTCTCAAGTGGCCGTGTGTTTTATGCCTTGGAGAATTGCTTGGCCATGTATTTTGTTGTTCCTTCTTCAAGTGGTCGTATATCTTAAGCAAGGGAGGATTAATTGGCCGTGCATTGAGGAATTGAAGTTTAAGTGGGCATGTGTCTCAAGTGGAGAAAATATTGAGTGGTCGTGTGTCACTTTTGTTGGGAAAAACTTGAGTGGCCGTGTGAATCTTTTCAAAGGAGCTTAAGTGGTTATGTACTTCATGGATGAAGATACATGGCAGTGCATCCACCAAAGAAGAATTTTGAGTGACCGTGTCTTTCACACTCTCATAAAGCGAAGGATTTTCCAGACTTATCGATCAAGAAGAATTTACTTCCTACTTTAGTTTTGGAGTTTTAGAAAGATTTTACCATTATTTTTGCCTATAAAAAGGAGTCTATAACACCAAAAAAGATCATCAATCACTCATCAACCATTAATCAACATTAGTTCTTTAGAGTATATTAGTTTATTAGTTTTTATGTTTTTGTTGTTTTTACTATTTTCTTCAAAGTTTTGTTTTAATTTTAAACATGTCTACTGAGTAGTTTTCTTTAACTTTTGCTAAAGGATACTTGAATCCTTAACTTTTATTGTTATAACTTAAGCTTGTGCTTAATTTTTAATGCAAGTTTGATTATTTCTTAGTTCTTAAACACAATCTTATCTTTATTTAACTAAAAATTGTTTGTTAATTTGATTAATCATTGGTTAGTAATTGATTTTTGGTTGGATCATTAATATGCATGTTCTTAGGTTAAATTATTTGGGTTAATGCATGATTATAATCTGAATAAGTTATAGTTTTGTGTTAATTGAAGTAAGTTAAGATTAAAAAGGGTGTAACTAAGAATAGGTGAAAGTTAGATTACTTGAGAAAGGATTTAATAGACATCTAGGAAGATTAATTAAGATTTTTATGCTAAGTGTTGGATTATTCTTAATAAGGGAATTTTAATGCCTAGAATGATAATCTTGAGTAAAATTATCTGGCTTTATTTATCTAAATTCTTCACAATCACTTGTGTTTCTCTTTTGATTAAGTCATAATAATATTGGTTAAGGTGGATAGTCCTTTAGTGAAAGTTATTTTTAATACTAATTTTTACCTCAATTGATTGCTTATTTTTTTTATATCCAATTGTTTTAACTCTTCCAACTGTTTTATTTTATTTTTAGTTTTAAAATCCTATTTTAGATTTTTAATCTTCAACCATCACAACTTTTGGGATTTCTCTTCTTTCTTCTTCACATAAATTCTGTTTTAAAATTCAAATCACTCACACAAACACAAGTTTCCTTTGGGGTTGATATTTTGGGTCATAATTATATTTTCCTATATTACTAGTCGATCTAGTACACTTGCTAGACACCGGTCAAGTTTTTGGCACCGTTGTCGGGGATACATTGGCATTTGTTTATTTATTTTGATTTTAAAGTGGATTTTTATGTGTTCTTATTCTATTCTTCATCTATGTTCTGATTTTTGTTTTCAAATTTTTCCCAGGTCCTAGTAGTTTATGGTGAGAAACAACCCCATTTTACCCGTAGACCCTAAAATTGAGAGAAGATTCCATAGGATTAGAAAGCTAAGAGGCAACATGAATAACCTAGAAATAGAACAACCTATGAATGATCCATCACCACCTAGGATCGAAGAGCAAGACGTACCCCATCAAGCTCCCGGGAATGGATATAAACCTAGGACCATTAGGGATTATGCTATTCATAGGTGAAACGAAGAACATAGAATCATTAGGATTCCTCACCACCAACCTTTTGAGATTAAACCCACTACCATCACGATGGTACAAAGAATTCAATTTTCGGGCTTAGATATAAAGGATCATGCACAACATTTAGATATGTTCTTAGAAGTTAGTGACACTGTGCAAATTCCAATGTATCAACTGATGCAATTAGGCTGAAACTTTTTCCGTTCACCCTCATAGGAAAAGCTAAGGATTGACTACAAATGTTACCTAATCAATCCATCCATTTTTGGCAACAAATGCAAGAAAAATTCCTTTGCAAGTTTTTCCCACCTACTAAAACAGCCCTCATTAGAAAACAAATCAATGATTTCCAGCAATTTTATGAAGAGCCATTTAATGAAGCATAGGAAAGATTTAGGAGACTTTTAAAAAGCTTTCCACATCATGAGTTTCCTATTTATCAATTAATGCATATTTTTATGCAAGTGCCAATAATCAATAAGATCTTTATTGGATGCAGCCTTAAACGATAGTTTCATGAACCAAATTCCTGAAGATGTATTCATGCTTCTTGATGAGATGGCTACCAATGATACTCAATAGGCAACCTCTAGAGCAACACAACGAAAATAGGGAGTTTATAATATAGATGAAGTAGCTATGTTAAAAGCTCAAATGGAATTAATGAGAAAAGAACATTTAAGAGAAATAAATGAGCTTAAAGTTAAGAATATTTCTATGTTATCTAATGAGTTGATGCTTATGTAGAAATTCAAGGATCTCTGAGAATGAAGAATAATGAAGAAATGATAGAAGAAGTAAATGTCTTGAACCCTTATAGCAATACCTATAACCTAGGATGGATGAACCATCCAAATTTTTCATGAAGGGAAGGTAATCAAGCTTCTTCTTCTAACCATCATCCTAGGCCTCCTTTTAACCAATCTTCGAATAATCATCCCCCATACCAAAATCAAGCTTTACCACATTACCCAAACCAATACCCATCACAATCATACCATCAACCACCCGATTTTCAAAAGTATCAACCTCTCCCTCCACAAGAGAAGAAATCCAACATAGAAGAGATGATTACAAACTTCATGGCCTCCCAAAACTCAATCTTGGCTAGTCAAGATGCTAGATGAAAATTATAAGACATTTTGGATGAGGAATCAAGAGGCATCCATTAGGAATCTAGAGAACTAAAGGGGCCAATTTGCTAGTTCATTATCCAACCGGACTCAAGGGACGTTCCCATCTAACGTGGACCGCAATCCAAAGGAGAAAGTTAAAGCAATCACATTAAAAAGTGGAAAAGAGTTAGAAAAAATTGAAATTGATAAGAATTCTTTCCCAAGGGTGGAACCGACAATGGAGGTAAGTATTTCTAACTCTGAAAATATTGAGAAAGTGTCGCATATGGTTGAGAAGGGTAAAGGTAAAGAAAAACTTGTTTCTACTATGCTTAATGAATTCAATTACCTTATCCTATTCTAGCTATAAAAGAAAAGCAAAATGAACAATTAAGTAGATTTTTAGACATGTTTAAGAAGCTACATGTAAATTTACCATTTGCTGAAGCTTTATTACACATGCCTAAATATGCTAAATTTATGAAGGAACTTTGCACTAATAAGAAAAAGCTAGAAGGCATAGGAATGGTTCAATTATCCGGTAATTGTAGTGCTATATTAACCAATAAAATTTCTGAAAAATTAGAAGATCCTGGTATTTTTACGTTGCCTTGTGAATTAGAAGGAAATTTTGTTAGACATTTTTTATGTGATTTGGGTGCTAGTATTAACTTGATGCCTTATTCAATTTGCAGGAAATTGAACCTAGGTGATCTAAAGGAAACCTAAATGATACTTTAATTGGCATATAGATCGGTGAAGAAACTAAAGGGTATCATTGAGGATTTATTGGGGAAAGTTGGAAACTTCATCTTTTCGGTAGATTTTGTAGTGATGGATATGAAAGAGGATAGAAAGGTGCCTTTAATAGTGGGAAGACCTTTCTTGAACATGGCAAGAGCTCTAATTGATGTTCATGGGCAAACGGTGACCTTGCAATTCAATGAGGAAGAAATGGTCTTTCACGTGAATAAGGTTCTAAAACATCCCTCATATGATTTTGAAGAGTCCATTTACTTTGTTGACGATGTTCAAGAGTGTGTCAACATAAAATAAAAGGAGATCATTCTCAATGATGAGCTTCAAAAATGTTTGATGCACCCCAAGAAAATGAAGGAATTGGAAGCAAAGGATAAGGAGTTAATACGCACTTTGGAAAAAGAACACAGTGAAAGTGAAAAAAATGGAGGATGAATCGTCCCCTCCTAAGGGAGATTCTGAACTTAAAACACTTCCATCTCATTTGCAATATGTATTTTTAAAGGATAATGTCGAATCGGTAATTATTTCATCTTTATTGACAGGTTTGGAAGAAGAAATGCTCATTTCAGTCCTCAAAAAGCATAAAGAAGCAATTGGTTGGGCAACATCTGACTTGAAAGGGATTAGCCCCAGCTATTGTACACATCGAATACCTATGGAGGATAATTTTAAGCCGGTGGTGCAACCCTAACGAAGGCTCAACCCAACTATGCAAGAAGTAGTGAAAAATGATGTATTAAAATTACTTGATATAGGTATAATCTATCATATTTCTGATAGTAATTGCATTAGTCCTATTCAATGTGTGCCTAAAAAGGGGGAAATGACTGTAATAATCAATGAAAATAATGAGTTAATTCCTACATGCATGGTAACAGGATGGAGAGTATGCATTGACTATAGGAGATTGAATAATGCCACTAGGAAATATCACTTCCCATGGCCTTTTATTGACCAAATATTAGAAAAACTGGTAGGAAATAGATTTAATTATTTCTTAGATGGATATTCGGGGCATATGCAAATACCTATACCCTCGGAAGACCAAGAAAAGACCACATTTACATGTCCCTATGGAATATTTTCATATAGGAGAATGCCCTTTGGTCTTTGTAATGCACCTACCACATTTCAACGATGCATGATGGCCATATATTATGATTTTATTGAAAAATTTATGGAAGTTTTCATGGTTGATTTCTCAATTTATGGTTATGATTTTGAATCTTGTTTGAATAATCTTGCATTGGTTTTAAAAAGGTGTCAAGAGACTAACCTTGTTCTAAATTAGGAAAAATATAATTTCATGATTAGAGAAGGAATTGTCCTAGGGCATAAAATTTATGAAAAAGGCATTGAGTCGATAAGGCTAAAGTAGATGTAATAGAAAAATTATCCCCACCGACTAGTGTTAAGGGTATTAGAAGTTTTCTTGGTCATGCCGAATTTTATCATCGGTTTATTAAGGATTTCTCCAAAATAGCTAAGCCACTTTCTAATTTGTTGCTTAAAGATGTTGCATTTAACTTTGATGCTGAGTGTTTGCAAGCTTGTAATCTATTAAAGCCAAAGTTAGTAAGTGCACCGGTCATAGCATCACCTGATTGGAGCTTACCATTTGAAATTAAGTGTGATGCAAGTGATTATGCAGTCGGAGCGATTTTAGGACAACAGAAGGAGAAGATTTTCTATACCATTTACTATGCAAGCCATACACTCATCGGAGCCTAAGTCAATTACACAACCATGGAGAAAGAAATCTTGGCGATAGTCTTTTCTTTCAAAAAATTCAGATCTTATCTCTTAGGGTCCAAAGTCATGGTGTGGTCGGACCATGTGGCATTGAGGCATCTTTTTACGAAGAAGGATTTCAAATAGAGGCTTATCTTATGGGTGTTACTACTCCAAGAATTCAATGTTGAGATTAAGGATAAGAAAGGAGCTGAGAATTTTGTAGCTGACCATCTATCTAGATTGGATCATGCTAGCATTGAAAAGGGAGAAATTTTTGACCTATTCCCTGATGAACACATTTGTGCTTTCTATACTTATGAAAATTCAGTTCTATGATACGCTAATATAGCTAATTTTCTTGCATGTGGTTATCTTCATCAGGAGTTCGCTTGGCAACAAAGGAAGAAACTTAAAGTGGATGCCAAGTACTATCTTTGGGATGATACGTACCTCATCAAAATATGCTCGGATCAAGTGCTAAGACAATGTGTACCGGAATTAGAACAAGAAGCTATCATGCAACAGTGCCATGGAGGCAAAGTTGGAGGCCATCATGGATCTAATCGAATGGTATAAAAGGTCCTCTAATCAGGTTTTTTTTGCCAACTTTATTTTAGGATGTCAAAGCTTTCATTGAAATATGTGATAGATGTCAACAGATTGGGAATATTTCTAAAATGGATGAAATGCCTATGAATAATGTGCTTGAAGTACAAATTTTTTATGTTTGGGGAATAGACTTTAAGGGACCATTTCCTAATTCCTTTGGTTTTGAATATATTTTAGTAGTTGTAGACTATGTTAGTAAATGGGTCAAAGCCATAGCCACTAGAACTTGTAATGCCCACATAGTACTTGAATTTATTAGAAATAATATTTTCACTAGGTTTAGAGTACCAAGAGATATAATAAGTGATGGAAGCAAACATTTTTTCAACTATCAATTTAAAATCTTGCTTAGGAAATTCGGAGTCAAACACAAAATAACTACCCCATACCATCCTCAAGCAAATGGGCAAGTAGAAGTGTCTAATAGGGAGTTGAAATCAATTCTAAAAAAATAGTTAGTATTTCTAAGAAGGATTGGTCTCGAAAATTAGATGAGGCTCCATGGGCCTATCGAACTGCATTTAAGACCCCTATAGGCATGTCTCCTTATAGGATTGTTTTTGGAAAAACATATCATCTTCTAGTAGAATTAGAGCATAAAGCTTATTGGGCTACAAAATTTCTTAACTTTGATTTGAGAAATATAGGAGAAAAGAGGAAATTTCAACTCAACGAACTTGATGAAATTCGACAATGGTCGTATGACAATGCATCTTTATACAAGAAAAAGACCAAACGTTGGCATGATAAACACTTAAGGGTAAAAGATTTTATTCCTGGTATGCTAGTGCTTCTATATAATAGTCGTCTTCGTTTGTTTCTAGAAAAGCTGAAATCTAAGTGGCTCGGGCCTTATCAAGTAGTGACAAGCAATGATTTTGGAGTGGTGACGATCAAAAATCCGAGAGATGGTCGTGAACTTAAGGTAAATGGTCACCAGCTCAAACCGTATCAAATGGGACAATAAGAGGTTGTTGAGGCAACCATGGTTCTTCAAGATCACTAAAAAGGGGTTTGGATAGTCTAGCTAAAGACTCTAAACTCAGAACTTCACTCTTCTCCCTCTATTCATTTTACAGTTTATTTTTAACTTTTGTGTGTTTTCACGTGTTTTTGTTAAGTTTCGATTCATGAATTAAAGTTAAGGTTGGTATACAAGGTTTTCGAAATTAATCTCAACTTAATGGGTTTTTACATAAATGCATTTCCAATTGAAAAGAAGAAATCATGATTTAAAGGGAAAATATTGAGTTTGATCCACAAAAGGGATTTTTGAAAATAAATTTCAGTGTAAATTCGACCCAAAAGAATTTGCAGTATAGCTCTTCTCTAGTCCTTGTATGCCCACGTACAGATTCTTACTAGTTATTGCGCGCCCATGCATGTGAGCACTGCCTTGCCCCATACAGGTTGTGAACCCACGTGAAATTCCAGCTTCAGCATCATATGCCGACGCAGTTGGGTACTGCCTTATCCCTCACCCATCACACGCCCATGCCTTATTCTCCTTCAGCCTATGAGTGGCCACATGAAAGGCCACTGTCTCCCTGCTCCCTTCTTCCATGCGCATCCGTGTATGGGTGTGCCTACACCCATGTATGGCCATGTGTGAAGTCACTGTCCCTCTTTAAAATCCCATGTTTTTTGCTTCTTTCCTTTCATCCTTATATCTTCATTTTCCCTTATTTCTTCACACTCCCACGTCTCCCTCACCCACAACACCTCCACAGCCATGCACCACCACCTACCACCATATTTTCATCTCTGACCACCACTCTTTCTCTCTTTGAATATTTCTCACTCCTCTCTCCATTTTTCTTCTCTTTTCCATCATTTTCTTCCTATACCTAAGGTATTCACATTCACACACTCCACTCACATATTGTGCTAACAATTGATTGGGTTTCTCACTTTCAAGTAAGTATTTCCTCTCTTCATCTCTTTAATTTTGTTTCCATGCCATTACAGGTTATGATTTGTTGAGATTTTAGCCTATAAACTAATATTTTTAGGTCATTTTTCACATGAGATCTAAACTTCATGCTTGTTTCTTTTACAAATGTGATTTGATGTGGACCTAATATGCATGTAATAGATGTTTAAGATTCAATTTGGTAGAGAATGCACTTCATTATACAGTTCAATTTGATGCTCAACACACATGCACATCACATGTTTGATGAAATATCCTAATGAGTTTATCTTTAATTTGACTTATTTCTAACTCTTTGGTTGATATTTTTTTGTTCATAAATTATGAGTCATCACCTCTCCCATGTTTTGCATGCTCATTTACATGACCTTATCCATACATGTTGGGCTATATTTTTGACTTATCCATGGTGAAATTCTCTTAAAAAATTGTCTTGCATGCATGTTGATTTATGCTCATATACTTTACATTAGTAATCTCCTCATTATCCTTTCATCAGAATGTGCTTACATTGTTATCTTCCATTAGTTTTCTTGCACCACAGGTTTCTTGCACCATAGGTTTCTTGTACCATAGGTGTATTTTAGTTCGTGGATTGTCATGTTACACTCACATTATTTCTTTAATGTTTCAATGGCACCCAAAAGGACCAAGTATCCCAATGTTGCAAGCTCTTCTGGAATTCGTATTCCATCATATGTGGATCGTGCTAAGGTTGATAAGTTTGATTACTTCAGTGAGTGCACATTTGTCCATCCTACTTATTTGAGCCAGTACTTTCTCAATATTCCTGCTAGAAATTTATGGGATGAGGTACTCCCATTGCTTCAACACATTGGATGGACATAATTTATCGATAAGAACCTAAGGTGTATCCTAATATGGCACGGGACTTCCTCTACTCATTTGAATGCTATTTTAAGGGAGACACTGATGTGGGATTTAAGTTGGGCAAGAAGGGATACTCACTGACTTTTAAACAATTCTAAAAAATTTTAGGATTTATGTCGGATGCCCCTATAGAATTGGCCAATGTATCTGCTGCGGACAATTAGGAGAGAATCTGAGATCCTTAGCAAGATGAGCCATGGAGAGGAGGTCAATGCAAAGTGCATGCTTTAAGGGATCATGCATTGAGGATAATTCATCGATTTTTGACAAAAAGTGTTTACAACAATCTGAAGAATGTAAGTACTTTCAGTGTTTCTCAAGCCATGGTCCTTCGATGTATGGTAGATGGCATTTTCATCAATGGAGCGTTGATTATAGCTCATGGGATTAAGGAACTATAGAAAATGCCGGATAACGTAAATAGCATTTCCATTGGCTGGATCGCTACGATTTTGGCTAATACAGTTGAACACCCCATCATTAGAGATCCCCTTGTAAGAGATCTACCATGAATTGACAACAAGATGCTCAAAATAATCAAAATTCTGATTCCTAGGCCACGTGGCGATTGGGTGACATGTGAGGAATATTTGAGAGAAAACAACATTTGGATTAAGGAGCAACAAGATAAGCCGAATGAAGAGGCCGCTACACCATCTGAAAATCAACCTATCAATGAGCCAACAACACCAGAATGGGAAGGCCTCTTTAATCAATTAATTTAGCGATGGATATACAATAGATCCGCTTGATTGCTTTGTAAGACACTGTTTTGCACATCAAAAACACAGTGGATACTTTTGTGCAGTAGTATTGGGAGCGCAATCCACCGTTAGCTCCACCTCCATCAGCATAGATCGCCTTCATTTGCAGTGGACAGCAAAATTTTGAGGATAGGGTAGCATAACTTTCAGGGAGAATGACTTTTAACCTTCTTCATTTTTATTCAGGAATCGGATTTATGTTTTGTGTTTTGTTTTGTTTGTGTTTCTTTTGCTTTATTAAGTCTGTAAACCCTATTAAAAACTTATGTAGTTCACTTTTTCATTTAGTTTACATGAGAACTTAGTTTGCCCTAGTTTCCTTCAAAACTATGAACAAGTTGAACTTGAATATTATAATATGCATGTTTAGAACCTTTGCTTGGAAGTAGAATAAATATGTTGTTTAATGAATCTCTAGGTAGTTTAATCTTCAACTTGATAAATATTTGTTAGTTTCCATTTTTTTTAAAAAAAACACTTAAACCAGTTTTTGAATTTAAAAGCAATGCAATGAAGTAGTAAAGTAAGGAAATTAGAGCACTAAAACCTTCCTCATCACCCTTCAAAGCATATTAGCAACTCAAGCAACTTAGAAAATGATTTAGGCAATAATTTTTCTTGATAAGCTTTCTAAAAGACCTTTTTCCTATCCTTGTGACTTTGTATTCTTTGTAAGCCAATTTGAGCCTAAAAGGGTATTCTTAATGCTTACTATTAATAATTTTTTTTGTTACACTCAAATTTTACCATATAACCTAAAAAGTCTTAATCTCACCAATTGGAATTGGCCACTTTAGGATTAAATGGATTTATATGAAGTTAATGTCTTATTGGGTGTAGTGAGAAAATTTTGGCATGAGTTATTAATGAAGTTAAGAAGAGAAAAATTTCCTTGTATCTACCTTAATATTATTCAAGTATCTTGTAAATGCTAGCATTATGTGTTGAAAAAAAATCAGTTGAAAGATTGAGAAAAAAAAAGCTAGCACTTGTGAAAAACCTAAGTGTGGGGTAGTACAAGGAATGAAAAATTTTGGTGATTTCTTAAAAAGGGGTATGAATTGGGTATATTTTCTCTCAAAAGAGTTTTGTGTTAAGAAAGCTAAGCAAGTATGTTTAAATTATGCATTGATCAAGTTAATGGGATTAGTAGTCTATTTTGTTTTAGAGTGGCTATTCATTTTGATTATCTTATGTCCATTCTTTGATAACTATGTCCTTAGCCCCATTACAACCTTTGAAAGACCTATGTGATTTTAAGTTTGTTTTTATTTGTTTAGCGGAGATGACCTTCAAGTTCCAGTGCTAAAGGAGAGGTTTATGGTGTATTTAGAGTTTCAAGCGCAAAACCAGTTGTATGCATATGCATTCATAAATTCTACACTTCACTATCTAGTTGTATTGATGTTTTGATTTACAAAATTCTTAAAAATGATTTGGTCTTGCACACACTCAAGGAAATTAACTTATATTGTCTTGACTGAAGTTATTCTATTTAAAGATTATATTAAGTGTTGTTGTTAAAATGCTAAGCTTGGTTGTAAATGTATAGTTCTTTGCTCAAGTTTGATTATTTTGAGGGTTGGATTGTTCTAATTTGCTTGAGGGCAAGCAAGGTTTAAGGTTTAAGTGTGGGATATTTGATAAGTGTGAATTGTATATTATTTTTAATATGTTTTAAGTGTTGTTATTTAGATAATTTGGTGTAATTTTGGTTAATTTAGAGTTAAAATGTTGATTTATGTGTTTTAGAAGTTAATTTAAAGATTTGGTGCTTTTCAGGTATTTTTTGATAAGAAAATGACTTAATTGCAAAAAGTCAAGAAGATTTAGGCCAAAATTGTGAATTTGGGAATTTAATGCCAGAAAATAGACGTGAAATCCAGTAGATTCATGAGTGGTCGTGTATTTCATTGCTTGAAATCTTAAGTGGTTGTGCATCTTGAGTTTTCCTCTCAAGTGGTCGTGTGTTTTATGCCTTAGATAATTGCTTAGTCGTGTATTTTGTTGTTCCTTCTTCAAGTGGTCGTATATCTCAAGCAAGGGAGGATTAATTGGCAGTGCATTGAGGAATTGAAAGATGTTTAGAATTGTTCCTGCAAAGAACAATCACCTTGCATCAAGTGGCCGTATATCTCCTCTCTTTCTCTTAGTAGATCATTCATTCGTTGTTTTAAAAGAAATAATTCATAATCTTGGACCTCATCTTGCATCATCTTGAAAGATGTTTAGAATTGTTCCTGCAAAGAACAATCACCAAATTAAAAACAAAATAAAAATAAAATCTCGGACTAACTCAATCAAAGATATTAAACAAACAACACCGCTGGTCCCCGGCAACGGCGCCAAAAACTTGACCGGTATCTAGCAAGTGTACTAGATCAGCTAGTAATATAGGAAAATATAGATTAAGACCCCAAAATATCGTACCCAAGGGAACATGGATTGCTAAGGATAATATCTATATATGAATTAAATTAATCCGAGATTGTTTCCCAAATGTTTTTGATTTAAAAGCAAAAATTAAACAAAATGAACAATTAAACAAAACAAAAGCTAAAACATGAATTAAAAGCAAAGTAATAACTGGAATTCTCTTGCTAAAGGAACTATCCACCTTAACTTTCATTGTAATGACTTAAATTCAATATAAACACCAGTGATTATGGAAAAACTAGTAATAAACCAAGATATCTTTATTCAAGTCTATCATTCTTAGTATTAAACTCATAGATAAATCTAATACTTAGCATGAAAATCTAGTTTTAACTTCCTAAATATTGATTGAAAACTTGCTCAAGTGATTCAACTCCAATTCATTCTTAGTTCCTCCTCTCTTAGTATTAATCAATAAAATTCACACATAATTATCTCATATTTCGGATAATAATCATGCATAAACATTAAAGAGTTAATCCAAGAACATGCAAATCATTAACTATGTCAAAACCAATTTTTAGTTATTTATTCAATAAACCAACAATCAATCTCAACACAATCAAGGATAAGAATATGCTTAAAACCAAGAAATAATCAACCAATATTGAAATTAAGCTCAAAATAAAGTCATAATAATGAAAATATAAGTTTTCAAAGTTCCATTAGCAAAAGAAGAAAAACTACTTCCTAAACATAATTAAAAACTAAAGACAAAGTTGAAAAGAAAAACAAAAAAATAATGTAAAATAAACTAAGCCTAATTCTAAGATGGATCCTAATTCCCTAATTGATCTCCATTGATTCTAAGATTCCCTCCTTTCTTTGGTGTTTAAGCCTTCTATTTATAGGCAAAAGACATTGTGGATCGCTTCTTAAACTCCAAAATCAAATAGGAAGCAAACTCTGCCCAAAACAGGAAGTTCGAGAAAATCCTTCGCGAAGTGGGAGTAGGAATCACGTGGCCACGGCTTCCCCTTTGTATTTGAACACGTGATCACGTGTTCTATAAGGCTTCCTTCACACATGGCCACGTGTGGTCCTTCACTTGGAATCCACGTGGTCACGTGTCTTCAATGCTTCCTCCTTTTAGTCTTTCACGTGGCCATGTGTTCTTTTCTTCTTCAATTCACGTGGCCATGGGTCTTCAATCTTCACTCCTTCACGTGGCCACGGGTTGATCACTTCATTGTTTTCACGTGGTCATGTGTAAAGCTTCTGGACTAAATGCTCAATTTTCTCGCATCAATTTCCAATATTTGCACATTTGGCCCTAATCTTTGCCTTTTTCCCAATTAAGTCCTTTTTCTTGCAAATTAACCCTGAAAACACCAAAATTTACGATTAACTCCAAAAACATAAAACTAACAAATTAAACTCAAATTAAACCTAATTAACACAAAATTAACCTAATTAAACACCTAAAAACATACTAAAAATAATATATAAATGACCATTATCGGCACCAAAGAAGATCATCAATCACTCATCAACCATTAATCAACATTAGTTCTTTAGAGTTTATTAGTTTTTTAGTTTTTACATTTTTGTTGTTTTTTTGTTTTCTTCAAAGCTTTGTTTTAATTTTAAACATGCCTAGTGAGTAGTTTTCTTTAACTTTTGCTAAAGGATACTTGAATCCTTAACTTTTATTATTATGACTTAAGCTTGTGCTTAATTTTTAATGCGAGTTTGATTATTTCTTAGTTCTTAAACACAGTCTTATCTTTATTTAACTAAAAATTGGTTGTTAACTTAATTAAGCATTGGTCAGTAATTGATTTTTGGTTGGATCATTGATATGCATGTTCTTAGGTTAAATTATTTGGGTTAATGCATGATTATAATTTGAATAAGTTATAGTTTTGTGTTAATTAAAGTAACTGAAGATTAAGAAGGGTGTAACTAAGAATATGTGAAAGTTAGATTACTTGAGAAAGGATTTAATAGACATCTAGGAGGATTAATTAAGATTTTTATGCTAAGTGTTGGATTGTTCTGAATAAGGAAATTTTAATGTTTGGAATGATAATCATGAGTAAATTTATCTGGCTTTATTTATTTAAATTCTTTATAATCACTTGTGTTTCTCTTTTGATTAAGTCATAATAATATTGGTTAAGGTAGATAGTCCTTTAGTGAAAGTTGTTTTCAATACTGATTTTTACCTCAATTGATTGCTTGTTTTTGTTTTATATCCAATTGTTTCAACTCTTCCAACAGTTTTATTTTATTTTTAGTTTTAAAATTATGTTTTAGTTTTTTAATCTTCAACCATCACAATTTTTGGGATTTCTCTTATTTCTTCTTCACACAAATTCTATTTTAAAATTCAAATCACTCACACAAACACAAGTTTTCCTTAGGTTTGATATTTTGGGTCATAATTATCTTTTCTTATATTACTAGCCGATCTAGTATACTTGCTAGACACTGGTCACTATCGAAGCATAATCCCTCCAAAATAGGTCTATCTTAGTAAGAGAATAGTAACTAATTAGTCATCATTTTATATACCTGAAGGTACAAGGCTTGGACTAATAATTTTCATCTTTTACATGCCTCCACTTGAGTGAAGATAAGTTTTTTCTTTGAGAAGCCACCAGAAGTAGAAATAGATTCCTAACTTATGCTAAGGTTTTAAGCATGATTCTAATACAATTTAAAAAAAAAGATAATGATTATAACTTAAATATTTTATTTAAGATTAATTATTAAGTCACTTTCAAAGCAAAATCTCATAGAATCCTAATGGAATCACCACTATTCACATTGCCACTTTTGTCCAATCTTTCTTACTTTGGAATAATCAAGAACTCAACTTAATTAGCCTAAATCAAAGTGCATATATGAAGGAATCCTATCTTATTCTAAATAAGCTAAGTTAGATTAACGATGGGCACCAACAAAGTGGTTTTTATTTGTGAATCGCCACCCGAGTAATTACGAAAAACCTTATAAATTGATATTAAAGATTGTTTGGAACCTTACTCTTATTTATACCCTAAACAATTAATTTAAATAATTTAATGGATTAGAATTATTAACATTTTTTCTCTTTTAATATGAATACACACATGTATTATATCACAATAAACATGTTTCCAAATGATAAAAGAAAACCATAAAAAAGCAGTAAAATAATTTATAAGTTAAAAAAATTAAATCATGCACATAAGGCATGAAATCCTTTAGAAAGCATTTAAAGCATTTATATGAAAATGTATTGATACATCTATCAAACGAGCCCATTCATTTGATTTGCATAATTGGTTCTCTTATGCAATTTAAAAGATTAGGGCATTGATCCCTCTTTAAAATACTTTTTGGGTTATTTTTAAGAGAAATCGAAGTTTTAATTTTTATGAAAATGTTCATTTTAAGACATAAAGCTTTAGGTTATTTTTCATACACTATAAGAAAATTCTCAAATACTGATAAAAAATTACCAACAAAAAAATCATTCTATAGGGAAAATTATCGGCAAAAAATGTATATTACGATGGAATAACAAATTCGTCATAAATAATGGAGGAAAATTTTTCTGCCCAACTTTATCGAGGGAAATTTATAACGAAACTGAAAAATTCATCGTAAAATTGGCACCAATGATTCACGGATATGAAATTTACCGATCGAATGTTGATTTCGTTGATAATCTAGTAATGGAATCCTTTTTCCATAGGTAAATTCCCTATAGAATCATATTTTCATAGGTAAATTATGGACGAAAATATTTTTATTGGCAAATTACGTATGGAATTAAATTTTCGTAGGTTATTTCCCTACGGAATTGCATTTATATAGGAAATTTGCCGATGGAAAACATTATGGAAATAATTTCCTTATGGAATTACATTTTCGTAGGTAATTTCCCTACGAAATTGCACTTCAGTAGGTAATTTGTCGATGTAGACATTTCCATCATTAATTCACATGTAGAAACATGAATTTGTAGGGAAATTGAAATAAATTGAAAATTTGATTTTTATTGTTTCTAGTTCATTGTACCTAAATTAGACAGAATTTTCATATTTTGAAAAAGTAATTCACTATATATTTGTGGGTTTTTTTACCCTCAATCAAAACTCATTTAGGGGGGCTTTTTGAATAAATAATGTGTTTTTAAAAATACAAAATGAAAAATATATATTTGAAAATATTTTGTTCCTTAAATCAAAAATAAAATTTTATTTTATTAAATATAGCGTTAAGAAAAACTCTGCACAATATCGATAGGTGGCTAATAATAATAATAATAATATTATTATTATTTCAGAGTAAAATTATATGTATATATATATATATATATATATATATATATATATATAAGTCAAAGCTATATAACTAGTCTTGTAAGATATGTCGGACTGCAAGTTGTACATACTGGAATGCTTTAGAATATATCCTAAGTCACTGCATTAGAATAATGAGTTATAATTGCATAAAAAATCTCTATATGTATGCACAATGAATTTATACATCTGTGAAAACATTTCTTCATATATTCACTATTAGAAAGTGAAGATGCTTGTCAAATTTTTGAAGTTCTGAAGCTTTTGCGATGGCTAGCAACTATAGTATTAAACATGTATGTCTAGAATTATTAGATAATTCCTAAAAATTTATAAGATTTTTAGTGACGAATAATTCTGTCACTAAGTTTTTTTATCGGTACCAAATTTACCGACATAAATATATATTATCGTCGCTAAATTTACCTACGAAATATATCATTCCGTCAGAATTTGCCTGCGAATTTATAATTTTCATCGGTAAATTTGACAATGGATCATATAATTCCTTCGGTAAATTTAAGGACCGAATTTAGTTCAGCCGGTAAATATGGAAAATGATGACAATTTTTCGGTCTGCACCTTCCGATGGAATTAACAACGGACTATGTTTTCCATCAATAAATTTACTGATGAAAATATTTTTCATTGGGAAAGGTGTCTACAACAGATTCTCTTACGCCTTTTTCCGTCGCTAAATTCCATCGACATTTTGGTTTCCTTATGAAAATTCATTCAATTCCATCGAAGAAATGGATTTTTCTTATAGTGTTATTTGGAATCTTGTAAACAATTATAGACTAAATGCACTACGTGTATATACATAATGAATAAATAATTGTAATAAAAGGATAATTTCAATGTTTATTTACTAAAAATATGTATTATAATAATAGTTTAGAAAATCATATATCATAATATTTAAGTATAAAAATTAAAATATATATATATATATATATTAGTTAACCGTTAGTCAACAGTTAACCGTCAGTTTTTAAAAGTAAAAAATATAACTCTAAATTTTTTATTTACTTTACCTAAAATTGGTTTGGTTTCAAAATCGATTTTTCAGTTAACAAAAAATTTGGATTTTTTTGCTCACCCGTAAGTATGGCAACTAGCTACATCACATATTTTAAGTACAGCAAACATATTAAACATACATGGCTATTGACTAAAATAAATATACACATATGGATACTACCTAAATCAAATATATAAACATGGTAAATATATTTAAACATACATGGCAACTAATTTACACATTCATTTCAAAACATGGTAACTAACTAAAATCAAATAAATCAAATATGACAATTACAAAACCCGTGCAATTAATTTACACATTATACAAAAAAAAAGATTTAAAATTTAAAAAGAAAATATAAAAAAATATATATAAAGGAAAATTATCATAAAAATAGATAAACAAATAAATAAAAATAAGTAAAGAAATTACAAAAAAAAAAAGAAAAATTGTACTAGGAATGAACGATCATATGCCAAGCTAAAAAAATGTACTTTTTGCATTGATAGGTTAGTCGTTCTAGGTTTTATTGTGAATGGCCAAGGGATATAGGTTGATGAGGAAAAGATTAAGGTAATCTAAGAATGGTTTATGTTGAAAAGTTCATGTGAGGAAGTTAGAAATTTTCATGGTTTTGCAAGTTTCTTGTTAAAGATTTTTCTACAATTGCTGCTCTGTTGACTAATATAGTTAAAAATAAGGTTAGGTTTGACTGGGAAAAAAGGCAAGAGAAAGCATTTAATTCTCTAAATGATATATTATGTTCTACTCTAGTTCTTATTTTATTGAATTTTGATAAAAAAAATTTTAAAATTTGGACTTGGGATATGTGCTATTTTGATGCAGGAAAAATGCCTTTTGACTTACTTTAGTGAGTAGTTGCATGAAGTATAGTTGAATTACTCAACGTATGACAATGAATTATGCGCATTAGTTCAACATCATTTGTTTCCAAAGGATTTTGTTATTCATACGAACCATAAGTCTTTAAAGTATTTGCAAGTTCTTTTTAATTTAAACTTCAAATATATTTTTGAAAAAGTGTGTGTTAAATTTGTTTTGAATATTTCATAAATTCATTTTATAGAATTTTAAAAATACAGATTTCCAGAATATATAACAGAATAGTAGAAGATAAAGAATAAAGGAGAAAAGCAAAGTACACAGAATTTATAGTGGTTCGGCCTCTTTGCCTACCTCCACTCCTCAAGATTTACTTTTGAGCTTTTATCTCCACTCTTAACTCTTTTAAGGATAAGAGTCAAAGCCAATATACAATCCTATATATATCTACCTACAATTTTTTCCTAAAATAAAAGATTTAAACACTTACTAGAATTTCTTCCTTAGGTTCTAACTAATCCAAACTCACAATCTTTGACAATAATAATTCATCACAATTAATTACAATAGAAGCTATAACCAAATTGAGTAAAATATGTAATGATGAAGTGTAAAAGATGGAAAGTGAGCTTTTAAAAGATGTAACCCTTTTCTCTTAAGAGGTTAAAAATCTTTCCAATATGATCTTTAACCTTCTAAAGGGTTTTACTACATGTATTTATATCCATAAACTTTATTTTAAGTGTAAAAACCTAAAAATAGCCGTTTATGACCGTTGGAGGACAAAGCAGACAATTTTAGATAAAACTAGCCGTTTATGATCGTTGGAGAACAAAGCAGACAATTTTAGATAAAACTAGCCGTTATTTTATAATGTAGTGCGAAACAGATTTTTAACCAGAAAAGTTATCCAGATTTCTGAATGTCTAAATTCTAAAGACACAAAATTTTGACGAATTATTTTCTAAAATATTTTTTGAAAGAAATCAGTTTTAACTAAAAATAAAATTTATGGCTTAAAAATATTTTTATGCAATTTTAAGATTTAAAGAGTGTATGCATGAGTGATAATTATGAGCCTCAATTTGATCTTACATTTTAATATCCTAAATTCCTATATACTAAGATATTCTTCATCTTAAATCTTCACGAATCCTTTATTATCTTCATTTTGATAAATTGCATCAGAAAGATATATAAAAAATCCTATGGAAAATAGCATAGAGAAGAATTCACAATAGAGTTAGAATTCACTATAGAGTTTATATAAATTTTGATTATCATAAAAAATTGGATGTGGCCTTGAGCCAACGTAATCCATTAATTATTTTAGATTTGATGCCTTTGTCTTTGAGAAATGTTGCTAGTTTAGATGAAAAGAAAAAGGCTGAAGTTGTCAAAGCTATACATGAGAAGGCTAAAGCGAATATCAAGAAATAAACCAGATGACTTCACAATTTATTATGTTTAGGTTAAGCTCGTATATCTTGACCTGTTAACTAAAATAGTAATTAGTAATTTCAACCAAATTATTATTTAAACAACTTGCATTATAGTTAACTAAATATTACTAATGTTGGCCATTTATTTTTTTTAAATAACAAATCATTTCCATTTCATTTGCCAAATAACTTAGCAATTTTCAAATGGTGTTTTAAAAGTTTTTCTATAATGTAGTGATTTATGGAATGGAAATTCAATTTTTTAACTCTATTGAATTTGAATTGTTCTACGTTGAAGAAGACCATTTGATATTTATTGTAGAACATAAGTCCCCTATGTGGTTTTAAAGTTACTTTCATCATTTTTAGTAATGAAATTGTGATGTCATTTCAATTTAAGGTTGTGTCTTCCTATTTTGATGTGAAAATTGATTAACTTTTTTTTTTCAAAGATCACATCTAATAATGTGGCTTATTTATCCCTTATGTTAGGTGTTATCTCCCTTTTTCAAATTCTTTCATAAATAATTTAAGTTAGGTAGCAGTTAACACAATCTTTATGAGTAGAGCTTGAGATGGTTTTATGCCAGTGGGACATCTGATGACTTGAAAATTGGATTGCCAAGTATCCCAAATTTGGCCGAAGTATAATTTGGTGTTGTTATTCTTTAAATTTGCCGACAATAAATTCTGAGAGGTTATATGTGAATTGAGTGCAAGAAACAATGACATTTTCACTATTTTCATCCCTAGTAGAGAGTAATGGCAAGTGAAAGTAGCATATGGATTGGTTATGGTATTATGTATGACGGAGTATATGAACTATTTAAAGCTTATAACACTGTGGTTAATCATTTTTAGAGTTGAAATTTTATGGGCCTTTTAAATCTAACGAATGACAACGAAATTGAGTTTGGTATCAAATGATCCATCAAAGTGTGCATGTTTTCAATTAATGTACTATGACTTGTTAAACTTCATTCTTATAGTTAATCACAATTCAAGCCATGAGAGTTGTATCATATGTAATGTATTGGCATTTGGAAATGTAATATGGTACTTAATTTTCAATTTGATCTTCAATATATAGTTCATGAGTCCATACCACTTCTAAAAGCATAATTTTTCTTTCAACATCTGCCTAAGGATAAAGCCTTACGCATTTTTTTGCAATGAGCCTAAAATTGTGACATTATTTAAATGGTGGATACTAACTCATTTCTCCATAAATTAATTAAATTTACAGAGCTACCAATGCCTTTAAACAGGTAACCAAGTGACTTCAAAACTTGGTTCTGGGTGGACAAAATTTTTTCAAGTGCTTTAGACTACAGGATTAAGATTTATGCATATAATATTTAGGAAGCTTGAAGGTCAAGAAAACTTGTTTGTTGTTGAAGTCAGGCGATATGGTCAATTAGCATAAATTGAGAAAATGTACTTAAAAGTCTATATTTAGACTTGGGAGTTTGAAATATGATTTTATACTACATATGCAAATTTGAAACTCCTTAATTAGTTTCACATTTCATTTGTATTGTTTCACAATGCATGGAGTGGCTTAAGTGCTAATATAATTTGACTATATTTCTTTTCTATTACTTATAAGCCTCAAACTGCATACAATTTTATTGATGATTCATGAATTGGGAATTTGATGATAAAGATTATGATGTATTCAATAAGCCAAAAAAAAAAGCTTCATTAGGCTAAAAATTAGATCATGAGTTAATGAATGGAGATAGTAAATAAAAACAAAAAATTTAGGTGAGAATGCGTGTATTTGCATTTTATCGAAAGAGTCCAAAATACTCCCTTTATTTCAAAATAAATGTCATTTAAGGGAAAAATTTTTGTTTCATAATACATGACTTTTTGATATAATCAAGACACATTAATTGATTTTTACTAAATATACCCTTATTTAAGTTGCCTTTTATAAAAGTGATTTTCAACCTATATTAATTACACTGCACAATTAATATAAGGGTAATAAGGTTTTTTAGTTATGGAGTTATTACTATTTTTAAATATTGTGCATTCTTCTCTAACGTCAAGTATTTTGAAACAGATGGAGCACATATTATGCTAACCAAAATATAACCTATTAATTTAGAAAAATCACAAGCTAATAAAAATTCAGCGGTGTCTCAATCATTACAAAATGATTAATTAGGTCTAATTTTTTCAAGTAATTAGTCACACAAGCATATCTCTCTAGATATAAATTTACGTCACTTAATCTGCATACTATGTATATTTATATTAATTTATCTAGTTTTAACAATAAATTTGATTTAATTTTGTAATAATAATAATAATAATAATAATAATGATGATGATGATTATGATGATGATGATGATGATGATGATGATGATGATAGTAATTTTAGCTATAAAATATATTTAAATAATAAGTATATACCATTTTTAAAATTTATAAATAAATTTAGCTAAAAATATATTTAACCGATGTATATGCATAATTTTTAATAAGCAAAATTTCAACCTCATTCCTAAATAAAATCCAAGTGAAATAAACAAACTGTATAGCACTACGAGGGATACAACGGTCACTTTTCCTTTCCGATTTCAACACATGCATCTTATACCATCCCCGCCATCGACGAATAAAAGAACACAAAGCAAACCATGCTTGACATGTGTCTAAAGATAATATGTTCCCAACTAGGGGTGTACATGGTATGGTACAATTTGGAGATTTATAAATCTCCATATTGTATTGAAACTTCAAATATTTTAAAAATCAAATATTGGTATTATCTTGGAAATTTGGAACAATTAGCTATGATTTTTTGGTTTTTTCGATACAAAAAAATACAGTACAATATAATTCGGTATTTCAGATAATTCAATATTTTAAAAATTTTGCAAAATAAATTCACACAATAATAAATACATATACAATTAAAAAATCTCAACAAGTATAATTAAAATTTAAGTATCAATTAAAATGTGCAGTTAAATACAAATATGATATATTTTGAATGCTAATCCAAGTATCAGTTGTCATAGAAACTCTGTTCTTTCTCTCCTTCGTAAAAAGAGTGCAACATCTTTTAGCAATAGTCACTTTAAAAGTTTAAACTATGAATAGAAAAGTTAAAATGTTCAAAATATTTGATATTAAAATTACAAATTAAACACATAATATTCAAATCAATTCAACAAATAAATATTAAATAAAAATACAGTTCACATAAACTAGTTGAATTGTTGGCAAATAAAGTAGATTTATAAACTATAAGCCATATAAGAAGTGAAAACCTTGTTGTTGATCAGTCCTCGAAAATTCTCGTATGTGCACATTAGCAAGCAATAAAATCAAATGTTCCCTTTGATTTGCCACATTGTCCTTCTACAAGTGGAGATTTTAAAACATATTATCAGAAAACATACCATGGGTATACCAAACAGCAGTTGTAGGTTAATTAGTTAATCACCTAAAAAACCAAACATAGCTTGAAGCTAGTCTAAAATGTATTAATTTACTCTCTTCTTATTCACCTTTGGCCATGGCAATCCCCTTGTGTTTTGGAATGCAGAAATAAAAAAAAATGACAATGAAATCAAAATTGTATAATGGATAACAATTCATCAGTCGATGGTTATAAGTAATACAAATTAAACACAAAATTCAGGGGCTTAACATCATTGCATTGATGTTAAGTTGTGTGTCTCCCACAACAACATAGTTACATGATGTAAATTAATGAAACATTTTATGTCCAACACAAGCAAAATCCAGAATGAAAATAACATTCAACACGTGCTCAAAGAAAAAAAAACCTAAAAATCAAAATAAATAAACAGGGCCAAATACAATTTTAATCATATCATCGTATATTATAAAGTAATTAAAGCAATCAGTCTAAAGTAAATAGTTCAAAAAGTGTTTATTATACATCGGATACCATTTTGACGTAAAATTGAACAGAGTGGCAAACCAAATAACTAGTGAACTGATTAATTAGAACAATGATTAAGATCTGCATTATATAATATACTATTGCTCTTCAAATCATGAATTATGTTAAATCAGATCAAATAGCAAATATCAATTAAAAATAAAGGCTAAAGCAATAAAAAAATATAGCAAACAAGTATATCTGCCTAAATATATTCAGATTTCGATCATATCAGAATACAACAAAATTACAACTAAAACAAATGAAATCACTAAACATAAAATGAATTCTAATAAAAGTAGTAATACTTTCTCAACGGCAAATATAAAAAATAATCGCAGAGTTAAGAGAGAATATAGATCTAAATAAACTAAATGAATTAAACTAAAATCAAAAGAACAAATGAAAACTAAGATTATATCTTAAAAGAAAGGGAAATGAGAATAGATTACTGGTGTATTTTCCCTTAAAGCAAGACATGGTTAGAGGTAGAACGCTGGTGAAGGGGAGATGAGCAGCGACCAATGTGAATGAGACGAGCGAATTCAAAGAGAAATATCAGTGGCATGAGGGAGAGAGGAAGAATAGAAATGAGATAGGTATATATATATATATATATCTTTAAAAAAGTAATAATTAAATCGATCGGTTTTTTACCATTAAAAAATAAAAAAATTTTCCCTCTTAACAAATTTAAAATTTAATTTTAAATTTTAAATTCAGTTTTTACCATTAGAAAATAATTTATATTTACCATTATTTATAAAGATGAGAGTAAATATAAAATATTTTTTGAATAACTATTAAATTACTAGTATTAATTAAATAATTTATAAAATGAAGAAATCTTTATGTCTCTTTTTTATGTATTTCTTAATATTTAAGTTATTTATCAAACATTTTAAATTGGTATTTTAATAATTCTATTGGCATAGTTGAATTATTAAGGTAATTATATACTCATATAATTAAATTAATTGATAAAATTTTATTGATATAATAATTGTATATAATTATATTATTAATTTAAATATTTAATTATTCATATAAATATTGCACAAAAAATGAATATTAGTTGATACTAAAAGGAAATGAAATTAGTTGCTAAGTTGATTATATACATATATAATTATATTAATTGGTAAAATTTTATTAATAAAATAATTGTATACAATTACATTATTAATTGAAATACTCAATTACTCATATAGATATTATGCAAAAATAGATAAATGTAAGTTGAGTGATATTGAAAAAAATGAAATTAATTGCTCAGGTGATTATATACTCATATAATTAAATTAATTGATAAAAATTCATTAATATAATAATTGTATACAATTACATTATTAATTTAAATACTTAATTATTTATATTGATATTGTGCAAAAATAGATGATTGTTAGTTGAGTAATGTTGAAAGGAAATGAAATTAATAGCTAATGTGATTATATACTCATATAATTACGTTAATTGGTAAGGTGATTATATATATATATAATTACACTAATTGGTAAAATTTCATTAATATAATAATTATATATAATTATATTGTAAATTTGTATATTCAATTACTCATATAGGTATTGTGTAAAAATAGATGAATACTAGTTGAGTGATATCGAAAGAAAATAAAATTAATTGCTAAGGTGATTATATACGTATATAATTACACTAATTGGTAAAATTTCATTAATATAATAACTGTATATAATTGTATTATTAATTTAAATACTTAATTACTCATATAGATATTGTGCAAAAATAAATGAATGTTAGTTAAGTGATATTGAGAGTATATGTACTAATATAAATAAGTACAATCAATCATTCACGATATAAAAGTAAAGAAAGTTAATTAATAAGATAATTACATATTCATATAGTCATATAGTTATATTAATAAATAAAATTTTATTATATATAATAACTATATATAATCATATTATTGATTTACAATTCCATTATTAATATAGGTATTGTACGAAAATATACACATACTAGTTGAATGATACTAAAAATAAATAAAATTAATTGATAAAATAATTATACACTCATATAACAAATTAATTAGTAATATTTCATTATATATAATAAATATATTTAATTACATTACTAATTTAGATATTCATATAAGTATTGTCCTAAAAATAGATGGGTATTAGTTAATTGGTAATAAAAGTAAATAAAATTAATTGATAAAGTACGTAATTGATAAATTGCTTAACTTACATATCCATGTAGATATTTAATAAATATTATTTATAAAGAAAATAAAATAGTAGTTGAGTGATATTAAAGATAAATTAAATTAAATATAAATTATTTTAGTTATATATTTATATTCATATTCATATATATAGAACAATTATTATAACAATTAAATTTTTATTCTTAATAATTAAAATATTTATTTTAATTTATTAAATAATAATTATCTTAATTTTATATATTAAAATATATAATGTAAATAATTATGAAGTTAATTTTATGCAATACATATAAAATAAAAATTATAAGTAATATTTATATATAAATTATTAGTATTATAGGGAGAATTTTTTAAATAATGTTTTTTAAAAAATAATAACAAATTCAGGTAGTGTTAGAAATTATTTTCGTGTTTGGGGTTGGGTTAGAAGACGCTGGTTTCCTTAGTGTCATCCATCTGGCCCATCTTGATAGAAGGCGCTGATCTCCTCAGCGTCATCCATCCAACCCTTGTTCCTCATTGTTTCGGCCCAGTTTGATAGAAGATGCAGGTTGAGATGCGTTCTCTATCATGATGTCGGCCCAGTATGATAGAAGACGCAGGCTCGGGTGCATTCTCCATCATGAAGTTGGCCCATAATGCGCAAAGTGTAGCGTCTTCCGTTCTTGGTCACCACCCCATCATACCCCATGTGAAAACTTTATTCATCAAGCCTCTATATAAGCTTGGTTGCCGAAGTTTATATCACAATGTTAATTTGCATCCGAAGTAAAGGATTTTGAGGTGCAAAGTAATTATCGAAATTTATTCAATTAAATTTTATTTTGCATCCGAACAAAGTAGATTTGAGGTGGGAACAACTTATCAGTTGGTCAAAGTCTGAATAGGTAAGTATTTTTAGTTGATCATATATAATTAAATAAATTAATTATATTTATAATATAATGATAATAATTTTTATATTTTATTAATTTAAATGCAGGAATAAATTGAGCGATCTGAAAATAAAAAAACAGTTAAAGCAGTTACTAAAAACATGTATGTTATTAATTTTAGTATATTTATTTTGTTGTCATATAAATTTAAATAAAATTTGATAAGGTTGAATGCATAGTTAATAATTATGTAATATATTAATAACATATTTATGAATAAATTTTATGTGACAATAAAAAATGTTATTGGCAATAATAGTATACTGTTAAAGTTTTATTTTAGAAAATTTGATAATATAATTTTCGTAATAGTTTTCAGAGTAGTTATGTTAAATTGTAGAAATAATATTTTTGAAAGTATGTATAAACTTATTTTAATATAATTATCGTAATAGTTACGCATAGTGAATGTAATTTTGAAATATAATTATGAATTTTTTTATAATATAATTAGCATATTATTATTTTGACTTTTAGGAAGTCGAACGATGTCAATGTATACGAATTTTTATTTGCACATGGAGGGATGAGTTTTGGAGCGTCAAGCTTTGATTCTAACATAACTAACCCGAATGTCATCACAAGGAGATTGAGACTAAAAAATAAGCCAACTCTTGCTGAATTGCACCATAAAATACATATTAAAATAGGCTTAGGTATGAACGATGTGATTTCAAGAATTATATACAAAAGTCAACGGTATGGCGAATGATCATTATGTTGGATGGCGGTGGCTTTTATCAGATAATGATAACGTAGATGCAATATATGATAATTTAAGGAGGTATGAATAGTATAATTTGGTGGAATTAATAATTATAGTTGCAGAGGGTGTTGCAGGATCAAATACACTGGCGTATCCTAACGGTTATCAATTTACAAATGATAAGTTTCAAACAGAGAACATCGAGGCACCCCAACAATTGTGTGCAAATGACATTGGTGTTAGTCATCCTAGGCAGTCTGTAAGTCAACAAGAGTTTGAAATGTTTTTCCAATTTTGTGGAGAGAATGCTTCCAATTAGCCAAGACAATCTATAAGTCAATAGGATGGTGACTTAATTAGACTGAAGGTGTCTAGTGATTCAAGGCAAGTTCATGTACGCGCTTCAATTAGTTAGATTCATAATGCTTGTACGAGTCAACCTAGGTGATCGTTTAGTCGAAGGGTTGGTAATTTTTTTAGTAAATCAAATTTTAGAAGCAGATCAGGGGGTTGTTTAATGGAGAGGAATTTTGGGACGTGCACACCAGTAATTAAACACATGGGTGAATAATATTCTGTATACCATATCCCAGAAGTGAGATAAATAAGTTCATTTTCCCATATTCAAAGCTTCAGTTTCGTAATTTGAAGATGTAAATCAACGACAGTTTGTGTCCCAGATAGTAGATACTTATCATAGTTAACATTTGCAGCCTGTCAGTAGAAGAGATGGTGATTTACTGGAATATTGCATATCAAGTAACGCCAGTAGGGAGTGTGGCGAAGAATGGGCTATTAATTTGGGTGACGAGGATAATCTCGATGATGTTGCTATTAACAATGACTACCTTTCGTCCGACGAGGACCCAGAAGCCAATAATACAGACATAAATTCAAGAAGTGATAGCTCTAAATTTGTTGATGGTGATGAGTCTAAAAATACACAGTACGTCAGTCCATTAGCATCCCTGCATCAAAGTGGTGATGCGAGATAAAGTAATTTTATATTTCAATCTAAGCATTATATGGATATCGACTTGGAGGCATACCAAGTTGATATATCGACATGAGTTAGCTTTAAAATATGGGATGGTGTATCTGAGTTTTTGACTAGTTTGGTTTTCATTAGCAAGGATGAAGTGAAATCTTGTGTAAAAAAAGTACTCGATAATAAGGAATGTTGACTTTAAAGTCGTTGAATTGAAACCAAACTAAGGGGTTGTTAGGTGTGCACAGTTTAAAAGTGGCTGCATATGGAATATGCAATAAAGAAAGGAATAATTTTGATGTGCATTATTACAAGTTTTAGGGGAGCCACATTCATGCCTATCACAGACAATAGGGCTCATAAATGATTAGAAATTGTATAGTGGACATGGTAAGTAAAAAGCCGATCCTTCCTATTGATGTTATTATTGTTGCTATTCAGCAGCAATTTCAGTTTGAGGTGTCTTACATTAAGGCATGGCGTGGGAATATGAGAGCCTTAGAGTCTATTTTTGGCAGATATGTTGAATCATTTGAGAGGTTACCGGCTTTTTTTATATTATTTACAAGAGTATAATCCTAGAATTGTCAATGAGTTTGTGCTAAAAGATACTGAAGACCCCATTGTCAAGCAGTTTCAAAGAGTTTTTTGGAGTTTTAAATCCGCCATTGATGTCTTGGTTCACTGTAAGCCTATTATTTTGATCGATGGAATATTTTTTTACCGAAAAATTTCATCACTCTTATGATACCTAGCTTTGTTGACGGTAATGATATGTTATTTTTAGTTGCATTTGCGGTTATGAAGAATGAAAATAAATCAAGCTGGACTTGGTTTATGACAATGATTAAAAAGTATGTAACTCAGAGAATTAGAATTACAGTCATATCAAATAGACAAGCAGGTATAATGGCATTGTTTAGGGATGAAAGAAGTGGTTGGAAAGAACCTCTGAGCTTTCACAGATTCTGTTTGCTACATTTCGTTAGCAATTACAACACCCACTATAGGAACCCAACAATCAAAGACTTACTTTACAAGGCTGGTAAGTTAATAAATATAAAATATTATTTATTTTTCCTTGTATATGGTATTACAATATTTACTTGTAACGTTGTAGGTGCACAATTTCAACCGCGTAAGTTCCAATTGAAGATGGGTGAAATTAAAGAAATCGACCAAGATTCCTATAACTGGACAATGCAAATATCGTTGGACAAATGGACTTTATCTAAGGATGGCAGACACAAATATGGCCATACGATGACAAATATTGCTGAAAATGTCAACATCGCCCATAAAGGTGTTAGGATGATGCCGATAACTGCTATAGTTGAGCATACATTTTCCCGTTTGGTTAAACTTTTTGAGAATAGTAGGGGTTTCTACATGAACAAAATAGTCCAAGGATTGCGATTCACTCCAAAATGCATTGATATTATGACCAAATGGGTTAACAAGGCTAGAGGACATGTAATCCGCTATGATAGTCGCTATAAATTGTTTAAGGTGATTGCTAGTAGAGCACCACAGTTTAATGTTGAGCCAGACACATATGTATTGAGCCTAAAGAAGCTTGAATGTAAGTGCGATAAGTTTCAAGGAACTAAAATATAATATTACCATTAATTACATGCAATATTTAATTTTTAAAATATTCACTTTCTCAACTAATATTTTCTTAACAATGTTACTATATTTAAACAAATGAAATATTGTTTCTATATTTTTAAAATACATTAATTGCACTGATATTTAAAACAAATACGATGTCACTTTATATTAATAAAATATAAATTAAATTACACACAGTTTTTTGGGATCAATATTTTAATTTACATCAAATAAACTAATTAATTATATATTAACACAATTAAATTTTGCCTTAAATAACACATAAAAAACACACATGCATTTAGTTTATTTATATTCAATAACTATTTACAAAACTAATATGTATAACTTAAACCTATAACTAAAACCATTAATTAATTAAATACAACATATAAAACACATGCAAAATGCATATAAAAAATTAACATCCACTTATTTTATTTACAAATCAACCACAAATCTTGAAATGATGCAACTAATAAACAAATTTTGAACTAACATTAACATAATTTTTCCACCATATATCATATAATTATTCTAATAACTAACATTATAACATATTGTACAATATTAAATAAAATAAATAGTCATGACTTGTCTTTTTTTTTTTCTTTGCTTCTTTAAATTTATCAACAACAAATATCTACACATTATACAATGATAATGCAAATTAATATTTATTAATTTTAATTACAAAAATATTATACTAACTAATTTTATTTTAAAAATTAACAAAAATAATATACTAACATTTAAGATTAACTTCTTTCAGTCTGTGAATTAAAAAAAAAGGAAATTGCAAGCTGGCTTGAAAGTTTGGGAGCTTTGGTTTTTAGAACGAATAAGAAGTTGACTGAAGAAGAGGGAGAATGAAGAAGAAGTTGATTGAAGAAGAAGACAGTGGTCAACGTGGTATTTGCATCTTCACGTGGGAGTTGATGGCAGAAGTGTTATCCATCAGAGGATTGACAACGCATCTGTCATTAGCGTCATCAGCTCCCTTACAAACTTTTAAGAGCTGTATTGGGTTGATGGAGAATGTTGGAGTGCTTGCGTCTTCTAACCCAATCTCAAATGTAAAAATAGTTTCTGATACTACCTAAATTTGTTATTATTTTTTTAAAAAATATTATTTAAAAAATTCTTCCAATATTATATATAATAATTAATAAATATTAATTTTTTCAATACAGTTCGATATAAGATAATTTGATATAATTTAATATAGTTCTCGATATGATTTTAAATAAAATATTTAAATTCTTTTCAAATAAATTAATTGTATAATTCAATTTAATTTTAATTAAAAAAGTAAATGATATAGTTTGGTTTTGAATTTTTTTGGTACTTCGATTTGATACAAAAAGGATTCAGAACCCGTGTGCACCCCTGTTTCCACCCCATATGATTCCTACTCTCTGCTGCCGTGGCTCTTCACTCACCACAACTCGGCACTGGCCAAACGAACGGAAACCAGAAACACGCCTTCCTACTGCAATTCATTCACAAGAATCACAACCCTAATTTCTGCTTTTCTTTCCCCTTTAATTACAATGTTAAACTAAATTTTCCAATATTTTATCAAATTATTCTCGCCATTTTAGTACAATATGGCTATTGTAACTTCGCCGGCGCCGGCTGTTTCGTCGCCGTCGATGATGCCAACTTGCTTTCTTCGTGAGACGCGGGAGCCAAAAACTGCGACGAAGAAGGGGAGACGGCAGGAACTGCGGGCTGTAGGGAATTTCAGTCACTTGGGAGATGCGGTGCGCAAGGATTTCAATTTATTGAAGAAAGGAATTACCAGAGGAATTGATTGGGCAAACCAGACTTTTAGAATCCCGCAGGTTCTCAAAACCCTAGATGATGTTTTATGGCTGCGAAACCTTGAGGATCCTCAGGCTCCTCTCTCGGAGCCTCAGTCTTGGCCTCAACCTTCCTATCTAGGTTAAGTTCGTTATGCTTAATTTGCATATCTGTGTTGATTGGGTGCTTTGAAAGCTAATTTAATTCACCAGAGTTTTAATTAATTTCTATTTTGGCTGTTCGGGAGAGCATCTTATCTAGTTTTTACTATGTTATGTTCTATGCTTGGAATTTGAAGCATTATCAAGGTTATTGATGTTAACTTTTGTTTAGTAGCGAAACTGCAGTTTGTCTATGAAGAATTACTTTTTAGTTGCAACATACGGAAACTCGGAAGTGTAATCTAGCAATGCAAGTAGATCCGCAATGTGGTTCTGGTTGTGTTAAACAATTTGGTTGCCAACAGATGAACAATGCATATGGAGTTGAAGAAAGCAACCGACCATGCAGGCTGAGAGGATAAATATGTGAATAGAGTTGGTATTAATGTTGAGCATGATGATGGTTTTATTTGAGAGAATTTCTGCAGCCAGTGGTGCTTGAGGTTGGGAAATTTGTTTTCTAGCAGATAGCCGTACTGTAGAAGCCAGAAGTCAGCAAGGGTTAAGATAATCGAATCATGATTGCAGATATTTAATGATTTGCTATTATTTTCTTAAACTTAACTATATGATGAAATAAGGAGAGCTACTGAGTTTAAGGTCCTCCAATTGACTACTCAAGATATTAGGGTCCAGTTATGAACTATAAATCTCTAAAACAACAGATGGTCCTTGAGAATGCCAGTGCCTTTCCTATAACAAGGACCTAGCAGTTTATCTGCCATGGTATGAATGGGTTTGTAGTTATAAAGTTAGCATTGCTATTCATTTAAGAAGACACTCTTTTAATTCTGCAGCATTTACTTTGAAGTTAGTGGTTTACTAAGGGAAAAAAAATTCTGTTCTTGATTTCATTTGGAAATTAGCATTAGTAAAATTAGTAGCTAAGATAATCTTATATTGATAATTCCATCCCAAATATTTGTCAGCTTCTAAACTCATCCAAAGGTCTTCAGGCTTAACAATGGGTGTGCCTTTTAGATAATTTTCTCTAAAACTTTGGAATAAGGTTGAAGAATTTGTTAATTATCATAGAGCAACGAAATATTTTCAAGAACTCTGTAATTGTCAAGGTTTTCTTCTCAACATATTTTATTTCTGCATTTTGTTCTTCAACTGCCAGTATCAACCTCTAAAAAAGAGTATGGGGCTGCAATTAGGGGATTGTGAATGACATCTTTTAAGCATACGTTATTGAAAAAGAAAAAAGACTGAATGCGGGAGCAAAGCAGCCATACACATAGCCAAAGATGCATAGCTGCAAAAACTGTGTCTCTTTTTTTTGCCACCCACCCTCTCTCACCCAAAGGCATGTGCACACCTACACACACTTCCATGCATGCACAGACGGATATAGACACATGCATTCTTGTGTGCAGCAGATGCTTGTGCTTTCCATATGGACCTATCTATTATTATTTGCTAGTGATATTGAGTGGCATATCTTAAACAGGACTTACCGGAGTAGATTTATTCATGGCTGATCTGGAAGCGTTGGAAGCATATGCTTGTTACTTTTACTATCTGTCTAAGGTTTGGTCAAAGATGCTGCCCGAAGTCTATGATCCCCAAGAAGTTGCTGACTATTTCAGTTGTAGGCCTCATGTTGTGGCTCTTCGACTTCTTGAGGTATACCTAGAAAAGTAATCAGCACATTATTGTAAATTTGGCAAGTTCTAGATATCATGTTATGCAAAATTTTCATTTGTAATGAGATGATGATATAACCTGCACTGATGTCTTTTTACTGAGCTTGTTAGAAGAAAAACTAAATTTTAATTTGGCTCTTATGTAAATAGCTCCATAAAAATCCAGCAATGCCTTAAACATTGTTTGGCCTCTTAAGTGCTAATTTTGTGAATGAATGTGTTTTGTGAGCTTATGTATGTTACTTTGCAATTCATCTATCTGTGGAAATGAGAATGAAAGAAATAAAGGGGAAAAAGAACTTACTGATCTAGGGTGTAAACACTATTTCATTCTCCCATTTTCAGACAAAAACATTTTTTTCCCGCTGTACATATCATCAGGACAAATAGGGTACTATTTTTCCCTTCCATGTTTTAGTCTAGGCAAAATTCTTATATTTCCTTTCTGCTAGAAGTTTGATTTGCATTTAATCATAACAAAAATGTGGCTTCAAAAAATCTTCATCCTAAAGCATGATTATCAAAATAATAGAATTTGAAAATCTATATATGAAAAACTCAAGACTTCATCTTGGTTCAACTCACTTATCAAATTTGTACCAGATTCCTGGATTTTGGTTTACTTTGCCAAATGGAAAAGAAGCATCAGTTTGCTATGCTTTCATCCATAGTTCACATAGTAAATGGAGATTGGGCATCTCTTGTGCGTTCACTCACTGAAATGGATATTGTGAGGCCTGGCACTAATATTTGGCGGGTGACGATGGTAATATATCCGCTTCTTTATTAGTTGTCTAAATATGCTGCTACTGGATCAAAATATTTAGCAGAAAATAGTAATGATACGGCGGACTTAGATCAGACGTGCACTTGAATATTTCATTTGCAAGTGTTCCCCCCCTTCAAATACTCATTTTGATGTTACTTATTTCTATATAATTCAGCAATTGGAAGAATCCTTGGGCAAGGTGGAATTTAGAGATGGAATTCCTAATATTAAGTTCAGCAGGGTAAGATTTGCCACATTGAGAACATAAGTGATTTAAATACTGGGTCTTAATTGATATTCTTGAGCCAATATTTCATATGAGAACCATGGAAGAATTGATTGCTAAGCTAAAAGTTGGTTAGTCCAATTGACTTCTGTCAACTGGTGACTGAAAAATTTATCTGGAACCTAGGGACTTTTGCTATTTGATGCTTCAATTAGTGACAAAGTCCAAGTGACAGAGTGCAACATTTAAGTATGTAAGCCTGAAATTTTGGGCATTCTTGAAAGAGATTTTACAATGTAACCCTGTTGTTTAGGGCATTCTTGAAACAGATTTTGCACTATTAGCTGATAAGTAATGCATATTGAAATTTTAAGATGATTATGGTTGACACTATTCTATATCCATTAGAAGTATACTGATGAAAACATAGGGTTCTCAGATTTGGTTACCTTTTAATAATGGTTCTCACTCGAATATCAGAAAAAAACAAAATCCCTCTTAATGGTTCCCTCCAATAGTTTATTTTTGGTATTTATATTTCATAGGTCCCAGTAGTTATTATTACCAATCAAATCTTTGCCTTAAACTACTTGGCAATGTGTCTTTTAAGTTTTTAGGCTATGTTTGGTAAGAAGTAATGAATTGTAATATATTGGATAATGTAATGGATTTGAAATGTAATAGAATGTAATGTAATTGTAGTTACATTACTATATTTGGTTATATTAGTAATATAATGTAAATATTAATACATTTTTATATTTGATTGGGAATGTGAGTAAAAAATGATTTAAAATTTCAAATATGTGATTCTTATAAATAGCTTGATCAATGGCCATGATTTGATCATCAAATTTTTGATCAAATGGCTATGATTAATTCACTTGTTTATTTATAATTGATTTAATTTATTTTTTTGTCAAAATTTTACTAAAATAATTTAAAAAATATTATTTAGGGTGTTTAAAATTTAAGCTCAAAATGAGTTTGTTTCGGTATATTTCAAAGTTTGAAATTTAATTTTTTGAATTTATTTAAAAATTAATTTTTTACTTTTAAAAATTCATTTATATTATTTCAAAAGATTTTATGTAATTGGAATAATTTTTTAAGATCCGTAAAATATTTTTTAGTCGATCAAAGTGTTGATCAACCCTTTATGATTTCGCTATTTCTTTTTATTTTTAATTTTTGGTGACCTAAATGATTTCATTTTCATCTTAAATTATGTGATTGGATTCGTCATTAATAGTACTTTCCAGTAGTGCAATAAAAATTTTGTAGGTTTCGGTGATCCTCGGGTTGTACTGTTCATTCCGGTATCATTGTTTATTATCAGAACTTGATAAATTATAATATTTAAAAAATTCTTATATTCAAAATGTAATTTCATACAAAATAATAATTTTATTAAATTTGAGAGAATATAGTTTAAATAAAAATAAAGGAATGTAATAGAAAATATCATAAAATATTATGGATTAAGGAATACTTTTAGTGATGTATTGACGAATACATATGTATTTATGATTACAATATATTATAAAAAAATTGAGTTAACAGACAAACTAATCAATATATTATCCATTAAATTACATTATATTTTACCAAACATAATTTTATTGCTTCTTGCTTCTATCATCATATGTGATTACTTTGACTGTTTTATTATGTTCTTGAAATTTAGATGTAACTTTTGAAGGTTCTTAGCAAAATATGGTCTGTAGCACTCAAGTATCATTTCCGCATGCCACCATACTACACACTTGTTCTACGTTCTCTTGCATCCCTGGAAGGTAACTCACTAGATATCACTCCTCTATACTCGGTTTTTTTTTAGCTTGTGTTATAATAAGAATACCAATAGATGTACTTTTCTTGCATCACATTGCCTTGGAATTAGTTGCTTGATTAAAGATTACCAGTCTGTAGCTACAATGCAACAAGGCGATTAATCACGTAAGAGAATTTCTTCAGAAATTTGAATTGGTGCATGGATGATATTCAGGATCTTTTTTTATATTATTTATGGCTTGGAATATTTTATCAGGTATGCAAAAAGGGATATCGTGGATATTTTTTTCAAATTTGTAGTCTTGTGGGTTGAGTTCATTCGGTCCTATGCAAAAAGGGATATCGTGGATGTTTTTTTCAAATTTGTAGTCTTGTGGGTTGAGTTCATTCGGTCCTCTTATAAGCAACAACAAAAGTAAACCAATTTGTAGACAAATCTACTAACCCTTGCCACAAGTAAGCTATAGCCATTGAAATGACCAACTCAATCACTCAATTTGCATCAGCAATGGCTAATTAGATTTGAAGATTTTTGTGGAATGATATTTTCTTTGTTATCTCAATTACATTAAAAAATAGCACAAATAGGTTTATAAATATCTAGTATATATGGAAAAATACTATTTTATCCTTAATTATAAAATTAACTAAATAAATAGATTAATCAATACTTCCTCTCAAGTTAGTGCAAAAATATTACACTTGTCCAACTTGTAAACTGTGGTATGGAAAGCTCGACTACTGAGTCATTTTATAAAAACATCAGCTAACTGTCTGTTCGATGTTATATGAAGTAAACTCTAGACATCACCAGATAATTTATCTTTAATTAAGTGTCGATAAATTTTGATGTGCTTTGTCCTATCACGTTGAAGAGGATTATGAGCAATACTGATTGCAGTTTTGTTATCACAATAAAAAAATAGCTTATCTTTTTTAGCCAATTTCAACTCTACTAACTTCTGCAACCATAACAACTCACAAATACATTGAGTCATAGCTCTGTATTCTGCTTCTGCATTGAATTTTGCAATTGCATTCTATTTCTTGCTTCTCCAAGTGATCAAGTTATCTTCCACAAAAATACAATAACCAGAGGTGGACCTTCTGTCATGTAGAGATCCAATCCAATTTGTATTTGTAAAGGTTTCAATTCGAAGATCATTTTTTGAAAAAAAACTTTTTCTGGGATTAATTTTAAATACCTCAAAATGCAAAAAATGGCCTGCTGATGAGATTATTTAGGATCATGCATAAACTAACTCACAAAGCTAATTGCATAAACAATGCCTGATTTGGTGTGAGATACATAAGTTTATCAATCAATTTTTGATATCTACCTTTATCTACTGGTTTTTTAGTTTCTGCTTGCAACTTATGGTCACTTTCAATGGGTTTGTCTGCTGTTTGCATCCTAGCATACCAGTTTCATCCAAAAGATCCAGGATGTATTTTCTCTAAGAAATGAAGTTTTTTGGTTGATCTAGCAATTTCAATTTCCAAGAAATATTGTAACTTTCCAAGATCCTTGATCTCAAACTCCTGAGCTAAGAGTTTCTTCAGCAAAACTATTTTTTCTTTATCATCCTCTGTCATCACTATGTCATCAATATAAATAATGAGAAGAATGATCTTACCCTTGGAGTGTCTCATAAAGAGGGTATGGTCAGCATTGCTCTGTTGATAACTAAAAGAGATCATAACTTTACTGAACCAATCGAATCAAGCTCTCGGAGATTGTTTCAACCCATATAAAGCTTTCTTCAGTATGCACACCTTCCTTTTAGTTTTTTCATCATCAAAATCAAGAGGAATTTTCATATAAATCTCTTTTTCAGGTCCCCATGGGGGAATGCATTCTTCACATTAAATTGTTGCAAATCCCAATCTAAGTTAGCTGCACAGGATAGCAAAATTCTGATTGTATTCATTTCGGCAATATGTGCAAATGTTTCATGATAGTCAACTCCATAAGTTTGAGTGAATCCCATTGCTGCTAACTTGACTTTGAATCTTTCAATTGAAACATCAGCTTTGTGTTTTATTGTGAATATCCACTTGCAACCTTCTTGTCTAGAGAGTCAACTAGTTACCATGTTTCATTTTTTGGATAGAGCTTTCATTTTTTCTATCATAACTTTTCTCAACTTTGGAATCATGATAGCTTCCCATCAATCTTGTGGAATAGATATAGAGGAAATAGACAAAACAAAGGTTTTATAGGAGGGGGACAAAGAATCATAAGAGACAAAGTTAGAAAATGAATGTTTTGTACACGAGCTGACTTTTTTTTTTTTGAGCAATGGATAAATTTAAATTAGGATCAGAGGATAACTCATTTGATGATTTTGACAGTGTAGAAGCATGATGACTTTTTTAGATCTATTTTTCCTAGAGTATTTCAACAAATCAGGTTTATTTAAATGACCAACAACATTATACTCTCCTTGAACATCAACATTTTGCTCCCTTTGAACATAAACAACATTTTTCTCCTGAACAATAATTTCTTCATTCTCCCCTTGAACTATATCATAAGGTACCACAGGTATATTCATCACCACTTTCTCACTATTCTTTCTTTAAAGAGGTGATTGTGTAATGCCAAATAAGGTTCAAATTCCCAAAAGATAACATTTATACTAACATAGAATTTTCTAGAAGAAGGGTTATAACACTTATATTCCTTTTGGATTGGAGAATACCCAATTAACACACATCTAAGTGCCCTTGGATTTAACTTTCCAACATTCCAAGTATGGACAAAGAAAACACATCCAAAAATCTTAGGTGGAACATTATAGCCATTTTTTTCGGTTAAGACTTCTAAAGAAGTCCTAAAGTTGAGAACTTTGAATGGTATTCTATTAATAAGATAGGCAGTCACTAGTATAACATCCCCCTAATATGGTTTTGGAACATTTGTAGTAAATATAAAGGATCTAGCAACTTCCAACAAATGTCTATTTTTCCTTTTAGCTACATTATTTTGAGCACTAGTATAAAGATAGTTTAATGGACAATCCCATGAGGCTTCAAATAATTATCAAACCTACTATTCATATACTCTATCCCATTATTGGTTTGCAAAACTTTTATTTAAACATCAAATTGGGTGTGAATCATTTTATGAAATGATTAAAAACATGAGAAAACATTATTTTTGCCTTAATCAAATACATCCAAGTTATTTTAGTACAACAATCAATGAAAGTAACAAACTATCGATTTTCAGACAAAGAGACAATTCGTATGGGCTCTCAAACATCAGAATGAACAAATATAAATGGATCACTGGCTTTGTTATTACTTAAATGATAAGAGTTTTTAGTATATTTATCATACTCATAAACATCACAAGATAAAGAATCAAATCGAGTTCTAGAAAATAAACTAGGATATAGTTTTTCTAAGACAAAAAATGATGAATGCCCTAGTCGCTTATGCCACTGAATTATTTCCTGTTTGACATCCTGATATGCTCCAAAAAAAGCCAATTTTCGATTGTCTTCCATCATATATAAGTCATCATGCTCTCTATCACTGCCAATTCTCCTCTCTATTTGAAGATCTTGAAAGATATAATGATCGGGAAAAAAATCATCCTTACAGTTAAGAGTTTTAGTAATAGCACTGACAGATAAAAGATTAATAGGAAATTGAGGAACTTGAAGAACATAAGATAACTTAATATTAGGAGTATAGATAATAGAACTTGTTCCAGAAATAGGGGTTAAAAATCCATTAGCCATCCTGATACTATCCATTTTTAGATAAGTAGAGTAGTTAAGAAAGCCTTTAAAAGTGTCTGTCATATATTTATTCGCACCAGAATCAATAATTAATGAGTTAAGATGAGAAAAAAATGTTACATAATTTGACAAAATTGGAGATAGCACTGGAAGAAGGATTAAGATGAGACAGGAGATGTTTGAAATGCAGAATTTCATCAGAAAAGAGACTTTCAATTGAAGCCAACGCCTTAGATGATTCTACCGTTTCTAACATATTTGCTTGAGCTCTGGTTGGATTTGCTTGTTTCTAACGCAAAATTATCAAATTAATGCCAATAAAATGTAGGGAAAGACTGTCAGATAGTAATTTTTAAATTTTGTATTTTGACTTAAATTTTAATTGTATTTATTTAGATATTTTAATTATATTTGTATTTATTATTTTGTGAATTTATTTTGTAAATTTTTAAAAATATTGAATTATTTGAAATACCGGATTTTATTGTATTATATTGTTTAATACTGAAAGTACCGAATCAAATTATACTAAATTTTTATAAGAACTGTACCAAATTTTCGAGATAATAACAATATTTAATTTTTAAAATATTCGAAATTTCAAAACAATACAAAAATTTGCAAATATCCAAATTGTACCGTACCGTACCGTATACACCCATATATCTTGCCGTACTTTTCAATAAATTTTCGATAATATCCCGTCAGACCTAAAAATATACCTCACTCCTCTGACGGTTGTTGGCGTAGGCCACTCCTTGACTGCCTTGGTCTTACTAGGATCAACCAACACAACATCTCCATTAATTATATGACCCAAATATTCAACTGATTGTTGCCCATAACTGTATTTCTTACCATTTACCACATAGTAATACTCCTCCCAACACTCTAAGAATAGACTCTACATGATGTAAATGCTCATCCCATGTGCAACTATAGATAGATCAAGATATCATAAAAAAAAAAACTAGCACATACCTCAGCAACATTGGATGAAAAATGTCATTCATAACTGATTGGAATGTGCCGGCGCATTCTTCAATCCGTAAGGCATCACTAGATACTCGTAATGGTCACCATGTGTCCGAAAAACAATCTTTTCTGCATCGGAATTACGTACCCGGATTTGATGGTAGCCGAACTTTAGGTCCAACTTGGTAAAAAATTTAACCCCACATAACTTATCGAAGAGCTCCTCAATCACTGAAATTGGATATGTATCGGATATTGTGTCGTTGTTTAATGCCCTCTAATCAACACACAACATCCATGTTTCATCCTTCTTTTTAACCAAGATCACTGGGCTGGAGTAAGAACTTTGACTGGGCTTGATAATTCCCTTGGCTAACATTTCACTCACTTGTCGTTGAATCTCAACCTTGTGGTGGTGGAGATAACGGTAAGGATGGACACAAACTGGTCCCTACCCAGGATGGAGAGTAATTGCATGTTCTACTTTTCTAATTGGGGTAAGCCTTCAATCTCCGAGAATACCGACCTGTAAAGGTTGAACAGATCATCCGGTTGCTTCTGTTGTAGGGAATTGAGTTGGGTGTGAGGTCCCCATAGAAAAGGAGCAGTGTCCTCTCCTTCGGTTTCTAATTGTCGGAGCTATCCATCAATCCACCCATGCAGGGAATTAAGAGACCCTTGCTCGGCTGACACCCTCCTTAATTTCACCCTCATGCCTTGCACACAAAATTTCAGATCCCCCAATGCCCAATTAGCTGTAACATCACCCAAGGTGCACAGCCATTCCATCCCTAAAATTAAATCCAATCCCCCCAAGTCTATGACCAACGCCTCTATGGTACACCGGTACTCACCCAATTGGAGTTGTATCCCTATACACTTCTTGTCAAAGCCTCAGGTGGCCATCTCCTAGTCGAATGTCAAGTTTCCCAATTTGGGTTACCTGCAACACGAGTACCGACGCCAACTACTGGGATATGAAGTTGTGAGTAGCCCTATTATCAACCAACATCAACGTTGCAATCTCATTGGTAGTACCCAACAATTTGATTGTGCGCAGATCCTATCCATTTTCCCTTGGAGGGCTGTAGTTGTTGCATAACACACCCAATTCTAAATCTGACATTCCCCATCCATTCGTGTTTCTTCTTCCCTCATCTCAGCTTCGAAGAATTCATCCTCCTCCACTCTTTCCTCTCCGTCCCCTAACAGCATCACCTTCAGTTGCGCCTTTAGGCATTTGTGCTGTGGTGAATACGCTTGCCCTCATTGGAAACAAAACTCCTTCCGATGTCGTTCTTCCCACTCTGCTTTTGGTAAGTGACGGATTCTAGGTCTCTTTTGTGCAGTGGAATGGAAAGTGTTGTGTGGTGGTGATAGGAAAGAAGCTAACAGGAACCAAATAATTGACAGTAATGGATGATAAAGAACTGTGTGTATTGATATCAACAATCAAATACAATGTTCTATGTTCTGTATACAATCAAAAAGAAGAAGATAAAGAAAGGAAATATAGCAAGGGCCTCAACAATACAGAGAGCAGCCAAACAAAGCTAACACTCTTCCCTCACTCCCTATTCTGCCTTAACAAATTGAATTACAACCATACCTTTTTCATATCCCGTTCTTCCTCTTATAACCCCTTCCCTCCTAACTAACTCTGTGCCAGCTTAGCTCCCTCATGCTCCCTTGCTTGCCTCTTGAATCTTCTGGTATAACCCTTCCATGTCCTGGGCTTGGGCTTCCTCTTGCATATCTTTTTCTTCATCAGGTGGAGTGGTGACGGAACTTTGGGGAGTCTTTAGTTGGGGTGATATAAAAACAAATGTGGGTAATTGAGAGGAAAGGCCCAAGCGGGTTGACCCGCTCCAAGTAGCCTCGGTCATGTGACTTTTCGTGGGACCCTCCCTTTCTTTGGATAAATTCTGCAGTAATCTTGACGACCGATTTCCTGTTCTTCCTAGCTGCAGTGAAGCTTAATGGAGTGCACCAAACACATAGCTTCGACCTAGTTTCTACTCTGGTAATCCACCCATGCAAATTTTTGCTAAACTGAGTTTCGCTTCAGATGAAATTTGATTGATTCAAAAGTACGTTTCTGCTCTGGTAATCCACCCTTGCGGACCCAAACCAATGAAGGCCAGTAATTTAACTTTCCGTAGAGTGGAATGTGGGTCAACAAAATAGTTGGGTTTCATTTAGTAGTCCATTCTAGGAATAGACATTTACCCGTGTTGATACCCATTTCCATCCATAGCAGGTTCCTCTTGCGAGCTATACTCCTCTAAATTGGTTGTTTTTCCAGTTGCTTAATCCAGTTGAGGGCCCCTAAACTCTTCCTCCTTCTTGTCTGACTGATAACCTTGCTGAGATGCAGCCAAACAGGCCTGTATTTCAGTTACTGACTTGGTTAATTCCTTGACACAAGTTGCTAGTGCCTCTACGTGATTCTTCGTTTCCTCCACCCGAGTTACTGATGCTTGATGTCGAGTTTCCATTTTTGCTGGTGGGTTCGGATCTGACAGGTCGGACCAATGATGAGATGACACAAACTTACACAACAATACTCAATGTAAGCAAACAATGATTGCTGGAAATGAAATTGTATTGATGATATTTCCAAAATAACAGAAAATATTCCAGTTGTAACTACAAGATGACTTACAATCCGGAATGAAAGAAAAGATACGGAGAAGACAATAATGAAATAAATCAATAAAAGCAGGGATCTATACTACTCTGCTTCCTCTCTCCCTTGATCAGCCCCTGCTGAAAAGAATACAAATATTTTTCATGATACCCCTCTACCCCCCAGCTACTGTCCCTTTTATACTCTCCCCTTTTCTCTCTCATCCCCTACTTAACTAACTTTTGCCAGCTCATCCACAGCATCTGCATTTCTTCTTTGTCTTCTCAAATATACCCTTCACACTTTGGGCCTTGGGTCATTCCTCATTGCTTCCGGGTCCAGCTCCCTCTCAAATAATTATAATTTCAATAGCTGGACCTGAAGTGAAGAAGAAGTAATCTTAACTAGATAGAAGCAACAACTGTTTTGAGATGCTTTCCCTGGTTGCTTGCCCTTCATTTTTTTGTTTTTTCCTTCATTCTGCCAATTCAGTTAATGGCATACTGCATTTCCATGTGAAACAATTAAGAAAAATAAGGGTTAATGAGGTAAGTTTTTGTTAGGACTAATTCCTAACTTGGGTGGATTCCTGGATTAATCTCCAGAAGAATGCAAATCTGAATCGGAAATGGGATTTTGAGGGCAATAGGGAAAGAAGAAGAGAAGAAGATAATTAGAGAAGAAGAGTAGAGAGGAAATGAAAGAGAAAATGAAAGATTCTCAATTGATTAGTCTTGTGGTCCCCCTAAGGGATTCGGTTACAATAAAAAGAGAAAAAGGGATATGATGAGCTGCACTAGAGGACAAGAGAGCATGCAATTCCTCTCCCCTCAAAAAGCACAGCCACAATATAGCTGGATAACAAAATCCAGCCACCAAATTGAAATAGAAAAAAATACAATTGAACAACTGAAAATAACTGAAATAACTAACACACCATAAAAATGACTTAAATTCCCCTCTTCCTACGTGAATACCTAACAGTTTTCTCCTGCCTTGATAAACAATAATAAAGAAATACATTTTCATCAACTGTTGATTTTGGTAATTAAAGCATTGCTGAAGAGAAACCAGATGAACAATGCATGTAAAACACTCAATGAAGAATCAGTGATTTTCCACACATCTTGCACTCCACTTGTTTAGGAGGCCTAGTTGCTCCTGTTTCAGTAAGTTGGGTAGGTCAACCTTCAATTAGAAAATAGAATACTGTTCTGTCAACTTGGCCAAAGGATTCTTTTCTCTGTTCTACATATTAAACTTGTGTAGTCCCACTAATTGCAAGTTTATCTTGACATGAAAGGCAGTTAATTGAGCAAAGGGGGTACAATTAGCATTCAGTGTTTCTCCTTTTCAACATTTGCATGATGAAATTGTTAACTGTGCTGTTTACTGTACATATCTATGATGTTTTACTGTATTTCAGAGCCCACACAGGTAATGACTGCTTATGGCTGTGTTTTATTTTCATTATGTTCTGTCAGGTCTTGCAGTTGCTTCAGATCCAAACTTTAAGACATTTGAAGCTGCATACCCATACGTCGCCAGGAAACTGCTCACTGAAAATTCAGTGGAAACAAGGAAAATCTTACATTCGGTATCAAATGCTTAAGCATATATTTACATTACTTTGTGGGTTGTACCAAATCATTTCCTCATTATCAACATAACTAATCAAAACCTTTATTGCATATCTCAGTTATTATTAATTCTAATCAAAAGAACAAATTATGAAATATTGGTATGGGCTTCAGATACATTATTTATCTGCTAACTGGATGTCAAGAGTTATTTGATAAGCCACATAGTTGTCACTGGTAAGATAACAGGCATCTGTGCTTGTTATCATAAGCTGGTGGCCATATATATTTCAAATGCTGAACTGTTTTCTTGATGCATTATGTTTAATGTTTGAAGGGAATAGTTTAGCAATGAAGCTTTTGTTCCTCTACCTTTGTGAGGGATATTCTTTAGTACCGATGTTTCGTTTGTTAGTTAATAACAGATTTAATATTGAAACTCTTTCTTCTAATCAGGTTGTTTTTAACAAGAGGAAAGAATTTCGGTGGGACAGGCTTGCTCTTTTCCTTAAAATAGGATCAACTGGGTATGTCAAGAGATCCCTCTTTGTAATACCAAATGAGATAATACATGCTTCATCTGGGACACAGGACAGATGTCTTTTTTTTTTTTTTGTTTCTCTCCAGCTTCAGAAAAGAATAACTATATTTGCATTGCCCATTTCAAATGTTTATTTTACTTCCAACAAACTAAAATACTAACTATTATTATTATTTGGCCACCATTGAATTCTGACTGGCTTTAAAGTTTGGTATATTTTCGGTTATGGACAACCAGAAACAAGACTAGTTGAAATTGCATGTATAATTACTGGCTTGTTTCCCATGCTTCTTTTACAATCCTGATTGAAATATGGTCCACGTTTATTCTTTCTATTAATATTGGATCATTCAATCTTGTGATTAAATGCTGGTATTTTCTGCAGGGAAGTCCTGAATAGGACAATAGCACCAAAGAATAAAAGCTCCCTTCATTCTGTGACAAATAGGTCGTCTGGTTGTATTTTTGACACTGCACACTTGGTTTTGATGCTATCATCCAGCAATGGTGTTGTTCTTCGGAAGCTTCTGATGACTGCTGTAAGGGACATTGAATTCTAACCTTTGTTCTTGAATCTTGTTGCTATTGCTTCTGCTAAGTTTCACTCTGAATGATAAAATATCATGCACCCTATATGGATTTCCATGGCATCATGATTTATGATTGAAACTAATGAGATGAGAGTTGGTTTCTCAACGCTTTGTAATGATTTCAAAAGGTTTTAGGCCTTACTACTTTTGCTCTCATCCTTCATTATTGGACTTGTTTTGCATTTCTGCAAACAGGACGGAACTTCATTAGTCCGAGCAGTGGTTTCCAAGGAGGCAGTTTTCTTCAGACAGCAACTTTTTAGGGTCATTGCTGGTGTTTTGTATCAAAGTATGGTTCAAACTCTTGGACTAGGCAGTGATTCAACCAAGTGTAGCTCTCAGGTAAGTGAGTCTGAAAACAGAGAGCTAGGTGCTTCTTCTAGATTATCATTGTCTGTCCATGATTATCAGTCTATGTTCAAAGATAAACGGCTCAAGGTGATTTTATCCAAGATACTAAAGTCTTCAAGGAAAGATCCAGTGCTGATGCTAAAACTCTGTTGGACTTCTGTTGTCATGCTTGTTGCGGCTTCAATACTAGCTTGTTATCGAGTTTTATTATCTTTGTCTGAGGTCTACATTGGTCGTCTGTCACTTGCTTCTAAGAGAGTGGCGCTCAGTGGTTGAAATCATTTCTGAAGGCGATGTAAAAAAGTTCCCCTTGACATCATGATTTTACGTAGAGGATTAAAGAAAATGCGATGAGGTACTAATATAGGAATTCTTATTGACAGCTTGAGTTGCATTTGATTGCCATCAAGATTAAAGCTTTATCTACCATGTGTTTAATCCAAGCTCCTCCAAATCATACGCATGCCAAAACTCTTTACAAAGAATGACTTTGACACGGGCAGTTCAGGGCAAGCTCTGGAAAGGTACATAACAACTGTATAAATAATACCTATTTTTGGTAGATAGAGTGATTATAAATTTCTCTGGCCCAATATGACAGTGCCAATCGTAAATTCTGCGCTGCTGATATAAAAATACTAACATATATTTTGAGTTGTTAATTTAGAAGTGATGAATGCGAAATTCCAATTCCCCTTTGCTACAGGCATTGTGTTGTTGAAATGATCATATTATTTCAAGGGTTATTTATTTATTTATTTATCAATCTATATTATTGATGGGTATTAGTTGCTTGCACGTTGTTTGTAGCATGGTAGAAAAATTGTTGACTTGGAACATATACCCTTCCTTTTTTTTTTTTTTTTGAAAAAAAAAGGCTGACTTGGAACATAAGCCATTATATGTTGATTTGAACCTGGAAAAAATCAAATATACCCGAATCGGATTGTGTTGTCAATATTAATTTGAAATGAATTTAGATTTCTAGTATTGCAAATAAGATCTAAAACTTAATTAATATTATGGATTTATTGAATAAAATAGATCCGAATTATACAGTTTATTTTAATTTAAAACGGATCTGAATCTTTTATATAGAATTGAATTAAAAATTGTATGAACTATACTAAAGTTTATAAATCTAATTGTAAAAAAAAAATATTGATATTTAGAGGTTTATTAATTATTATATATAATACTAAAATTCTATAGATAATATTTTTTTATAAATTTCATTCTACATTTATCAAATGAACTTAAATTTATAGCCATTTGTATTTTAATGCATGAAATTAAAAACCTAAAATGATATTTTAATTATTAATAAAATAGATTTAATAATTATATTAACAATAAGTATATCTTATTAAATGTTTATTAAAGGTGTATTTCTTTGTTTTATAAGTTTCTAAAAAGATATACGTTCTATGTGAACTTTGAAATATTTTTATAGGATAATAAGGATTGGTTAATTAAGTTGAGATTATATTTTCATAAATTATTAATATATAGTTAAGTTGAATTGTAAAATGTTTTTATATGCTATTTATATTTTTTGATAAAATTATATATTTTATTGGAGTTTTTTAAAAAAAATTGAATTATCCAAAATATTTAATTATTTTCTATTGTATTCTTTAGAACTAGACTTAACAATCGGGTTAAGTCAAATGAGTTTAGATTCGGTTTACTTTAGTTCGGTGTTTTTTGGGTTCGGATTTTTTAGGTCATTATTTTTAAGTTAGGTCCTCTTTTGGGTGATTCAGTTTGGGTCTTGGGTCATAATTAGTCGGATGGGTTTAGGTTTAGTTTACTTTGGATTGGTGTTTTTCTGGTTCCGATTTTTTTGGGTCATCATTTTTCAGGTTAGGTCTTTTTTTGGATGATTCAGATTGGATCTTGGGTCATAATTAGAACTGAAAAATCAGGTCAAAAAATGAATTGAACTAAAAATAATTTGTTATAGTTGGTTCGATTATAAAATAGAGATTTGGTTATATCAATTTGGCTTTCAATATTCAAAAGTCTTTAAAATTGAACCATTGAACTATTAGTAAAATTATATCATTTTAATACAATATGTATAAAGCCAACAACGATAAAGATAAAGTGAGACAGAGCGTGGCGAGATGAGAGGAATGGGTAATAGAGAAGAGAAGAAAAAGGTGAAAGGTTAGAAATTATATATATATATATATCGCGCGTGAGCTTTTTCTACACATAATAATATTTTTCAAAAAATTATATTTAAATTATATGAAAATATTAATACTTTGATGATGACGATGCCCATTCTTTCTTTGAAAGAACTATTTAATAAAGTTTTAATTATTAAAAATGCTAGAATATATTGCCTTCAAGACATAATATAAATATTTACAATCAATTAAACAATGCCAATATCTGTATAAGTTAAAGTGAATAAATCAAGAAATAATAATGATTAAAATAAAATAAAATAAAAATAAATATATGCTCTAGCTAAAGTAATAAGGAAATAATGCTGCAAAAATAGGAAAAGAAAATTGTGAAAATGTTACAAATGTACTATAACATGTTAAATATATTTCAAGATTGGCAAAAAGAAAAAAAAATATAAAGACAGAGATAATAAAATAATTAAAATTAATTGAAGTGAAAATTTTATTTATCTTTGAGTAATTTAATATGCATTAATAATAAATTACGTGTAGTCAATAAATTAAGTTTAGATTTTACATAATGGATATAAAAATTATTAATTATATATTAAAAAATTAAGAATTAAAAATATTTCATATCCGTCATATCTAGTGAATGATCTGAAATCAAATTCAATCAAAACTTCTTTTGAAACCAATTATTCTTTCAAACAAAATGACAATTCAATTTTATCATTGACATTAGTGTATTGGGATGAAACCTTTTTACCATACCATTACTAATGATATAAGTTTTATCTTTTTCCGATGAATTTTTATTGTATCATTAAACATAACCACTTGTATAGTACTTTATAAAATAATGATATTCAAATTGTTTAGTATACTAAAATTAAAGTATCACTTAAAGCTTAAAGAGATCAAAGTCAATGAAGATTAATTAGTATAAACCATTAATTAAAAATTAGGATTATTCAAACAAGAGATAAAAAATTTATTAAGAAATAGAAATAATTAAAAAACAATGGACAATTTTTTTCTATAAATAAATATTAAATCAAGCATTATCAAACTCAAATATGATAGAAAATGTGTATACACAATAAATCAGAATCAGGATATAACATATTATATTGATAAAAAAAATTATATTTACTTTTTGTAGCGCAGTAAACTCGAGTTGCGAAAGCAATGATCTAATTTCACAATCTAAAAATATCTTGAAAATATTGAATATATGAGAAGAAGGATTATTATTCCTGCTCTTGAATGTACCATGCATATCAAATAAAATTTTAAAGTGTTACATTAGTGTACGGATTTATGAGTAAGCATAAGGTGTCACATCTCATCCTTTATTTATAGTATTCTTATATTAGAGATCATTCTCCACTGTAACTCATTTTTTTTTTTTAAATAAGATGAGATAATTCTATTAAAATAAATATACTTATATCTTTATCTGATTATCCAAAATCATTTTGATTTTATATGGAACTGATGGAATATGACATGGTATGATAATTATGATAGCACAGCGGAAAAACAAAAATTTGATCATACATACCATACATATCCAAAGATAGGAACGAAAACATGCAATTTTAGGGTTTTGAAACTTACAATAGATGATGCCTTTTATTCTTTGATTTTGTGATGTCCAGCAACCAAGATGCCTTTATCCACCTTAGATCTCGATCACCAATGCCAAGGAATAGCCTTTTGCGCCACTCCCTCTATTCTCACACACACAATTACACCGTCGGCTTAAAAACGAGATTGCTAGATCTCTTTTTCGGTATTGTGTAAGGGTTATAGTTTGAAGCTACAAAACTTGATTTTGTACTTCTTTAGATTGCTATTACTGCTCAATAACACAAGAAAATGAGGAACAATCCTTTCTCCTTGTGAAAAATTGAACAAAAGAATTAAGAGAGAGAGAGTCACTATTCACGAGTTACTATTCATGCCACAAAAAAAAAATAGGTTTAGGGTTTTATTTCTTTTAATATATATGCTTATCCTTTGGCAAGTCATTAATCTGAATTCAACTATCCTAAGATAATTAATTCAAACTCTATCACTTCCTAAAGATAAGTACTATATTTTGAATTAAACTCCTTTGAATTTAAATTCAAATTTGAAATAAAACATAAGACATTTAAATAAATGAAATCACTTAATTAAATATATAAGTGATTTAATTTAATTTAAATTCCTTTAGGCTTTAATATTCAATTAACTTAATTAACACAAGATAATTAATTAATTGAAATTAAACCTTATGGGTTGAATTTCTCTCTCTCATGGACCAAAGCCTAATAGCAATATTATAACCCATTACATACATTAATTTGACTTTAATTAAAAGCCCAAATTAATGTCCAATACTTAATTTAAATATTTTAAGCCCAATGCTTTGTGTGCGATCCTATAGGTCCATTTAATGTTGGCAATGAATTAATAAATTAATTCAAAGGCTATATATATTCTCTAGCAAGATATTATAGCATTCCAAATTAAATGAAAATGCATATGGCATTTGGTGACCTAATGCAATTTCGCATAGTCCCTTACCCATAAATATCAGAATTAATATAAGGCATGGAACTAGTCATCCTTATATACATTAATTCATTTCTTGATATTCCAGTGACACTGAACTCTCAGATAAATAATGATTACTCATTATTTCATCTCGGTATGGCCATACACTTCTCAGTTCACTGATCAAGTGGCCGGTGATATTTTTCTCTCTTATTGAGAGGGGTAATCCCTTCACTTCTCTCATGCTCTCTAACATGAATCAGTGCATACCCAATCATACCCGTACTTGTCACTCTGTTACGAGCACGTTAGGTGTATGTCAAAGTACACAGTAATTCATAAAGAGTTTCATAGAGATTTCAGGTCTAAGAACTCCGATACAAAACTTGCATATGAGAAACACTTATGACTTGTACCATGTAGTGTTCTCATGAGCGGATCGAATCCAGATACCATGTTCTTTAACATGTATCTATGATCTCTGATTGACACTATTGTCCTAATGATCCGTAAGACAGAACTCATAAGATCAGAGAGAGCATACTAGTCTTAATTCATTTGTTATTCCCATAACAATGACTGACTAGGGATATTTAGAATGATGTCTCATTTGTTTCAAGGTCTTACAATCTATGTGCCTCACACATGATAACTTAAACCGAAACAACACTCTTGGATAGTTTTATCAATTGATATGCACAGGAATACAAAGGATAAAACAAATGCCTCATTTTATTAATTTCAAGTGTTTCGTTACAATGTATTGGGGCTAGGGCTTACACTAACAATCTCCCACTAGCACTAGTCCCAATTGGGCATAGCCCTAAGACCGAACGCTCTCAAATGAGCTTCGTGCAGATTTGGACGTAACTGTTTCGTCAAAGGATCTGCTACATTGTCTTCACTTGATATCTTGCTAACCTTGACGTCCCCACGATCAATGATTTCTCTGATCAGGTGGTACCTTCTGAGTATGTGTTTGGATTTCTGGTGTGACCGGGGCTCCTTAGCCTGTGCGATGGCCCCGTTATTGTCACAGAAAATTTCTAATGGATCTAGGATGCTTGGGACCACTCCTAATCCATTAATGAAATTTTTAATCCAAACAACCTCTTTTGCAGCCTCACTTGCTGCAATATACTCAGATTCTGTAGTTGAGTCGGCAACGGTTTCTTACTTTGAGCTTCTCCAGCTGACAGCACCACCGTTCAAAACAAAAACAAACCCAGATTGCGATCTAGAATCCTGAGTGTTGGTCTGAAAAGCAGCATCGGCATAACCTTGTATGACGAGCTCTTCTTGACCACCATACACCAAGAAGTGATCCTTAGTCCTTCGCAGGTACTTAAGGATCCCTTTTACAGCAGACCAGTGCTTCTCACCAGGGTCTTGCTGAAACCTACTGGTTATACTCAGTGCATGAGCAACATCCATTCTAGTACATAACATAGCGTACATGATAGATCCAATAGCAGATGCATATGGGATTCTACTCATGTTGTCCCTTTCCTCTTTGGTTTTAGGGCACTGTTCTTTAGTCAAAGGAACTCCCAAAGCCAAAGGTATGTACCCTTTCTTTGAGTCTCCCATACTAAAATGTTTTAGTACTTTGTCTATGTACTTTTCTTGACTTAGTCCCAAAAGCCGATTCGATCTATCTCTATAGATTCGAATACCAAGTATTGTCTCGGCTTCACCTAAGTCTTTCATTGAGAAACATTTTCCCAACCATTGCTTAACCTTTTGCAATGTTGGAATATCATTCCCAATGAGAAGGATGTCATCCACATATAGGACCAGAAACACTACTATGCTCCCACTAACCTTTTTGTACACATAAGGCTCATCTTCGTTCTTGATGAAGTCAAATTCTTTGACTGCCTCATCAAAGCGAAGATTCCAACTTCGGGATGCTTGCTTTAATCCATAAATGGATTTTTGAAGCTTGCATACCTTCTTAGGATGCTTGGGATTGACAAAACCTTCAGGCTGTGTCATATACACATCCTCAAGTAAATTTCCGTTAAGGAAAGCAGTTTTGACATCCATTTCCCATATCTCATAATCATGATATGCAGCTATGGCAAGCAAGATCCTAATGGACTTGAGCATGACTACAGGCGAAAAGGTCTCGTCATAGTCTATACCATGAGTTTGTCGAAAACCTTTTGCTACTAGTCTACCTTTGTAGGTCTTATCAGCTTTTAGTTTGAATAACCACTTGCATTCAATTACCTTAGCACCTTCTGGTGGATCAACCAAGGTCCAAACCTGGTTATCGTACATTGATTGCATCTCGGATTTCATGGCTTCAAGCCAATTATCCGAGTCTGGGCTTTCAATAGCTTCTCGGTAAGTAGTAGGATCCTCATGATCTACTAACTCAATAGTGTCACTGTCAGTGATTAGAAATCCATATCTCTCAATCTCCTGACGTACCCTACCAGACCTTCTAGGTACTTGTGTAATGGGTTCTTGTTCCACAACTGGTTGTGAACTTGATCCCATTTCCAAACCATCCTCTATAGGAGCTTGTGGCACTTGAATTTCTCCAAGTTCTACTTTACTCCCACTGTCTTTCTTGAGAAGGAATTCCTTTTCCAAGAAAACAGCCTTGCGAGCAACAAATACTTTGTTCTCGGCTTGTGAGTAAAAGTAGTATCCCTTTGTTTCTTTGGGATAGCCCACAAACAAGCAGACAGTCGATTTGGACTCTAGTTTGTCAGATGTTAATTTCTTAACATGTGCTTCACAGCCCCAAATCTTGAGAAAAGACATATTAGGTTCTTTCCCAGTCCATACCTCGTATGGTATCTTCTCAACTGCTTTAGTTGGAGTACGGTTCAATAGAAATGCAGCAGTTTCTAATGCATAACCCCAAAAAGAGATAGGAAGATTAGCTTGACTCATCATAGATCGAACCATGTCCAACAGAGTTCGATTTCTCCTTTCGGACATACCATTCCATTGCGGTGTTCCAGGAGGAGTGAGCTGTGAAATAATACCACACTCTTTTAGATGATCATCAAACTCTTGGCTTAAGTATTCGCCACCTCGATCTGATCGAATGGCTTTTATACTTTTGCCAAGTTGGTTTTCTACTTCGTTCTTAAACTCCTTGAATTTCTCAAAAGTTTCAGACTTGTACTTCATTAGATAGACATAGCCATATCTACTGAAGTCATCTGTGAAAGTCACGAAGTAGCTAAAACCACTTCTAGCTTGTGTACTTAATGGTCCACATACATCGGTATGTATTAGTTCCAATAAGCTATTAGTCCTTTCACCTTTCTTGTTAAAAGGACTCTTTGTCATTTTTCCATGCAAACATGGCTCGCATGTGTCATAAGACTCTAAGTCAAATGACCCAAGCACTCCAGTTTTGTGGAGTCTTGAAATGCATTTTTCGTTTGCATGTCCTAAATGACAATGCCAAAAGTAAGTAGGGTTCAATTCGTTTGATTTAACCCTCTTTGTATTAATGTTGTATATCGACTCTTTGTTTTGTAAATCAAGGATATAAAGGCCATTTTGCACTATGGCATTGCCATAAGAAATGCCTTGGCGACGAATATGAGCATTGCCATTTTTAATAACAAAATCAAATTCATCATTATCCAAACATGAAACTGAAATAATGTTTCTGCTCATAGCAGGCACATAATAACAATTATTCAAAACAATACAAAGTCCGGAAGGTAAAGTGAGGTGATAGTCGCCTATCTCCATGGCAGCAACTCGTGCTCCATTCCCCACATGGAGGTCCACTTCATTCTTCCCAAGTAACCGCCTATTTCTTAGCCCCTGCACATTTGAATAAATGTGAGAACCACAACCGGTATCCAATACCCAAGTGGTAGAAATAGAAAGGTTAATTTCAACAACAAAAATACCAGAACTGGACGCCTTGGCTCCATTCTTCTTTTGTTCTTCCTTGAAGAGAGCGCAATTCTTCCTCCAATGCCCTATCTTGTTGCAATGGAAGCAAGTGCTCTCACTCTCTTTGAGTTTTGGCGCCTTGCGCTTGGATTGGGCCTGAGGTGCACTCCCACTTGACTTGGGTTTTGCCTTTCCCTTCCCTTTCCCTTAGCGGGTCCCTTCTTAATTCCCTTTTGAACCATTAGAACGGGATTGGTCTTTCAAATGTTTTCTTCAGCATTCTTAAGCATCCCATGAAGCTCAGTGACTGACTTGTTCATTGCATGCATGTTATAATTCATCACAAATGGATCATAAGCAGCAGGCAATGATCCTAAGATCAAGTCAGTGGCCAATTCCTTTGGCACTAGTACCTCAAGCTTCTCAAGAGTATCAAGATACCCTTTCATCTTGAGTACATGGGTACTAACAGGTGTACCCTCAGCCATCTTGCAAGAAATTAATGCCTTTGTTGTCACGAACCTCTCGTGACGAGCTTGCTCTTGGAACATCTCCTTGAGGTGCACCATGATCGCATAAGCCTCTTGGTCCATAAATTGCTTTTGCAATTCAGGCACCATAGTGGCCAGCATCAGACAGGTCACATCGTTGGTGTCGCTCTTCTTGGTCTCAAAAGTTTCCTTTTGAACCGCAGAGGCGTTCCTTCCTGGTTCTTCAGGCAAAGGTGCATCCAAAACATATGACTTTTTCTCTTGCTTAAGAACTATTCTTAAGTTTCGAGACCAGTCTATGAAATTGCTGCCATTTAATTTGTCCTTTTCAAGGACCGATCGCAATGAGAAATTGTTATTTGAAGATGCCATTTTCAATCTACAATAAAATTTAGCAAGATTAAATGAGGTCTTATTTATGATCCCACAAACCGAATTAATATCCCTTTAAATAATTCGCGTTAGTGATTTAATGTGGGCCAAGATCCACTTTTCATAACAACTTATTAGTCAAGCTGAGCTTGTACACCTAACAAGTTAAGTTACTTAGGTAGGAAAACTCCAATCATGTCTCGTACATGACTCTTGGATCAAATGGGCTAACATCTTAAGATGTTATAGCACAACCCATTTATTAGTTGCCTAGGTCCGGGCATCCCTTTCCATGATAAGTCCAACCTACATTCACAACCCATGCCTCACAAAGATAATCGGGCGCATCTAGGACTCCTAGTCTACGTGACCGATGATCGATGCCTTGACATGTTTCGAATTAGGAAGGCAACTTTGTGACTTACTATTTTAGGGATTCATTTTATTATGGCTTACATGGCATACGCTTTGTCATCCATACATAGCATGCATATATATATAATTGCATAAAGTAAAGCGTGACAAACATGGGCCCAAAAACTTACAACTAAGATTCTATACTATTACATAAGAATCTTCGAGTTGGGCTTCTCCACTCCGGTGGGCTTCGTCTTGATTTACAAAGTCTTCAAATAAATTCTATTCTAAAAAATAAATGAAACTTTTACAATAAAATATAATGGCACGCAGACCATATTTAATTACAAAAACCCAGGGCCCATGAATGCACCATGCATATCCATTCATCACACCAAACAAGCAAATAAATATACATAGCATTCATGGATCAGACAAAGTCCAATTTTAATCAATTTAGCCAAGCCCATTAATGGAAATTGTGTACTTGAACCTTTAAGAGAAGACCCCGTGATGGGCCTGGGCCGAAGCCCAATGGACTAAATCCTCTTATTGAATAAGTTCTCCTAAAAGCCCAAAACACAAACTAGTTAGATTTGTGCCATAAATCAACTCTAGTATAATTTCCAATTTTGCCATTTTTAATTTTATGTCATACAGCCCATAAACATTAAAAATACATATAATATGTGCTAACATGAATTAAAAATAAAATCATGAAAAACACATATAATAGAACACGACATTCATGCAAAAACAAACAAACAACAAAACTAGTTGTTTAATGCTTATGTAATGCCATGAAATGCACAAACATTTAAATCAATTTTATGAGTCATTTAATAATCTAAATAAGTCCATAAATATTGATTTAATATTCTGTACCATTTTAATCTAAATGTGTTTTTACCATTTTAATCAAAACAAAGCAAACAATGTTGATTAAACATGTAACAAACACAAACTAGTCATTGTTTTAAGTGATTTTAAAATTAATCAATTAAATTTATCATGGACCAGAAATAAAACCAAATTTAAAAAATGTCCAGACCTGATAATTAATCTTTAAATATCACTTACAAACATGCCAAAAACGTTTTTACATATAAATTTGAAAACTAGTTGTTAAACTAGCAATTTACATGCCAACTAGCACCTAGTTTCAAAATTAACATGTACCATCAGGTATAAATAATTAAATCCGACCATTACCAGCCCTAATAACATCTTAGGACAGTATATTAACTTGTCATATTAATTATAATACCTATCTAATCAATTAAAATCGTTTTTACACCAAAACAATGCAAAAAACTCAAAACAGAAAATTTCAGATTTGTATGTTTTCAAAATAACGATTTTTAATTAATTTTTTCATGCATCTAAAGCACTAAAATAAACATGTCTAGGCTCTGATACCACTGATGGAATATGACATGGTATGATAATCATGATAGCACAGCGGAAAAACAAAAATTTGATCATACATACCATACATATCCAAAGATAGGAACGAAAATATGCAATTTTAGGGTTTTGAAACTTACAATAGATGATGCATTTTATTCTTTGATTTTGTGATGTCCAGTAACCAAGATGCCTTTATCCACCTTAGATCTCGATCACCAATGCCAAGGAATAGCCTTTTGCGCCACTCCCTCTATTCTCACACACACAATTACACCGTCGGCTTAAAAACGAGATTGCTAGATCTCTTTTTCGGTATTGTGTAAGGGTTATAGTTTGAAGCTACAAAACTTGATTTTGTACTTCTTTAGATTGCTATTACTGCTCAATAACACAAGAAAATGAGGAACAATCCTTTCTCCTTGTGAAAAATTGAACAAAAGAATTAAGAGAGAGAGAGTCACTATTCACGAGTTACTATTCATGCCACAAAAAAAATTAGGTTTAGGGTTTTATTTCTTTTAATATATATGCTTATCCTTTGGCAAGTCATTAATCTGAATTCAACTATCCTAAGATAATTAATTCAAACTCTATCACTTCCTAAAGATAAGTAATATATTTTGAATTAAACTCCTTTGAATTTAAATTCAAATTTGAAATAAAACATAAGAATTTAAATAAATGAAATCACTTAATTAAATATATAAGTGATTTAATTTAATTTAAATTCCTTTAGGCTTTAATATTCAATTAACTTAATTAACACAAGATAATTAATTAATTGAAATTAAACCTTATGGGCTGAATTTCTCTCTCTCATGGACCAAAGCCCAATAGCAATATTATAACCCATTACATACATTAATTTGACTTTAATTAAAAGCCCAAATTAATGTCCAATACTTAATTTAAATATTTTAAGCCCAATGCTTTGTGTGCGATCCTATAGGTCCATTTAATGTTGGCAATGAATTAATAAATTAATTCAAAGGCTATATATATTCTCTAGCAAGATATTATAGCATTCCAAATTAAATGAAAATGCATATGGCATTTGGTGACCTAATGTAATTTCGCATAGTCCCTTACCCATAAATATCAGAATTAATATAAGGCATGGAACTAGTCATCCTTATATACATTAATTCATTTCTTGATATTTCAGTGACACTGAACTCTCAGATAAATAATGATTACTCATTATTTCATCTCGGTATGGCCATACACTTCTCAGTTCACTGATCAAGTGGCCGGTGATATTTTTCTCTCTTATCGAGAGGGGTAATCCCTTCACTTCTCTCATGCTCTCTAACATGAATCAGTGCATACCCAATCATACCCGTACTTGTCACTCTGTTACGAGCACGTTAGGTGTATGTCAAAGTACACAGTAATTCATAAAGAGTTTCATAGAGATTTCAGGTCTAAGAACTCCGATACAAAACTTGCATATGAGAAATACTTATGACTTGTACCATGTAGTGTTCTCATGAGCGGATCGAATCCAGATACCATGTTCTTTAACATGTATCTATGATCTCTGATTGACACTCTTGTCCTAATGATCCGTAAGACAGAACTCATAAGATCAGAGAGAGCATACTAGTCTTAATTCATTTGTTATTCCCATAACAATGACTGACTAGAGATATTTAGAATGATGTCTCATTTGTTTCAAGGTCTTACAATCCATGTGCCTCACACATGATAACTTAAATCGAAACAACACTCTTGGATAGTTTTATCAATTGATATGCACAGGAATACAAAGGATAAAACAAATGCCTCATTTTATTAATTTCAAGTGTTTCGTTACAATGTATTGGGGCTAGGGCTTACACTAACAGGAACTCTATCCATATCTAGAATCATGAGCATGTCCAAACTCTATCATCTCTCACTCATACATAACAAAATAATCTCCAGTCATATAGGCAGATAGATTGTGCGACTAGCATATTTGGAGAGTACTAGTGCTATACACCGGTTAAAAATATATAACATATTGAAAAATAAGATTCTTTTTTTTATTTTATTTTTTATGTATGCCTAATCCTAGATTGTCTTCTCACATTCAACGTTTTAACTCATGATATGAAATAATTTTCATGTTGACTATTATGCCTCGAGTCATAGAAACTATAATAGACATGCCGATGAACCACGAAACCATTGAATATGATCAAAAGGTTATCTTCCTCTCTTATTATACGCCATCCATCATGATTCAACTTGCCTTTCTAGCTAGATCCACCAAGCCAAATCTTTCTCGTGGCCTTTTAGAGACTAACTAAACTAGCCACACTGAACCATACTTCAAGGATAAGTTAAGGGTTCTAAAGTCAAAATTCAAATAGGGTCTCATATAAGGAAAAGTTGAGATAGATTAAATTAAATTCTCATCCTTTGATTGACTTAAGCACACATGGTATAAAACATGTGTTATGGTGTTCTTTTCTTCCTTTAAAGGAGCGTATATCTCATATAATATATAACATCATACAGAAGCATAAGGTTATGATGCACCGAAGCATCCAACTTTAGTTCGCTTACTTAAGGACTACTTCTAACTTTTGGACAGAACATGGTATTTACATTTAACTTACCATGGGATTACATTTAATCTTGTTTTGGATATTAATCCAAAGTATACAACCTCATGTATATTTTTATCTTGCACCTTAATAAAAATGATCTTATAATTTATACATGATGACACTTTTATTTTGAATAGGCTCTTGAGCTTCATCATATGTTTAAAAATTATCTTATCTTAGTCTTTGTGAACTTATTGATAAAACTAAAGTAAACGCCCATATGAGTGGATTACTTCTCTGTTCAACGTGCTCAATCTCATAATTAACAACATTAAATATTCAAAAATTAAACATTCACACTCATGTATTTCCAACAATGAACTTGATTATTATTCATAAATAATAATGTTAAGAGATTGCATAAAATAAATAATATAAATAAAATCCTATGCAAGACCTGAGATCTAATGTGTCTCTTAAACACATCTCTCATTACAATTTTTGTCAATGGATCTACAATCATATCATGCATAGAAATATACTGTAAATTCACCTCTCCTCATGCAATAACATCTTTGATGTATTGATACTTAATGTTGATATGCTTACTATTACTATGAAATTTTGGATCTTTGATGTAAGCTATTGATGATTGACTGTCATTATAGACTGTCATTGGTTCCTCCAAGATAGTTACTCTTAAATGGTTTATAAATCTCTTTAGCCAAATTGTCTCTTATATTGCGACTGAGGAAGCGACAAATTTAGCTTTCATTATTGATAGGGCTATATATGTTTATTTCTTGCTAAGCAAGAATACGAAACTTGAAGTGGATTTCCTCTCATCCATATCTTTTGCCCAATTAACATCTGTATACCCTTTGAGTTGTAAGTCCTTGCCTTCATAACAGAGAGAATAATTTATGGTACATTTTGAGGAATCTAAGTATCCTTTTGAATGCTTTATAATGTACTTCCCCTTGATATTTACTTACCATGCTCATTTCATAACATATGTTAGATCTTGTTCACAACATTGCATACATTAGACTATCCATGATATTGCATATGGAATGTTGCTTATATGATTTATTTCTTCTGGCATCCTAGGACATATACTTTTACTAAGAAACTGATTATTGGCAATAAAGTTCATGACGCATGCCAAACCCCTGATTGGTATCCAATTTGTTCTCGAAAGTCCACTTTTAGGACTCAAGATCGGATGAAGGTTCATTTAACTTGTGAAGACCAGTTGCTTCACAATAGATAGGGACATAACCTAATTCGCCAAGCCTTGGGCCTTAAAAAGGCACGAGACAATGTCGAGCATGTGTGTGCAGCAGACTTATATAATGTATACGTACGAAAATACAAAAAAAAATATAGTAATAAATAATATAATATGATAGATAATATATAATATATAGTATAAAAGAAACTAAATGTAAAAATAAAATAAAAAGTGTGAATAAATAAATATATGTTTATATATATGCACGTGTGTATATATATACGACCGATAAATTTATTTATTATAAAAAGTAAATATCAAAAACTACTATAATAAAAATAAATAAATGTAGTTGTATATATATGCACGGGTGCGTATATATATAACTGTACATTTATTTATTAAAATAAAGTAAATAAAATAAAATAAGTTTGCATAAAATTAAAGTTAAAATAAAAAGATGAAATAAAATGAAGTGTAAAGAAAATAAATAATAATAATAATAATAATAATAATAATAATAATGATGATGATGATGATGATGATGATGATGATGATGATGATGATGATGATGATGAAGGGAAAAGTGTAAAGCATGCAAAATAGCCAAAGATGAATAGTGCTATGCAACAAAAATGTGTGTGAGAATCGTGACTAGCAAGCTACAATGGAAAATCAAAGGCGGAATACCTTTAGTGACGAGAGTTTCTATATGTTGCTAAAAGTCAGCAAAGAATGTGATTGGAAATTAAAGGAAACGCGGTTGCAAGACTTTTAGTAATGAGACAATATGAGTGTCGCTAAAGGCCAATGCCAACAATCAGAAAAACCACTGCTGCTCATGAAGGAACTATTTAACGATGGGCAAAAACTCGTGTTGCTAAAAGAACTGAAAAAACTCATGTAGGAAATGGAAAAAAAACATTTTTGGACTTATTTTAAACCAAATAACATATGCAGATGCTTAAGAAATTTTACCAAAACTCCTTAAAAATCATTTAGAAGTGATTAAAATTTATTTTAGGTGAATTAAACTAAAAAAAATATTAAAATTTCGAAACCAAAGGTAGAAGATGTTGAATAGTAAATTTTCATATTTTGTTCAATCAAAATTTTACATGTTTTTAATGGGTTTTCCATGTTTTCATAACTAAAACAAACACAAGACTTAAGAAATAAACTAGTTACAAGCTAAAAAATAAGAAATAAAAAAATAAAAAAATTAAAGAATAAAAAATGAAAATTACAAATATTTACAAGAAAAACATTCTTATACTTAAAAACAAGGGATTAGGAGGGTAGGGGACTCACGAATAAAAAAAATGGAAATTACAAATATTTATAATAAAAACATTCTTATACTTAGAACAAAGGATTAGGAGGGTAGTGAACTTACGAATAAAAAAAAATGGAAATTACAAATATTTACAATAAAAACATTCTTATACTTAGAATAAAGGATTATGAGGGTAGGGGGCTCAAGAAAAAAAATGAAAATTACAAATATTTACATAAAAATATTCTTAGACTTAGAACAAGGGATTAAGAGAGAGCCTATAAGGCCCCAACATACACTATAATGGTGAATCGGATATGTTTGGGGATGTATGAGGGAGATAATATAAGGATATAGATATTGGAAGTATAGGAAAAGATCCAAATGGAATTAATCTAAAAGTTAAGAGCAAATGGTAAGTTGAAGGTGTATATATTTAGAAAGATGTGAAATGAGGACATAATTAAAATTTGAATTATAAGTCATATGCCAAATGTGAGAACTAAAATAATTAAGTTAGAAGTTGGGGAATTGCGAAAGAAAGGAGGAAGTAAGATGTAATTCTTCTAAAGTCAACAAATGAGCCAATAGAGTTAGGACATGTGTATCTCTAGAGATCTATTAAAAGAGGCAGAAAATTCAAGGGGATAAAAGGGGAAAGATGGTCGGCCACCTAAAGAGCAAAAAAGGTAGCCATTCCTTCTCCCTAAATAATCCACAATTAACCTCTAAAAATCCAACTTTAATTTGAAGAAGAGAGAGAAATTAGTGGTTAGTATTTTAAGGTAATAACTCTTTCATCTCCTCTTCTTCTCTTATTTCTTACAATTTAACATTGAATTTGAGGGAGTATATGAATTTCTAAGCATAACAATCTATAACTTTCTATGTAGAAGAATATACAAGCATAAGCAAGGAGAAAGAACTAGAGAGAGATTGAAGAATGTTGTGCTTGTTAAAGGTATGGGAACTTTTTGCATATATGTATGTGATTGCTTTTATTTGATACATTGAAATAATGTTCTAGATGTGGTAAAGAATTGAAACATGAATATAAGGTTTAGGTGAGCATAAGAACCATAGTATGGGAGCTATTTCTAAAATGGTAAAATTCAATCCTAGGGTTCATATAACCCAGCAGAACTATTTTACCCATACCATGAGTTATAATGCTTTAAATTGAATGATTCTAGTTGGGTTAGAAACTAGACTCATAGACTTATATTTTTTATTGAGAGGTTAAAGTTTTTTCCCTCTCTAAGATTATTAAAAATTAGCTTGAACCCTAACTATGTTTGCTGGCTTGTTATTGGGAGCAATCTACATTGTTTGGTGGATATCTGGAGATTTATATGTTCAAATGGAGTGATTTTTAATGATCTAGAAACTAGAAATATAGAGGAACAACTTTGTAAAAGATACATCACCCATAAAATTTATTTTCTATGTCAAAAATATGCTGCAAAGTAAGGAAGAATAGCTGCCAAATCAGCTCGATTGGGACACTCACCATCTCTACTGAGATAAAAGTCTTGGAATAACAGAAATGAACAACTCAGTAGGGATACCTAACCATCCCAACTGAGTTCCCTAGCCATCCTAATCGAGATCCCCTTCATCCCAATCGAGACATATGCTTTGGATGGAATAAATTAAACAACTCGGTAAGGTTACTTTATCCTCATCGAAGACACCTCCTCTGTAGAACTAACTTGAGTTTTAAGCTTTAGAACACCACTAAAACAAATCTAAATATCATTGAATTTAATTAGAACACTATAAACAAAAAAATTAAGGAAAATAAATGACATAAAGTATATGTAGAATACAAGAATACAAAGAAGACATAAATTCAAGTATAGGAGCTTAAATGATGTATGTACAGATATACACAATATGTATGACTAACAAAGATTTAATTTGATGGTGCACATGTATATGGATATCTATGTTCTTGAGAATGTATATATATTTATGATTAAATTACACTATTATGGTTAGTTATGAATGTTTATGTAAGTGTAAATAGGCATTGTGATGAATTAGACATGATGTAATATGTTCAAATATAAGAATGAATAGGATAGGTACAAGATGAATCATACAAATATGCATGCATTTACACATATACGTAATAGTTTCTATATAGATGTAATAATTATAAACACATATTATAATTATGGAAATGAATATGCATGACTAAAGATGTTATAATTAGGGAATGTAAACATATATGGGTGTTTATAAGCTTGTGATTATGCATTGATGTTCAAAGTCATGCTGTTATAATTATAAAGGATACTTGTATATGTACACATGTATACTAAAGCAATTGGATTATATGAACTACAAATAAGGACACACGTGTTTGAACATGAAAAGACATATATAAATATGTAAAGGAATTAATTATGTCCTTACTATACTCTCATACTAACCTTATGGATAAATGCTAATGTACTATAATATAAGAGTATAAAGAATGACATATGAGCTTGAACATGTATTGATTTGTTGATGTTATAATAAAATGATGCACAGATAAATAAATGTTTACAATCACAAAAAAAAAAATCATATAAGCTCACAACCCATGATACATTAATGTGCTTATATGTACATAATTGATTTATAGGATTGTTAAGTCTAATTATTAATTCCATATATGAATAAAAGATGTAACTAGACTATAAAAGTATACAAAAATATACAAACACGTATATGATTTTATGCTCCTAAATATGTTCATGCAATCGAGTTAAAAACATATAAAATGGGAAAAATAAAGTAAAGAAGTTAAAGTAAAACGGATATAGTTTCCTGCATCTATATCTAAGTTATGGATAGATAGACATGCTTATAAGGGTATGTTGTAGTTGCCACATGTTTGACCTATTTAGGTCACTCGTCGACCCCATTTGGATCCGTTTGATCAGTCCATAGTATAGATCTAACCCCATTTAGGTCTATAGTTTGATACCTTTGGGTATCCTTTTTGTACCTTTGGATACCATAGTATCGTCCATATCCACACCCTCAGGAAAGGTGCAGGCTTATTACAGTAAGAAAAGCAATTTGATAGAAATGATATGATATACCATCACCCGATCTAAATATAATTTTACATAAGCTTATGCATAGCATATGGAAAACATGAAATTGAATAAAATTGTATTTACAACATGAAGTATATAATACTATAGAAACACATGTATATAATAGTAATTGTTTCCTTCACTTAAGATTATTACATTTTCATACATATCTACATATACATATGAGCATATATAATTTAATTGATGATTGTCATTAATCACATTATAAACTCACATTCTTTACAATAATGCATTATGTTGTTGATATTCATAATTTTATGTTATGATTCATGATTAAATTAGATTAATAATATTCATGTGTGTAAGTTAATGACAACTTTTGTAAGAGGTCATTTTCATAATTTTTGTTCCCTACTAAGCTAGTAAGTTTAGCACTCATGTTTATCCATATAGGTACATGAGTTAGAATTCTTCCAAAAGGGATAAGATCTGCAACAACAAAGCCAACACTAGTGATAAGAAGAGACAAAGTATGAAGTTTGTATTTTATTTTTGTCTTTGTAAAAATCATGTTGTACTAAGTCAAAAGTAATGTAGATAACATAATAGTTACCGGTGTAATATAACCAAGTGCTTTTTTTATATAATCTCTTACAATGTGTTAATAGATATATAGACATTATAAGTTAACATGACATTTGTGCAAATGGTTTATTGTATTTTCAATTATATGTAAGATAGTATGTATGATGATAGGTAATAGGAATATTTAGGGTAGTCTTTACAGAGCCCCCATTTATAGTGTGAAATTAAAGTTTATATAGGCAAAGTCACTGCCTCAAACATATGATAAGAATTGTAAGAACATATCCCAAAATTCTTATCCACTTTCAGGTGAAAAAGGGAAGAAAATTGGTTTGGCATGTGAGTCACGGCCATAATTGAGCCCAGTTGCAGGCGACACTCATTCATAGCTAGGATTCAACCCAGTTGCAGTTAACACTCACCTGGGGTGTAACTCAGTGAGTTGCGGGTGAGTCATAGGCAATTCATACCCTTTTCTTAGCTAACTGACACCTTATGTCAAGATGTTTCTTATTTTTTAAACTAGTATATACCATTTTTTGGACAAGTTGTCTATTGAAATTTGTTCCCCTATGTCTTAGCTTTCCAATTAATTAAGAATCACTCAATTTGGATTTGTAGATTGAGATTTATGGCCAAAATACTGATAACTACTCCTATGTAACTTTAAAGGACAAATTTGATATTGAATTTGAAAAACTATCGAGAACAATGGGTTGAGAATTATGTAATAATCTCATCATAAAATTTATTCCAAAATGAGTACAGTTTCAATCAAAACTGTATCACCTAAAAAAAGCTTTAGAGGAGTTATGCCCAAATTACTATAGATTGGTCCAGATGAAGGCGTAAATTCATGTCATCCAAGTTCAAGCCTAATTTTGAAGATCTTAAGGATTGAAATAGGTTTAGGTTTCTTCATAAAAGTTGGATTTAGAATCATCCAATTAGGAGGTCTGTAGGCTAAGATAAGGTTAAAAAAATTATTTTGAAAACATTATAAACCAAGGAGAGCTAAGTAATTCCATTCTTTATCTTTTGTGAAAAGTATTTTTCTCATTGGATAACCCTGATCAGAAGCCATCTCAAAATTCGGTGTCTAGTTGCCCCCAACTTTGAGAAAACTAGCACACTAGTATCTAGATTAGCCAAAGTCTAAAGTAAAGAGTTAGAGACATGTACTTGAGGTGGTTAACTCCTTGGTTGTGAAGTTTTTGTGATGAAGTGATCCACACAAGCTTGTCGACAAAACTGTACCATGCAATCTTCACCTCCTTCAAGAGTTCGTGACCTGGTTACCTGTTGAAAAGATTTTAATGTCTCTTAAGAGGACTTTATGCTCACAAAAAAACTAAAATAGAACAAGATGTAAAAGATAATAAAATTCATTGTAAAAAACACTTTTGATAAGGGATTATCCACCTCAACTTCTATTATAATGACTTAATTAAAAATAACACAAGTGATTATGGAAAATCGGTTCAAGATCAGATATCTTATTCAGAATATTATTCTAAGTACTAAACCTACAGACTATGAATAATCTAATACTTAGCATATAAATTCAGGTATGAAATCCTAAACTTTCATTAAGTCCTCCTTTGAGAAACTTAATTCTAGCCTATTCTTAATTCAAAATTCTTAATTCTAATCTCACTCCTAAATAACATATTACTGTCTCGATTCATGAAACATAACCATGCATCCATATAAGTAAATTAGACTAAGAACATGCAAGTCATAGGTTATAGACCAAATTTACAATCAACCATTTATTCAATAGATTAAACATCAATCCGACATAACCTCAGATAAGTATTAGCTCAAGAATTAAGAAAATAACACACTTGCATTAAAAATTAAGACGAAATTAAAGTCATTACAATAAAAAGAATGAGAGTTCAAGTTTCCCTCAGCAAAAGTAAGAATAAACTACTCATTGTTCATCTTAAAAATAATTGAAAAACTGAAATACAAAGGTTATAATATAGATAAAGTCTTTAGGTTCTCTTGAAGTCTTCACAGAACATTCAATTTATAGCTTCAAACCCTATGTTGATTGTAATCTTGAAACTAGATCTAAAAACTTTAAAAAATTTGTTCCTCCCCTTAATTCTGGTGTTAAGCTTTCTTACATACTATAGAGTGAAGAAACCAGCTGCCACAAAGCTTCCTAAACTAGAAAAAGTTGGAATTTGATCGTAACTTGGACATTTGCCTCGGTAGAGGGGAAATCCTCCTCCACCGAAGTGATTTACACCTTTGAAACATATGCCTTACCGCGGTAAAGGGAGAATCCTCCCCTATTATGGTACATGCTCTGGATGCCCTCCTCGATAGAGGTGAAATCTCCCTCTACCAAAGAGTTTGCTTTTGGATCATAAGCTGAAACTTCTTGTTCTTAAGACCTCAATTGAGATGATTTTCACCTTTACCGATGTGATTCCTTCTTCTTCAAATTAAACACCTACAAAAACACCAAATTGCAATTAGACCCACATAAATCAAAGAGTTATAAAATTAAATAAAGAATTAACTAAATTAACACTAAAATAACTCTTAAACATACTAAAAACACACTAACAAATATAGTCATAATTGAAAGCTACCACTCACATGGAGACTTTAATGCTTATAAAGAGGTTTTGATGCTCACATGGAGACTTTGATGCTCACAAGGAGACTTTGATGCTCATAGAATGGCTTTAATGTTGGCAAAGTATGTTTTATTTGTTTGCTGTCGTGTTTACTTTTTAAGTGTTTCGAGTGTGTGTATTTACACTTTAGGCGACCTTTGCATTTTTACAATTTAGGGGCATTTTGAATTTGTACAGTTTAGGTTTATGTTGAATTTTTACAATTTGGGATGTATATTGAATTTGTACAATCTTAAGTAAATGTTGAATTTCTACATTTTTTGGTGTACTTTGAATTTGTACGATTTTGAATGTACGTTTTATTTTTACATTTTGGGTGTATGTACAATTTTAAGTGTATGTTGAATTTTTATATCTCGAATGCATATTGAGTTTGTATAGTTTTGAGTGTACGTTGGACTTTTACATTTTGGGTGTTCATTTACATTTTTTTGGTGTTTTTTGAATTTATCCAATTTGAGTGTATGTTTCAAGGCCTTGAAACTTTTAGTGTTTTGGGTATTTACAAAATTTGTATTCTTGGCACATTTGTATTTATGGTGTATTTAAAGGAGTTTTGTATATTTGAAGAATTTGAGTTTTTATACATTTGAATTTTTGTATATTTGAGGAATTTGAGTTTTAATACATTCAAATTGTTGTATGTTTGAGGAATTTGAGTTTTTATACATTCAAAATTTTGAATATTTGGGGTTTGTTAGTGTATATTTTTGGATAAAGAGTCTTACTTGATTACCCCCCAGCAAGAGTGTGTGTCAACAGTTTAACTCCATGAAGGATCTCCTTTTTATGGATTTGTATTATCTCTATTCCATGAGGATTTTGTCTTTGAGCAAGATGGTAATCCTCTTGTAATTGCCCCCAGCATGGCGTGCAGAGATGACTTCACTTTTTGAGATACTTCTGTAATGGCCTCAACGCCGGATTAGCCATAAATAGTACTTTTCGATAGTGAATAGTATTTTTAGGCTGAAAAAAATACCCTTGAAAACAAAAATTATTCTATTTGATTATCAGAAAGTATTGTTCATGAGTAATCCGGAGTTAAAATTTGAAGTGAATTTGAGATCAAATAGGTCTCCAAAAGTCAAAAGCACAAAAAATGAAGCGGTCCGGGTTTTAGGGTAAATATATGACCAAAGTTTGATCGAGCTATTAAAGTTTAAAAATTGCCAAAAATTACATATATGCCTAAAATAATGTTTAGAATATTTAAGGTGAAAATAGTAAATTATTTGGTAATATCGGTAATTTTAAATCGGACCGATTTAATTGAATCGAACCAAAAATAAACTCTGATTGGATTAAAATTTTGTGTATAGCCTATTTTTGGTGTAATAAGAGTGATGGAATCAAGTTTGAAGTGATTTGGATTTGGGAAGTGGGGAAATTTAATTAGGGCAGTTTATCTGGTAATTAATGAGCTTAAACTAAAAATAGCTCAAGCCCTTTAAAAAATGGCCAACCCAAGCCCATTTAGTGGTCTCTTAAAAGGCAAAAAACCCAAAGAAAACCAGAAGCTTCAGCAGCCATCTCCTCTCTCTTAAATTTTTTCTATCTCTCTCCCAATTTACACCAAATTCAAGCATAAGATAGGATATTTTGCCTCTTTAGAGCACCTTAATAGCCTCTAACCTTTAATTAGAGGAAAGAAATCAAAAGAAATCAAGTGGCAAAGTTTAGATATCAATTTGAGGTAAGAGAATTTCTTGGTTTTAATTTTGTTCTAAGGTGCCTACTACTAGGTTTAGGTTCCTATATTTCATATTTGATGTTCTTTTGAGCATTTAAGATCAAAATCATAGGGTTTAGCTTAATAGAAATTTTGGCCATGTTAGGTTTTCAAGAGGAAGAACAAGTTATCAAGGTCAAAGGCAAGAAAAAGGAAGCCTAGGCAAGTTTAAGCACAAGAAAAAATTTAGTGACTAATAAATCCTTTTATTTTCCTATAATTCGTATGATTTTCCTTTAGGTTTATTAAGGAAAATTTAATAGAAATGTGTATAATTGAAATTGATGTTAGAATAGTGTAATTAGACCTTAAACAAGCCTATTAGAAAGATTAAATGAAATTAAAAGAATATGTATTGTGGTTTTCATGTAGTGGCCGAATTGTTCCTAAAGGGAAAATAATGTGTATTTGGTTTATTTTGATGAAAATAAACTTTAAAATGAATGTAGAGATAAAATAACATGTCCGTGAATTTTTGTAGAATTTATGAAAATTAAATGAATATTTTTGAGATGAATTTTGGTTATGTATAAAGAAAAAATATTGAATTAATATGAATTAATTCATAATTTGATGAGAAATGGTGAATTATTGTAAAATAATTCACAGACTGTGTAAAAGAGACTAAAAAAACTGATTGCTAATTGATTGCATTGAAAAAGTAATGAAAAGTGTGAAAATCTGAATAATGATGCATAATTCAATGAAATTGTGCTCTTAAAAATAGTAAGACAGTAAAACTGGCTCACAATATAATTAGTTGGGCTCTATAGACATCTATACTGCGGTACAAGTCATGATGACTTGCTTTGCTATGGTAAGATCTCTGATCTCCTATAATGTCTATCTGCTATGTTATCTATTCTATGAGAAATGATCTTTTTGGTTATTTTTCAATCTGTATGTGGCCCTGTGGGATCCATATCCCGTATATCCGATCTGTACTAGGGGCATAATGATAAAAATAAGTTAAAAATATAAAAAAAGCTAAAAGTAAAGTTATAAGTGAAAAAGGACCTAAATAAAAAGAAATAAAAAGTTTAAAGGAAAAACAATAATTCCTCCAAATAATAGGTTTAATAAGTAAAAGTGATAAGAAAATGATTAATAAGGGTAAAATAGTAATTTAGTCTACAGACAGTCTGAAAAGTCAACTTTTGAAAAGTTAAGGGACTAAATTGTAATTTTACATGAAAAAATCAAAACAAGGTTTAATTGGTAAATTGTAGGCCAATTAATGGACTAAAAGGTGAAAATAAGAAAAGAAATGGCAATTTTGTAATTAATGTGTAAAAAGGGTTTTTTTGTAATAAATTGAAAGATTAGGGACTAAATTGAAAAGTTATGCAAAGTTTTGGTATTGAATTGAAAAATGCGTTAAATATATTGTGAAATGCTTTCGGTTAAGAAAAATTGAAAATTTTTGCATAATTAGACTAATTATGCATGTTGGGGAAATATTATGATTGTTATTCACCACTGGATATGTTTAATGCTCAGCATGTAGGATTTACTACGTGCAGGTACTAATATTTCTGGAGCAAAAAGTATACAGGACGTGAAGGATACTGAAGGAATGTAAATGATAATTTTTGTTGGCATGTATATAATTATTTTATAGTTATAGTGAGAAAACTGGTTTATAATAGTAAACATGATAATTATGGAAGTATGTGAATGACAACTAGCAGTGGATGAATTTTATATATTTGAAGTGTGATGGAATATATGTATGTGATATATGAATTGTTTATAAACTGTTGTGCCTTGGAGAGGCTGTGATTATTGTCTGCTTTTTAGTGGGCTAGTTAAGAATATAGCCGTCATATTGTCGGATTATCAAAAAATGAATAGTAACATTGGACAGTTATAGATCAACGACAAATAGAAATTATGAATTGAAATGTTGGTTTAGCAACCTTAAGTAATGAAGTATGGTAGTTATGAAAATGATTAAAAAAAATTAGCCAATTGCATAAGTCTGTAAGACTGTTTCAGTAAGAGTGTTACAACTTCCTTTGCACGATTTCTCTTATGGAAACTTTATTCTTATCTAATTGTCCATTGTCTAAAGTTGTCTCGTGATGAACTTCAATGCATGGAGTCCATTTACATTTTTCTTGCAGGAAATTATATATGTGCAGTATTTGTGCAAAATTCATGTATGTATGCATAATCACACGCGTGTGCTATATGTGACGCGTGTTATTTGTGGTGTGTGCAAAGAATTGTTGCCAAGAAGTGTCCAAAATTTAAAGTAATTGTAACTTATCAAATACTTTAAACTTAGATTTACTCACCCTTGAAAAAGTTGAATAAACCACATTCTCGACTAATTTAATCTCAATAAGAGAAATTAAGAGGTCATTCTCAATGAGGGAATAAGGGAATAGGCATACCAATATCAAGGTCTACTAAGCTAATAAATAAGCACAATGCATACCAAGCAATTTTGTGTATGTGTGTTGAAGGCAAAAAAAAAAATTTTTATCCTTTGAAAGCAAATTCTGGGTGCAAAATTGGGGACGAGATTCAACTTAGATGCATAAATGCATTTATGGCTTCTTGCTTGAAGATTAAGAAACACCATATGCCTCTTCTTACTTACCAAACCTTACTAGAATGTCATCTCAGCTAGGTTGGATGGGACCTAACCCAAAATCAGGAGGTCTTACATTGGTTGTAATGTTAGGCTTAGGTGAACGGCTATCAAAGAAAGGTCAAGTTACTAGAGAAAAATGACCACTATATTTTCATAACTGGTGAGAGGACTATTCTCTACCCATTTTCCTGTCATCAAAGCACTCTCACATTAGGATTTGATGATTTTTAATTTATTTGAAATTTTTTGAAGGGTACCAACTCAAGATCTTCCTTTCTTTTTTATCTTTGTTCTTGTTTTTATTGTTATGGTGTTATTTTTGAGGTATTTTTTTTCATTTCCTTCTTCTTTCTTTTTCTTCATTTCTTTTTTTTTTCCTTATACAGGTTTATTTCATAAAATTAATTTCATATTGTAAGTTCTTTGAACAGGAGTTTATATAAGGGGTTGATAAAAATTAATCTTCCCTCATTTTCGAAATATGAATCTAGCCCTATTACACTGGCCATCTTCCTAAGGGAAAGCTAAAATCATTTTGAGTTAATGGGTTATTTTAATGTATGTAACAATAAAATGAGCACACATTCAACATGCTTGAAAAACAAGCTCAATGGGCTGGCGAGCGACTATGAAATCAAGGTAGGAAAAGTCATTTAGAGATCTATACAAAGAGGGATTACTTGAATTATTTTCTAGATTTTGTCTTTTTCTGAGGTCACTTTTACGGGTAATCAGAAAGTTTCCAGTGCTCTTATTGAGTTTTACAGAATCCCCTTAATTGCAAACAATTTTTTTTCTAACTTATTTTTAAAATTGGCTAAAAGCGCTCAAAATCTAAAAATTGCTTGGTATAGCCAAGACTTTTATACAATTTAGCAGACAGAGATAAAATATGACTACCTCTTGTTCAACTCATGTTTGAATGAAACATAAATTTTTGAGATTGAGACCAAAATCATTCATAGTTGAGAAGTACTCAGATGAAGTAAAATTTCAAATTGAAAGTAAATTATCAAGAAACAATTATGTCAAAATCTTGGACATAACTTGGCAAGATAAATTAAACTTAAGGCACAAACTATTTTAATAAGAATACTCCCTGTATTTCGAAAAAGTATTACACTATAGCAGTCATCTCAAGTGTATTAGGGAGGCGATCATCCTTAAATCTCTAAGCTTTGCAATTAGCATATTGTATATAAAAACCCAAGAGAATTGTTGAATTAGGATATGGGTGGTAAAGTATGTCTTCATCTTTCTTGAAGAGTTATATGTACAAAGATATATATATATATATATATATATTTATGTGTACATAAAGAATTATATGTAAAGAAACATATGTTTTATATAAGAGATGTATACAACAAATTATACACATGCAACAAATTATGTGTAGCATATGTGCAGAGAATCATGTGTATCAAAATATGCAAAAAAGGATCATGTGTGCCAGTGCATGCAAAAAAATTATATATGAAGCATTTACAAAAGACTTGATATAAGAAATGCGTGTAAAGGGTGTATGTGTCTGTGTCTGTGTAAACACATGCAAAAAGTTATATGCATTATAACACTCGTGTCAAAAAGAATGCATGTAGAAATGCATAGATCACGTCCCAGGTAGCTATAGGGTTCAATTACAAGCGTGACTTGGCTATTGTCCTTTCGTAAATACCTCTTCAAAAATCCATTCTCAAGTGGCCTTTACACAAGCTTTCTCTAGGTGCTTTCTCTTTAGTTTTTTCTGCCTTGCCTTCTTTTTGAGTCCTGTTATTATTTTCAGGGGAAATAGTTGTCATGTTCTGGCCAAAGATGATCTGCCCCAATACAGACTCTACATACCATCTAATGCCCCAAACACTTAGAAAAGTGTTATTTTGGTGAAAATGACATGACAAGAACAATAGTAAAAAAAGTCCATATCATATAAAGTTGGCCAAAGATTATATTCTCCTTTAAAAACTCTACATACCATCTAATCCCCCAAGCACTTAGAAAAGTGTTGTCTTGGTGAAAACAACATGACAAGAACAACAATAGAAAAGTCCCTATCATATGAAGTGCTACCAAACTGCCTTTGAATTAAGCCCACTTCAACATGTGTCTCTATGTATGCTATAGGTTTCTCTTGACTGGTTAACCATATGTTCATACTTAGTTTATGCATGCATTCCTATCTTCATACACCATGTAGAAAAAGCATCAATCATGAATAGATATGTTATACAAAAAAGTAGATCTTAATTTAATCTTTAGGGTGTCACACCTTCTGTGCATCCAACTCTTATTATCCATCGGCACTTATGGTTTTTCTTAGAATTTCAAATGGGTTAGTTTAGGTGAATTGGACTTATGGCTTTTGGATTGCTTATTTGGGTAAGTTGGACTTTCTGATTAGGTTTATTATTAGGAAAGATGAGAATGACATGTTGCAATGTTCTTGTTATCTCTTGGGATGCCATTGTAAGTTTAGGCAAAGGTTTTATTTTGATTGTTATTTATTTTTCCATCATTTCAAAACTTACTTTTGGAGTCATAATGGATGCACTCAAAATGTCTCTATATTTGAGATTGAATAAAGACTTGTGTTTATTGAATAATGTCTTACAAATGAGCTATGATTATTGCCATGCATGATGCAAAAAAATAAGATATTGCATACATAAAGAAAGCTTATATTATTAACATAGCTAGATAAAAATATGAATATTTTAGAAACATATTTTACAACATCAAAAAGTGACTTATATTACATCTTTTTTTATTACAGGTGCAAGTTGCAAAAAGTCTTTCAACATCTCAAGCTTTTTCTTCTCTAAATGGTGCCTCTAAAATTAGTGGTTATATTTCCTTCCTGAAATTCTCTAAATTGCTTTTCATTGAACCCAAAGGGTGATGGCTATATATTTATATGCCATATATATCCTGGAGCACATACCATTCCGATAAACCTAATTTAATTACAAACACCGGGGATAGTACAACATTGTGGCTTCACTTTTCTTATTCCTTTTCTCCGAGTTAGCAATTTCCATACTATTAATAAGGTCTTGGACCCAACCTCTTAAGGTTCAATGGTCATCTATCGAGTGGCCAGGGTGTTGGTGAAAAGTGTAGAATTGATCTGACTTGTAACTTGGCAAGTCTTGATTCCTAGCCAGTTTAGGCGGTAAGGGTTGTAGCTTCCCTTTAACTAATTGCTCAAAACCCAAAATAAAAGCCTTCCTAAATTTGAATAACACATTTGAGCTACTTGAGTAGCCAACACTTCTCCTATCTTTTGAGTGCTACTTCCTATACTACCCATTTTATCAGCCCTAGCAATGCCATAGATCCGTTGATTGTTGTTGTAAACCCGATTGCCTTGATTACTAATATCTCCAAATTATACCTATGTTTTGTGTGTTTTAAGTGCATTTTTGAGTTCATTTAGTGTTGATTTTTTGCATATTATGTTTAAATTATGTGTGTTTTGAAAAGATAGAGTTTGGAGTTAATTCATGTTATTTGTGCATATTTGAGGATCAAAATTTGAAGATCAACTCGGATGAGTTGGAATGTGTCTCAGTCGAGTCATTTAAAGAGTTCACCATCAATTTAGAAGCTACTGATTAGGCTAGAATAAGGAGTGGCTTAGTTGGGTCACTTACTCGGGATATATGCAAATTCTTATCGCACTTAAGGACCGACATAAAATAACTTTCACTTACCCTTATAGAACCTTTGCCTATAAAAGAATGCCTTTTGGGCTATGCAATGCACTAGCTATATTTTAGCGGTGTATGATGGCCATTTTTCATGATTTCATAGAATAATTCATGAAAGTGTTTACGGATGATTTTACAATATATGGGAGGGAGTTTGAGAGTTGTCTAGCCAATCTAGATATGATTTTGGAATGATGTGAGGCCACAAACTTAGTGCTTAATTATGAAAAATACCATTTTAGGGTATGTAATAGAACAATTCTTAGCCATAAGATTTCGGAGAGGGAAATTACAGTGGATAAGGCCAAAGTAGAGTTTATTGAAAAACTTCCCCCTCCATCAATTTTTAAGGGTGTTAGGAGTTTCTTAAGGTATGCTAGATTTTAACTTCATTTTATTAAACATTTATCAAAAATTGTAAAACCACTTTCTAATCTTTTGATAAAGAATACTCCATTTAATTATTCTAATGAGTATGTATAGGCCTTTAATACCTTGAAGTATAAGTTAATTTCAACCCTTATTATTGCATCACCAAATTTGGAGCTACCCTTTGAGATTATATGCAATGCCAGCGATTTTCCTATTGGAGCTATGTTGGGGTAGCAGAAGGATAAGATTTTTCACACTATTTACTATTTAAGTCATTCCCTTATTGGAGCTCAAGTAAATTACATGACAACAAAGAAAAAGCTTCTAGCAATCATATTCACCTTTGAAAAGTTTCGGGCTTATTTGCTTGGTGCTAAGGTGATAGTTTGGTTGGATCATGTAGCTCTATGACATCTCTTTGCCAAAAAGGATTCAAAGGCTTGATTGATACAATGGCAACTGCTATTACAAGAATTTTATGTCTAAATCAAGGATAAAAAGGGAGCTGAAAACTTTGTGGTTGATCATCTATCAAGATTAGACGGTGAACATGTAAAAAAGGGAGAAATTCTTGATTTATTTCTTAATGTACAAATTTGTGCAATATTTTTAATTGTTATGTCTATTATTTGGTATGCTGAAATTAATAACTATCTTGCAGGAGGTTATCTACCAATGGAATATACATGGCAGTAAAAGAAGAACCTCAAAGCATGTGCGAGACATTATTTATAGGATCCTTATTTGCTCAATTTATGTCTAAATCAAATTTTGAGATGTTGTATTCCCAAGGAGGAGCAATGTGATATTATAAAGTCATGCTATAGAGGAGAAGTAGTGGGTCAACATGGATTGAAATGAACAGTAGCAAAAATTTTGCAATCAGGTTTCTTTTGGCCTTCTCTCATTCAAAGTGTTAAGACCTTTGTGTCTATGTGTGATAGGCGTCAATGTATTGGTAACATCTCTAAACATGATGAAATATCCTTAAATAATGTCTTAGAGATAGAAATTTTTGATGTTTGGGGAATTGACTTGATGAGGCCATTTCCAAATTCTTTCGAACTTTAGTACATTCTAGTAATAGTAGATTATTTTAGCAAATGGTAGAGGCTTTAACTACTAAGACTTGTGATGCATGAGTTATGTTAGAATTCCCTAGGAGGAATATTTTTACTAGATTTGGCATATCTAGGGCTATTATTAGTGATGGTGATAAACATTTTATCAACTATCAATTTAAAACATTGCTTTGTAAATACAGTGTTAAACATAAGATCATAACCCTATATCACCCTCAAGAAAATGGGCAAGTTGAGGTCTTTAATAGAAGTTAAAATCCGCCCTTAAAAAGACTGTTAAAAACTTTAGGAAGGATTGGTCACATAGACTAGATGATGCTTTATGGGCATATCAAATTGCATTTAAAACTCCTATTGGTATGTCCCCATTTAGGCTTGTTTTTGGAAAATCTTGTCACTTACCAATCAAACTTGAACATAAGGCATATTGGGCCACAAAGTTTCTTAATTTTGATTTGATAAGTGCATGTGAGAAAATACTTTTATAGCTTAATGAACTTGATGAGTTTTGACTTTGGTTGTATGACAAAGTCGTAGCTTATAAGGAGAAAACCAAGGGTTGGCATGATAAGTGAAACACCCTAAACCACATCTTTACTATAAATAATACAATCTACGTCATTTTATCCAAATAATCATATAACTAATATACTAATCAGGATTCTTACATCTTTACTGTACATTTAAATTTGAATAAGCATATTGACTTCATATGCAATCCCAATATCTTAATAATTATACTATATCATCATACTTTAGCCATTTTTCTTTCATGTGTAGCATTCGGCATTTCAGCACATTTATATAGAGTATTATAGCTTCTAGATGCATTCATAAACCAGCATTCTCACTATGAGCTTATTACAAACTTCATTTCCATATAACTTACATATACATATATTACAACCCTTATACATATTAAAACATGTAAGGAACTAAACAAGATTTATCAAAAGTTTCCTACATCCACTTCTATAGACTGGTGTTGGCCTGTCCTGATGCAGAAAAAGTTCCTTTGCAAAAGCCTTGACTACCAAAAACCTACACGGATCAAAATAACCCGTGCTAAGCTATACAGCTTAGTGGGGAATTCTAAACATGAAAGACAACCACTCACAATGGTTGTAAAAAATATAGGACATATAAAACAATTGAATAATAATAATATTTACATGTCAAGAAAAAGTAAAAGATAGCATACTTGATTACATATAATTCATGATGAGATCTGTATATAATGTAAATAGATACCAACTCATGCTTATGGAACCGCAGTTAAACAAGATAAATCATATATCAGAAGCATAGTTCATACGGTAATTAACTGTGAAATATTAATGCTTTTCCTTAGCCTGCTTAGGTTCTAAGAGTGGATAACGGGATCGGTGGATACCCGAGAGTATCAACGGTAGATATCCGAAGATATCAAAACTATGGACCCAATCAGGACCAACTATACGGTGGACCGGTCAAGGACCCAAAAGGGTCAAGCAACAACCCAAATGAGTTTTACAAGATCCAGCAGGATCAACTATACTGTGGACCTAAAAAGGTCGACTGTGGCAGCTGCAATTCCCTATAGGCGCCTATCTATCCACATCTGAACTCTATTGCAGGCAATACTTTATTCATGCTCATACACTCATATACATAATCATATCATAAACTTGATCATATTCTCATTCAGCATCTCACATATTCATAGTCATGCTAAAACATCATCTATCTCATAGGGCAAATACATGCTCGTACACTCATAAACATAATTATAAATATACATACCTGTAGGTACATTCGCATATAGTAGGCTTATTCTTATAAGCATGTTTATCTATATATATGCCTTTATCATCATTCAACTCATGTGCACTTTCATATTATAGGATTACATATGTGTACATCAATTTGGCATATAACAATCATGTACAAATCTAATTATATGTATAAGTTAGATATTTTCATCACTAATATTTATTTATGTACACATACGAATGTATATATATGCCTATAAATCCTTCATTTATAGTCATATTACATGCTCTATCCAATTTATTTTACAATCACATAAACAACTTTTTATTTCAATTAATTAAAAGTCATAGAATAAAATATCACAAAAATCTGCACAGGGCAGCATTCTGGACTCGACTTGTGAGCCAAATTTGAAATTGAAGATGTCCTTTTTAGGCAAAATGGACTTCTACAATCTTATTCCCCTACGTGTCTAGTTTCTAGAGCATCAAAATTAATCTTAATATCTGGTCTATAACTCGATTTATTTGAAAAACACTATAGGCTGTTCATAGAACCAAAACAGTGGGGGCTGTCACTTATAAAAATTCATAGCATAAAATAAAGAGAGATTTAGACCAACATTTCTTCATAAAAAACGTACTCCTAGGTATCTAGTTTACTCATAATTTTACAGAATAATATTTTGACTTCTCTACTATTACTTATGCCCAAAATACCAACATCTGTACCCTAACAGTCCCAACAGATTCAACGAATTTCATGCTAATTATTTGACAAACTTAGAAATAAAATTAGGCATTACTTCCTTCATATAAAATGTGTTTTTATGAGTCTAGTTTTAATAGAAATTAATTTCATGTCATTATGATCATTTTACATACAGATATCTCAAATTTTCCCCAACCTGGTCCAGAATCCGAATTTAGAAGTTTTCCTAAATTCAATAAATCATAAAAAATATCTAGAGGCAGAATTTGAGTGTGATTTCTTCTTATGAAATATTTGTATATAAGTATAGTTTAAGAACCAATTGGAATCATCTAATTATCTATTCTCAAACTCAAGATATTACCAAAATAGTACAACTAGGTCCAGTGAACTCAAACCCAGAATTTTTAAGACTCACATGCATTTCTTATCTTGTGTTCTCTTTACTTTTCTCTAGATTTCAAGCCAACCACAACATGTTCCAGTAGATAATTTCACATGCAATATGAATAATCCTAAGTTCCCATACCTTGGCCAAAATCCCTATCACACCCAAGCTTTCAATCCCTTGCAATGTCTTTCCCTTTATCCTTTCTATCTCCTCCTTCTTTAACTACAACACAATTCATTCCCCATTATTCCATCATTTCCAGCACTTGTTCATCATTTACCACAACCAAGATGAGAAGAAGAAGAAGAAGATGATGATGAAATTCAATAGAAACCACTTACCTTAGAGTTAAGCACTTAAATGCCTTAATTAACCATCAAGATTTGTCACTTAACTAGCTTGAAGATTCAAAGGCTTGAAAGAAAATGCAAGGAAGTAAATTTCTGGTTTTTCTCCTCTCTCAATGCTGACCACACCTTCACCCACTCTCACTTTTCTCTTTCCATCCACTAAGATTATTCTATTTATAATACTATGGTAAATGTCCTCTTTAACCCCTCAAGAATTTGCATGTCACATTAATAACATCCAATTCTTTGCATGTCACAAATTATACCCCACCATTTAATTAATTCTTAATTCAACCTCATCATTTAACCTCTTTCTTACATTAGCCTCTCCATTGTTCTCAAATTCTCAATTGACCCCATTAAAATGTCATAATTACCAATTTACCCCAAATCAATATTTATACTACAACTAAACCCTCAATTAAAAATTAAATCACACTAATCAATTTATTTTCCATGCCATTTAAAATAAATAAAACATAATTTATCCCTTAACAACTTATTTATAAGAATTTTCTCATTAAATAATTAATCTCAATCAAATAAAAACTCCTCTCACAACATGAAATTTAATTAGGGTCATGTATGGGGTCTCACAATAAGAAGTTGGTTCAAAAAGAATTCATCCTAGGCATATTAGTTCTGCTCTATAATAGTCATTTGCATTTATTTCTTGGAAAGTTAAAATCTAGATGGCTTGGACTTTATAAAGTGGTCGATAATAGCAATTTTAGAACAGTGACAGTGAGAAGTTTATAGAATGGTTAGGAGTATAAAGTGAACGGGTACCATTTCGAGCCTTACAATGCTTTACAGGTTGAGGTTGCTGAGGCAACCTTAGTTCTTCTCGATAAGTAAGGCAATTCAACAAGTCTAGCTGAAGACTTTAAAAATTCAAAACTACTATTTGTATCCTTTTCTTGGTTTGATTTTCATAGATTTATTTAGGTTAATTTGTATTTTTTTGTGTTTGTAGGTTCAATTTATTTTTGTATTGTAATTCATGAGTTTTAAGGTATTAGTGTGTTTAATTAGTTGGCTAAAATGTAGGACTTAAAATGAAAAGTAATCCAATTCTTGATGTAGCTCAATTGGTATTTTTGGTGTGTTGAGGTTTTATGTGTCTTGCTAGCTCATTTTAGGCATTTTAAGGAGTTACTAACTTTATTTTATGTTAGGTGAATTAGGATTGGTTTTGGAGTGAAAATGTTGAGCAAATATTGCTCTTTATGTTTATGAGTGCAAATCAACCTAGCTAGGACACAAGTGTCTCGACTGGCTCACTAGATAAAGTTTCGAATAGAAGGCATCAACCCGACTAGGACACTAGGTGTCTCGGCTTGGTCACTTGAATTGCTTAATTCCCTACTTTCCTTTTATGACTGTTACTCTCTTCATTTCTTATTTTTCTCATTTCTCTCATTTGTTCTCCTCTACTGTACACATCACCCAGGTAAGTGTTCTTCTCATTTCTTTTACATTTTTATATGTGCTTATCTTCTCATTTCTATCTTAATTGCATCATTGTCTTATTTAATTTGTCTTTTGACTTAAGTTGTTTGTGAGTAACTAGGGTAAAATGTGGCATGATTTCTTCTCATTTTTGTAATGATTTGAGACATTGGTAGAGCATGTTGATGACCTATTTATTTCTTATTTGGGTTGTTTTTATTTAGGCATATTGATTGTGTCAATTGGAATACATATGGGCATTATCCAACATGCACACCTATTGTTCGACAAAATGTCACAATGACATTTAACAACCAAATTTTGCATCTTTTCCTCAAATTATTTCACTCAATTATGTACATTAGCCTAGTCATTTTTATATTTTTGATGTTGAGACAAATTTAATTGGTTTTTATTTGTGCAATGTAATGATTTAACATCTCTATAAGAATACTTGCCTTGCTATCCTCTCTCGATGTTTAGACCTATACCTTACTTCCATTATGCTATTCTTTTTGTTCCGATACACCTATGACACATGCCGAAGCTACTGCTCATTTTTAGGTTTGCTTTTAAGAGGCCGCTTTTAAGGTCCGAGACTGGAGGAGGCTCACTTTTAATCACGAATTGGCCATTTCACCATAAAGAGGGATTCAATCCATTTTATGGCTAGTAGTCAACCTATAAAAGTGTTTACTAATAGGCCTAAAAATGAAGGTGTCATGGAGTTGCCACCTGACAGAACATCAAAAAGTTAATCTCGACCTTTTGATGTCCAAACAGATATTAGTGTTTGCGACATCACTCTTATTAGGCATCTTGGTTACGTGTTATTTTCTAATTGAGTTTTAGATTTAATCCACTCTCTTCTCTCACATAATGCAAAGTAATAGAATTAAATAAACATACCAATCAAACAAAGAAAGCAATAAACAAATACAAAGAATAAAATCCTACTTAAATTATTACATAAACAAATCATCCCATAAAAAGAAAATAAATTATATACATAAATTAGGATATTTATTTGAATTGGGAACATTAGTTCCCTCATGCATATTTACAAAAATCATAAGTTCATTTTATATGGATTTGGGATAAAAATTGGACATTGGTCCATATTTTAGAGGAAACCCCAATTTATTTAATAGGAAATATTTTAATGTGTTTTCATTTTATCGTGCATAAAAATCCCTTATTTACTAGTTATTGCAATCCCGAAAAATAATACATCTAAAGTAAAATAACAAATAATGCCAGGAAATTAAATAAATAAACAAAACCATGGCAAGTAAATGAAATAAAATGAGATAATTGAAATGACCATGGTGTGAAGGTAGTGATAAACTCAGGAGCATGACTTCCCATGCAAAGCACCATAAACCCTTCAAAAGCCATAAATGTATCAATACTCAGAAAAATGGACAAAAAACAAATAAGTCATTGTCCATAATAAACAATAATCATAAATTTATTAATACAAACATAAGAGATTTGGATACAAAACACATCATACAAATACAAAATCACATTAAATAATGCATGAACAAGATGAAAAATAATTAAATGGCATAAAAAATACATATAAGCATGAAATATGTGTAAAATATACCTCAAAATGCACTTAAGGATCGCCATAATAGGTGAGGGATGGCCAGGACGAATAGATAGGCCTAGGGACATCCCATCTGTCAAATGATAGAGGACCATCCATCAGGCTTTTATCCCATTCGTCACCTCTAAACAAAACCAAAAAATGCAAAAATGCAGAAAAATCACACCACATGAGTTCCTAGCCTCAAATATGCATTTATATGATCCAAAACATGCCAAAAATATCTTACAATAATGAATCATACATAAATGCATAAAAGACTTATTTTTACAGAATTAAAATAGCAAAATTAAAGCTTCAAATATGCAACAATGGAGGAATCCCAAGTTTAGAGCATGCCTTTATCATGCCTCTAACATATTTTTTAGTCTAGTAACACATTACATATCTAGAAGCATGCATATCAGTAAAATATAGAAACTAAAACATGATAACATACGTTAGAGAGTCAAATGATTATGCCCATTGAATTCTAGAGAGCGAAAGTAGGAGAAAAGCTTAGAATATTACCCTCAGAAGATATTCTAACTCGACAAATTCTGTAGTCCAAATCTCCACTCTAAATCATGCTTGTTGTTCTCAAAATAAATTTGAAATTTGTTTGTGTATGTGAGTGTTTGGCAAAGATTTGCTATAGCACAAAGTTTAGATAGAGAAAGAAATTAAATTTTCTTCTCTAATGGTGGCTCCTCAAAAAATGTGATTCTTCTTTTTTAAAAACTCTAAAATTGAGATTTTATATCTAAGAAAGATTTTCTATTGAATTTCCCCTTAAAAATCTCCAAATATAGAGATCAAATCCCCTAAATCCAGAGGAAATCTCCTCAATCAAAATTTTTTTTTTCAAAAATCTAAAATATGTGGGAAAATCTGGATTTCGAGTGAGGGACAGCTGTCTCTCATCACTAAACCCTAAATTTGCAAAAATATCCTCCATATGGACCACCCAAGAGAGAGGGACCCACAGATGGATACCCCTCAGGTGACAAACAGTCGTCTATCACCATTGAAAGCCAAAATGGAGGTTTTTACATCCACCTTGCTAAAGCACTTGAAATCATTTTGCAAATTCTTGAAAATCTTTAAGAAAATACTTGAAATTCATGATTGGAGCCTCAGGATCCGAACCTACTGTCAGTAATATGTTATATCCTCATTATTGGGTAACCTTGATCTAGGCTTCCTCGGTTTACGGTGTTTACAACACCTTATGTGTTTATTGTTGCCTCTCACACTAGAACTTCACTTTATTGCTATATTGGCATTCATCCTAGATTTTCTACCTCTGTATTGACCTTATTGTTTTGCTGGAAAACCTTGTACTCTCATTTTTTTGTTTACCATTTCGATTGGGGTTTGTTTTAGTATTTACATACTCTTTTTTATCTATTTTGTAGTGGCTTCCAAGCATGCACACAATGAGGCAGGCTCTAGCTCTTCAGGTTTTTAGATGCCAAGCTATATGGATCATAGCTTAAACAAAACATACAAGTACTTTTTAGAGGTTGACTATATGAATCCAGTCTACTTGAGTGACATTTATTTGGGCATGGTGGACGGGAATATGAAGGAGGAGGTAAACAGGCTAATTAAGACCATTAAATGGACAAAGTTTTTTAATAAAAGAAAGGAAGTTTACTCGAAGATTACTAGGGATTTTCTCACTACCTTTCGGTGCACCTTTGAATTTGATGAAGATGATGATGGGTTTATAATATTCCAGCTATAGTCAAAGAAGTATAAGATTACCTTTAAGCAAGTTACGGAGTACTTAGGCTTCCTTTTGATGGTGTACAAAAACTCCTTGATGCCATACCCCAGCAGAATTGGGCTATGGTTAGAGACGATGTGGAGCCAACCATGTATATGCCTAAACAGACCAAGGTTCATCATCTTAAAAATCATACCTATCGGATCCCTTATAGATTTCTTGCCTTATATTTCTTTGGGCATATTAAGGGTGTTAGTAATGCTAATTCTTTAGAGGTGCTCATTCTTCGATGTATGATTGAAGGAATTAGGCTTAATAGAGCATATTATCTGTGGAGAAAGATTGAACACCTCCAATGGAGGCCAGGAATATAAAAAGGATCTTTTTGGGAGGCATAGTTACAGTAGTAGCTAGGGTTGTGCATTATGAGCCACTTGGCCCCACACTTGGTGTTGTGGCACATTTAGACTACAAAATGTTCAAGAACATGCCAATCCTAAAGGATAATCAAGGTTTTAACCGGATGGACAACTAGAGAGGAATATATTTATTAGGAGACTAAAGGCTGCAATCATTACCCCTGAGATGCATCAGTTGACATATCTAATGATGACGATGAGGAGGAGTAACCAAAGGAGGCTTCTGCACTAGCCCCTGTTCAACATCTGATACCACAGATGGTGGATTTCATCAGTTATGTTCAAGCATGCTTGTTCATCTAAGAGATGCATATCAATAAATTACAGTAGAGCATTGATGCTCTCCGTGTGAATCAAGAGAGAATGGCTAGCACTCAAGAGCATTTTTTCAAATACTTTTAGGAGCGGTTCCCACCACCACCTCAATGAGTTGAGATTGATACTTTCTTGTTAAGGACAACAATACTTAGAGAGGGGTGGAGCTTATTTGAGCTTAATTGATGATTAATTTTAGGAAGTTGGACAAACACTGCTAACACCATCTTTGTATGTTTTGTCGTTATTTTTGTTTCTTTTATTTATATTTATTTTGTTTTTTTAGTTGGTTATTTGTATTTGATGTTTAATTTGTAGTATTTTAGTTACCTTTAAATTATGTAATGCTTTGTTTTATTTTGTCTATTTTACTTTCATTTTACTTATACTTTGTTTGGTTATTTAATTTAGTTTGTTACTTTTTAGTTTCTTTAATTAGTTTGGTTTAAGTTAATGTGTTAGTTAGGTAGGGCATAGTTTGGTAGATCATTTGGTCTACATTTAGTATAGTTTGCTCTAATTTATTTTTGAATTTTGATCTTTTTGAACTTCAACTTATAATCATGTAGTGTTTAAAATTTTGGTTAGCACTAGAACAATTATGTTGTTTGATGCAATCTTAGCCATTTTAGCATTTGACTTAAGCATAGTTGTTAGTTTCCAATTATTGTACGCACAAGACCTGTTTTCAAATTCAAGAAAAACTAATGCATAGAAGTAGTCAAGCTAGTGTGACACGCACCGTAGCTTGCTCGTGTCCGTAGGGTTAAAGATTGGATGAGACTCATAAATTTCATAAACTGATCACTTCACAATCGAAAGGGTTTAAGCCCAATTCTATTATTGATAGTTAACCTATGAAAGGCATCCAATGTGGGATCAAGAAGCAGGTTTCATGAAGTTGCCACCTAACAAATGTTGGAAAATGAATCTAAACCCTTTTAATGCCTAAAAAGAAATCGGTGCTCAGAACATCACTTTTGTATCTTGGTTAGGTGTTTCTTATAACTAAATATTTATCATTAGTCCACTACTCGCTTCTCACACGATACATTGCAAAGAAAATAAGGAAAAACATTAATCAATAAAGAAAACGATAAATAAATAAGTAAATCCACTACTTAAACTATTATATAGGCAAATCATCCAATTAAAAATATAAAAACATATATAAATCGGGGAGTTTATTGAATTTTGGAAACATTGGTTCCCTCGTGCTCATTTACAAAAGTTCTTTTTGTGAGATTTTTGAAATAAAAATCGGACATTAATCCATTTTATTTGAAATAAATCAATTAATTAGATAGAAAACATTTTGAGTTTTTTTCCATTAACGTGCTAAAATTCCTCATTTTTACTACCTATTATAATTTCTAAAAAATGAAATACATCTAAAATAATGAAAAAATACAAAATAGAATAAATAAAATAAACAACCATAAAGCAAAATTAAATAATGCAAAAATAAGGTACAGGAAAAGGAAGAAGAACCGTTCATTACAAAAAAAAAAAATTTACCGACGGAATTTTATCGACATAATTTAATTTTTTACTAATGGAAAATGCCCTTACCAACTGTTTTTTAATGTTTTACCAACATAATGCATCCATCGGAAAAACGCTCGTAGATGGCAATTTAACGACGAAAAATTACGAATTATAAAAAATATTCCGTCGGTAATTTTATTAAAAATCCATCAAATGTATCGTTAAGTTGACCATTACCAACGGAAGGAATCTTGCGTCAGTAATTTAATGGAAGTAATCTTGTCGTTAAGTAAACTGTCGGTAAATTTAATGAAAAAAAATTCAATTTATTTTAGCATAAACTAATTTTAAATTTATTAAAATATTAGTGACGAAATTTTCCATCGGTAATTTATCGATAACATATTTTTCTATTAAATTTTTTTATAATTTTTTGCAAAAATTATATATTTTCTATTTGCAAATCCTAAACTAAACACGATAAATTTAATACAAAAAGTCAAAAATTTAAATTGAATTCAAAATCAATATATACAGTGCAAGTAATTACAATACAAGTATATATTGTATACAATGTTTTGTATTATTATACAAAAAATTATCTAAAATTTTATTTGTACAAATATTTTGTAAATTACAATATCTATTATAAAAAGATCTATCTGTATGTGAAACATAGAATTCAACATCCGAAAAGATAATGAAAACTTTAAATTACTGAAATTCTAAGTATGCAACCACCACATTCATAGACTTTCAATCTAAGATTTGAAAACAGAACCACAATCAAATGCAGAATATCACATGTAGACTCAATTTGAAACTTGATAGTGATCTATGACATAGCATACAGAACTGTCAACAACACTTCAATAGTGAACATAAGATTTGTTATTGATAAAATCTAATAGCCACAAAAAGTTTAAAATATCTAGTTAACTTCATCCAAGAGGCGAAAAATGCAAAATAAAGAGGTCTCGAATCTGAGTAACAAAATCAACAACTTAGAGAGAATTTTTCAGCACAAATTGTAAAAACTTTTAAGTCTATGCCAACCCACAGCAAAATAGTAAGCAATCCTCTAAAAAGCTTTAAAAAATAAAAAATGGAAACAGTAGCTGACCGTGTATATATTTTTAAAGTCAATGCCCCCTCACTACTCCAAATTCAGAGTCCAATTTTTGCTTAAAATGCTTCTTAGACTTTTTGGACTCGTGCCGATCACCTTGCAACTTCTCTTTTGTTTCACTGTCATTAGTTGCTATTAAATAATCAAAAAGACCACCATTGAATTCCTGAAGGAAAGCAAAATAACAAAGAAATAATCACAGAATTCAACTAATATCAAGTAACATCAATCCCGAACAACAGATGTTGGAGTTAAGTTAGAGTTTTGTAACTTAAAATTTGAAACTCATGGACAAACTAAAACATTCATGACCTGTCAAGTAAACTATGACCACAGGACAACTATAACGTCAGGACAAGTTGAGTAACACTACAAGAAAAAAGACCTATAAGAACGGAAAATTCGGTCCTTAAAAGTGCCAAAAACCCACTATTCTTCTTGAAATCCCCTTAAATAATTTAAAAGTTTAAGAATCCTGATTATAGATACTAAGGGTGCGTTTGGTAACATTTTTTTATTTTTTATTTTTTAAAATCCATAAACTATTTTTAGTTTTTGTTATTTATTTTTCAAAAACTGTTTAAAAACTATTATTCTATTTATTTTTTTTTAAAATTTCGAATATCCATTAATACATATTATACATATATATAATCTAATTATTAATATTAAATAATAAATATTTAATAAAATTTAAAATATATTACATTAAAAAAAATATAATATGGTAGTAGTGGTGGTAATGATTGTAGAGGCAGCAATGGCGATGGCAGTAGCAGTATGATGGTGGCAACAACGGTGGTGGCAATGATAATAGTAGAGATAGCAATGCAGTGGCGGTAGTAGCGATGATGGCGACAGTGGTAGTAGTGGTGGCGGTGGCTGTAGCAATAGTGGTGATGGTGGCGAAGGTGTGCTAGTGTTGGTGGTGCTAGTAGCAGTGTGGTGGTGGTGGTGGCAAAGATGGTAGCGGTAGTGGTGGCAACGATAGTGATGGTGTGGTAGTGGTGGTGACAATAGTAGTATGGTGGCAATGGTGATGGCAAATATGGTAACGACGGTGGTGACAATGGTGGTGGTAGTGATGGTGGCAGCAATGTGGTGGCAGTGGCGATATGGTGGAGATGGCAGTGGCGGCGATGTGTTAGTGGCGGTGTGGTGTGGTGGCGGCAGCGACATGACGGTGTGGTGGTGGCGACGATAGCAGCGATGGTGTGCTGGCAGCGGCGGCGGCGGCGATGTGACAGTAGTAGGTGGTGATGTGGTAGTGGCGGTGATATAATTATGATAGCAATAGTGATAATAAGGATGAAGTAATTAAATTATTGATAAAAATAAAATCATAAAAACCATATTTTAAAGATTTTTAATTTTTGTTTTTGTTGCCAAAATCACTTTTTAAATTTTTGTAAAAATAAAAATGAAAATAAATTTGCCGAACATGTTTTTATTTTATTTTTGAGAAAAAAAACCAAAAACTAAAAATAAAATAATTCCCGAACACACTCTAAGACTTCTGCTTGAGAATTTGGAATCATGAATTTTAAATTAATATTACATTTAAAAGCATCAAATACCATAATAATATAAATATAGATATGCAAAGTCGAGATAGTTCATTTCATAGAGTTTTCTAAAGTTGATATTTAATAAATAATGATATGCCAAATTATCTCCTATACATAATAGAGAGTCCCTGATCTAAATTTAAAGTTGAGCCCAAAATTGGAAGTAGAATTCTACAAACATGGTGAAGCTGGTGCAGAAAAAAACATACCAGTAATAGAAAGCAGCGTGTAAAGTACATTTTACAAAAACCAAAAATAAACTATTAATGTTTTGGTTGAAAAAATAGAATAAAATAAAATATCGATTGATTATTATGTGTCATCTTACTTGAGATTTCGTCAACTTCTTCATCTTCAAATGTTACTATAATATAATTGGATGTATATTATCATTACCTTTTCATACAAGAACCCAATGACATCTCAGTGCAAACCCAAGATAAAGATACCAAACAAACCTCAAACTATAAATGTCTTGGTAACTGTTGCTTAGTAGTGTTTCATGTTCCTCAAAGTCTGGCAATACCTCCAGCTATACCTTCTACAGCAATTCTACTTCCTAAAATAAGAATTCCTATTAGTGTCTCTACGTGTTATTTTGTGATATAGAAAAGCCAAAGTAATATCAAGTTCAACATTTTCACTGTTAGAACTCAATGAAAAGGATATGAAACCATTAAGCCCTAACTATAGTAGGGAAGAAAAAGCTAGTTAAGAATCTCCCAGCATTGATGAAAATTAGATTTCCATTAACTTGATATATTCAAGAACAATTCAACTTCCCAAATAAATGCCGGTATGCATAGCATCAAGACAGATTCAAGCATCTAATAATCTAAAAATTATTAGTATATAGGATGGGATTTTACTTCCTCACAAATTATATGCACTAAATTGAAAAATAATGACCGTGTAAAAATCTTGTTTTTTTAGTATATTTTTAAGGACCAGAATATTGACTAGTACTTGAATTGTTGTCTTCAATGAGCCTTTTTCTTGTAGTGCAAATCATTACTTCATTTAAAATTACTGAGTGTGTCAAGACAAACATAAGAATAAAGCAAATGGACAGGTTAAATCCTAACCAAACCAAACACTATTGCAGTTAACAATTAACAAAAGTGCAGCTCCAGCCAGTGGAACAAAAACAAAAACAACACATTTTTAACGAATCATAAATTGATATTGGGCAACCTATGCAAACCAAGATTAAGCAAATGGATTGCTAGAATCTTTTACATGAACTAGGTCTGATTACTACAAATTTTAAAATAGAAGATGATAGAAATTTTGGATTTTTGTGACGGCAGGCTTTTAAAAAATGCATTGAATTATTAATCATAATCTCAGTCTTCTTTCATACAATATATAAAACAGTACTGTTTGTTCTTAAGAGGCTGCCAATCTATTTCTTATCATGTTAATTTAATCAGCCAATAAACAATAAGTACTCAATTGTATAGATAAATTTTAATTTGTCATATTCTGAGATCCACTTATATCTCTCATAAAAGAATATATATATATATATATATATATATATATATATATATATATATATATATATATATATAAAGCCTATCTTTATGTAATGAAAAAGATTTTTTTTTTAAATTCGGAATTTAAATTTATTTTGTGAACAGTATATATGCAGAGTTTATAATCAATTACAGGTTTAAAATAAAAATGGGTTTTTATATGATAATTAAATAATCTCTTTTATCAAAAAAAAAAATTAATAACTTATCATTAATTTTAATATATATAAGATTAATATATTTATGTTTGCTCTTGTTAGTATGAACTGAGTCCCGTAAAGCTAGAAAATCAAATAATTCATTATTCAAAGATTTTGATTTTTAAAAATATGGGTTCACATGTATATGGGCACTCTGTTAATTTAATCAGGATCTTTTCTATAATCCATTTGACTTCCCTATAAATAGTTCAACAGAACAACCAATGCAAACCAGGATTAAGCAAAGACATGGACGATGCCTAGAGCATCACAAACAAATATTAAAAACTCTGAACTCAAGGTCGGAAAACAACATAGAACAAAGTTTGTTTGTTAAGCCACTTCATTTTAATTCACTAGAAGCACTGTAACCAAGCTTCTTAAGTTTTAGAATGACAAACAGGCTCGTTTCAACTGGCAGTTAGTATCAGCGCTCTTGTTGTTTGAAGTTATTAGCACGCACCTGCATATACATATTTACTCAACTAATTAAGGCACCATATTGATAGGTAATGAGAAAGGGGGTAAGAAGTGCTAATTAATAACTTCTAAGAATTTATTAGGAAGTAACTTCTTAGAACCATTGCTATATCTATTAATGATAGGCCTTTAGACGAAGTATGAAAACAATACCTTGTGGGGGCCATTGATTGAGATCACTTCTTTGAAGAGGACTGATATAGAAGCTTTCCTTGGAATCACCTGTTCATCAACAAAGAAATGTCCTCTAAATATAAATATAAAAGAAATTAAAATTTAAAACTGGATTTATTTTATGGAACACACTCAATAAATTCTGCTATCTACCTAAAAGTCAAGCATGTCATTAAAGATGGCTTTAAAACAAAAAAAGTTAATGTCTGAACTGTACTTGCTCAGATCTACGACAACATTTTCTTGATTTCAATTAAAACAAATTCAAAACAGAAAATAACTCTTCATTCTTTAAGTGTAGATGTTACGATTGCACGTCGGTTAACTGACTAGGCAGTTAGTGACTTATAAGGGTGTTGGGCTCCCTCCATTGATAGAAATTCCTCTTGGTGAAAAATGAGCCTTCACACTTATGGGCTTGATGTTGTCCTTCTCTATCAGTGGTCCGATCTGCCGGATCCGCGATTCAGGAGAGGAACCTCAAGGGAGAAGCCAGCAAGTGGGTGTGGCTCAGGAGAGAAATCCAGAAGGGAGAAGCCGCCAAGGGGGTGTGACCCAGGAGAGGAATCCTTGGGGAGAAGCCGCCAGTGGGTGACAAGCCATCGGGACGTCGGCTGTTGAGGGAGGGGATAATGTTACGATCCCATATCGGTTAACTGACTAGGCAGTTAGTGGCTTATAAGAGTGTTGGGCTCCCTCCACTGATAGGAATTCTTTTTGATGGATAAGGGGTCTTCACACTTATGGCCCTGATGTTATCCTTCTCTATCAGTAGAACAACATATTTATCTAACACTCTTCCAATCTTCCAAAGAACAAACAAAATAACTTGAAAGGTAAACACAAAACCCTTTTAAAGAACAAGAAAAGAAAAATAAAAATAAAACAAAATTAAAATTAATCAACCAGTGAAAAAGCTCTTCTTCTTTTTAACTGATGATCAGATTATTGGATCTGATAGGACTCTTATGTCTCAATAGAATTCTTAGTTGAGCTTTTTGACACTCTTAACTTTGTTCATATTTACTTAAAAACAACCAAAGCAAAGCATGAACCTGCTTTATGTTATTAATTAACAGAAATTTGAATGAATACTGGCGATTCTCAATCGATCAGCCAATCCAGATCCACATTCTTTTTTGAAATTGGATAAAAAATTTCCAGAAAGGCCAAAACAACAGTTCAGTTTGAGAAATCAGAAATGGCTTCATTGATCTTAACTTCAAGATCCCTTCTTTCTGAACACAACACTTCCTTCTTAACTCCATCAACAAGAACTCCTCACTTGTTCCAGTAAGTACTTAATTTCTTCAACCAAGTTTCAAAATCCAAATCTCAGTTTTACGGAGATTATTTTTTGTGGATCAGAAAGCAAGATTATTTGGGCGACCACTTTTCGAGCTAAGAAGAAAATTTTGGTGTTGTTTTTAGAGATGAACAAAGATCAAAGGCCAGAACTGAGGACGCTGCCATTAACTTGTGAACAGAGTTTTGTCATTTTTATTGGATTCTCAAACTTTCTGTTGGGCTTATCTGCATTCTATCTTTTTTATCATTTTCATATTATTTTCTCACAATTAATTGTCATGTTTTGATTAAAGTTTATCATTTCTTATTTTACGGAAACTTAATTTTCATAAAAGGAAATGATTAGTAATCTTCGACTGAAACTCTCTTAAGCAGCTTTTCTATCTGAATTACCAATTCCCATCACCTCTTTGAATCGAAAAAGAAAGAACTGCTGTTTCCTTTCTGATTTCTCAAACTGAACTGTTGTTTTGGTCTTTCAGATAAAACTATACTTCGATACCATGCGGCTTATGACACAGAGGGAGGTTGGAATTGAAGTACCTTTGTTAAACAGATTTTTGAACTTTGCAGGAAGGGCTAAGCAAGAAGACACTAAAAAAAATAAAGATAAAAATAAAAATAAAAAATAAAATTAAATTTAACCATATGAAACCTAGCCATTGTTTTAAACACCCATCTGCACTGCAGTCAACAAAGTCGTGGTTTAATTAAGCTTCGATCAAACTCAATTTAGTTGGTAATTACTCTTAGAAAAACATATAGAAGAAAAATAATTAAATTTCGTTATAAATCATATAATTATTCACCTTAACAATAAGAACCTCATCTCTGCAAGCCGCTGATTCATCATCACCACTAGAATTATGAGCAGATTTATGCTTCTCTTTGCATAGTATCCTCCATAAACAAGCTTCAACAATTAGATATTTCTTAATTTTTCTTCAATAATGTCTTCTCTTTTCTTTCTTATATACAAAGAGCACGTGGTATTTGAATAGTTTTAAACAATAATTCAAACTACAAACCCACACAAAAAAGTCAACTCTTAATCCAAATTGCAGTAAAGAAACATAGAGTACATCCATTCATAATATAAAAACAGCAAGAACAAGAAGCACAAAAAAGTTTATTATTTAAGCACAAAAAGTGTTTGTCATTAATTTCAATCATTTTTCTTCATCATTGATAAAAAATAAAGAATTTTGCATTAAGAGATTCTCAATGCCCTTCATGTTTTCGGGTAGTAATAATAATAGATACCCAAGTTCTGATAGCTTACAGTTCCCTTAAATTGGGCAGTTTCACTAACAAGGAAAGCAGCTCACCAGTTAACTTATTGTTTTCCAGATGGCTATAACAGACACGGATCTAATTAAGCCATTTAAATATCGAATCTTAAACTATTAGCTTGAGTAACAATTAAACAATTCAGTTAGTTTCTTAGACGAAGGGAAATAAAGGCAATTAATGTGTTAGTTTCTTAGACAAATGGAAACAGAGGCAATTAATGTGACTTACGAGAAAAACAAAAAAATAAGACATAGCAATTATATATTTTTTCAAATCATAGGGTTTTCTGAAGTCTCAATATTTTTAGTTACATAAAATAAGCAATGAATAACAAAAATACCAATGTTATTAAAATTGAACCGGACCGACCGGTTGAACCAATTTAATCATAAACCGGCTGGTCAATCGGTTGGTTCAATTACTTAAAATCAGGTTGAATCAGAAAACCGGAGATCCAGATAAATCTGAATTTTTGACTAAAAAATGTAAAAAATTATATATTTTTTTTGTATATTTTCACCCATATATATATATATATATATATATATATATATATATATATATATATATATATATATATATTCATTATTTATTTGAAAAAATTAATATTTTAAATTCTAAGTATATCACTTAATAATTTAATATATTTGGTTCATTGTAATCAAATATCTATATCTATATCTATATGTATATAAAATTTTCATTATTTATTTATTTGAAAAAATTAGTATTTTAAATTCTAACTATATCACTTAATAATTTAATATATTTATTATCTATTTAGGTCATTATAATAATATATTAAATTATTAAATAATATTTTTAAAATTTAAAATACTAATTTTTCAAATAAATAAATAATAAAAATTTAAAATATATATAATTTTTATTATTTATTTATTTGAAAAAATTAGTATTTTAAATTCTAAAAATGTTATTTAATAATTTAATATACTTATTATCTATTTGAATTTATTATAATTAAATATAATTACACTCATATATGCAAGGTTAATATTTTTTATATTTGCTTCATTAGTACTCCATCTAAAAATGAAATTTTTTTCATGATATGATTGTATTTTTTATTAACATATGATATTCAAAAATTGATAATTAATCACTTGTAATAATAGAATTGAAATTATATTTTATAACTTATTATTAAAATATTTGTAACATATATTTAATGTTTGATGAATACTTTTTTTTTTAATTTTTATACAATAATATTTAAAAAATTATAATAATTGATAATATTTTAAAAATAGAAAAAACTCGGTTGAACTGATCGAACCACAAATCCCCAACCTTGCTGGTTTTTTATCCGGTCCGATTTTAATAACATTGAAAAATACCATCACATTAAATAAACGAGTAACAAAAATACCATCACATAAAATAAACAATGAGTTTTCTAAGGTCATTTGCAGTAGCTTCTGTTCTTAACTTGGCAAATTTTGCTGTAGCAACCCAATTCTCAAGGAGGCTGCAGAACAAAAAACTATATATATATAGCAATGAAAGAGTTGGGCAAAAAGCAACCAAGATTGAGGACGAAAAAATAATGTTCTAAATTCCTTTTCTTATGTTTTTTATTTTTGGGTTTATAGAGCTCGAACTAAAGCATTTGAATTTGTTAACTCACAGCCATAGAAACACATCAAATGCCATTCATAGGTGAAACTGAAAAAGAAAAGTTTGATGTGATTAATTAGGGATGATCACGGAGCAGGAAATCCCTGTCCCCGGTGGGGACCCGCCCTGAATGGGGCGAGAAATCCCCGAAAAATTTCCCCGTAAAGACGGGGATGGGGGAAAAGTATTCCCCGACTTATAATTCGGGGCGGGGACGGGGATTGTGGTCCCCGCCCCGAAATTTCCCCGCCCCCGAAATTTAATTACTAAATTTAATTATATTTATATAATTTGGTTTTAAATTATATTTAATTTTAGTTTTATCAATTGTTAAAATTTATATTAGTTTGATTTGTAATTGAATTTATATTTTTAATTATTAAATATTATATTTTCAATTATAATTAATTATTAAATATAATATTTTTATTATAATTAATTTTTTTAAAAAAATAAAAATATTTTTTATGCAGGGACGGGGATCCCAGCGGGGATGGGGATCCCCGCGGGGACGGGAACGGGAGGAATTTTTTCCCCGAAATATTTTCGATCCCCGCCCCGCCCTTGCGCGGGCAGTAGGTGGGGAGGCACTCCCCGCCCCCGCCCCGCCCCGCGATCATCCCTATGATTAATTAACCTGGAATTCTTGTTCTCTTGCATGCTCATAAGAGTTTAAATTCTAGCACAGTTACTATGGCCTACTTGAAGAGTGTTTACTGCAAACTCAAGGGAAGCATTTGTTTCCGTTGGTCCATTCTGTTCAAAGGAAAAAATTAATAATTACTATACAGAATTGGTAGGAAATCTTGAAGACGACAAAAAGGGTATTAAAAGAGATCGAATTGGCATGAAATTGCTACTTACAGATATTTGCGGTTCTTGAAATTTAGAAACCTCAGTTTCATCTGATTAAAAAAGTCTAACACGCCATCGGTTTTGGCCACATTCTGTACTTCAAAGCTCCTAATTTCTTGAGCAAACCTGATGGAGAAGATGCTGTACGAGAAGAGACCCAGGCCTATTAGGCCCACACCTTGGCAAGTCTACACCAGGCGATCTAACAAGAAGGCTGGAAGAGAAGAGGGAGTTGAGTTGGCAACAGTTAGTTAGAAGGCAAGGGAAATATGTATATATAAGAAGTGTTTTTGAAAAGAAGGGTAGGGAGAATTTAGTTAGCACAATTTAAGTGTGAGGAGGGAAGGAAGGAGGCAGGGTGTTTGGCTGCCCTTCCTGGAGGAGGCCCTTATTATTGTTACTGTTCTTTCCGTTTGTATTGTCTATTTTTGTTTCTCTTTATCATTGAACATTCTGTGTATTGAACTATCATTGCCAGAAATACACAATCCATTTCATTTGAATCAAGTGGTGTGATTGTTTATTCAGATTGATTATCATTTTCTCTATCAATTGGTCCGACCTGCCGGATCTTTGAGTGCACGGAGAGAAAACGAAAACTCGTTTGCTATCAATTAATGGCCGATTAGAGGAGACTGAAAACAAGGTGAATGGCCTTGAAGCATACATGAAGGAAATCACACGATCCATTACCGAGCTTCAATCCACTTTAACAAGCTATCAAGCAGAAAAGAAAAAAAGAGGATGCTGAGTTCAGGGAACAGGTCTGTAGATGGATGAGAAGTTTCGATAAACAACCCGTGAAAACTGAGACTTATGACTCTCAGGAAGCATCCGTTCTAGATAGGAGTGAGCAACAGCAGGGTCAGGGATCTATGCCATGCCTGAACTACCGCCTCAATACCAACTATTTCACAGATCCATTGACTTCTTTACGAAAGGTTAAGTTGCCAATGTTCAATGGAACTGATCCTCAGGTTTGGGTGATGAGAATGGAGACCTATTGTCGCATCAACCAGATTCCACCAGAAATGAGCATTAATCTAGCTGAGTTGGGCATGGAAGGGGCCATAATCAACCGGTTCACTATGTTACTTGATATAACTCCGACACTAACTTGGGAGCATCTTAAGAGAGAGATTATGCGACGATATGGAGGACTTTACTCTTCAAGCCCTTTTGAAGCATTGGTAGATTTGAAACAGCATGGTAGCATCGACAATTTCATCGAAGCTTTTGAAATGGTGGCCACGACAGCTCCTGGCTTGCCTGAATCGCAATATGTAGGGTATTTCGTTAGCGGATTGAAGGAAGAACTTAAAGGGTGGGTTAAGGTGCACCAGCCAGGTGATCAAGTTGAAGCTATGAGACTTGCCCGATCTATTGAAGTTTCTCTGAACTATGGACGATAGAGGCTTGGGTATTCGAAGGGGACACCGAACTCAGGGAAGGAGAAGGATGGACCATTAAGGCTGAATGTAAATGCTGGATCGGGGGGAGGGTTGAGTAGAGTTAGATC